>JAPMOR010011435.1:87334-256222 GCA_026543865.1 Argiope aurantia
TTTCATTACTACAGCAAATCATGGAGTAATTTATTTTAAAATATATTATTTTTCTCTAAATAAAAATATATATTAGATTTACTTTACAAACTATACCTGGGTGTAGATAATTTGTTAAATAAATTAAACACAGGTGATTAATCACACAGACAATTACTTGTAATTTAATAAGTGATTCTGGAAAAGTAATGCTTTAGTAATCTGCTGTTAAATGAATGAATTAAACAGATTTTGGAGTTGATGGTTTTTTTCAACTGTGTCTGAATGAAATTTGAAAGTTATCATAAAAGACTGAAATGTAGCATTAAGCATTCACTTATTTCTTACTCGACATTACTGGAGAATGCTGACATTCTCCAATTTCAATGTTTTGTTGTGAAATATCTATTAAAATTTCAAAAATTTATTAATATTTCTGCATTTTTTTTTCGAATTAATGTTTTCTTGTAATATTGCCGAATATTCGGCTGTTGACCTTTAATTCTTATTCCCTTTATTAAATGTATTTGATTGATCCGAAAAAAAAATTAAATTGAAAACATGGGCATGTTCTGTCTTAGGCTCATGTACTGAGAAAATATGGCATTGTATTTTCAATTATGTTTATAAAATTCTATGTACTCATACAAAGGTTAAAGAGGGAGGTGACAAACCCTCATGAATAACTTCACGTGGAGTCCTTTTCTCCTCTTTTCCCCTGTTCTGATTATAGCTCATTCAGATGAAATATGGTGCGTAATACAGTTCTAGTACACTGTACTTGGGATCTAATTCCACTCAAAAATTGCACTTGGATTCCTTACATAAGATTAATTAAAACAAAAATTCAGTTCAAAATGTATGCAATATCGTTTAAAATTTATGCTAGGCCCTATAATAAATGCGGTGGTCAATTCAACCCTTTGATTCAATTTTGTTAAGATTTGCAGCAAGCCATGAATTTAATTCAAGGTTTCCTGCAAATCTACCGTCTTGATAATAAATCTCTGTTTCCACAAGTTTTATAATCTTGTTGTATATAAATTTTTGTTTTAACCCTCCTGTCCATAGCGTTCAGATTACTACACTTACTGAAAGCTTCACGCCTAAATAACAGTTTTCTCTTAAAAATGTCAGGGTTTGGACAAAATGATTGCTTTTTCCTTTTGCTGTTAGTTCAACCTTGCAGGGGATAGATAGATAATTAAGGATCACACGGTGTTAGTGACAGTTGCTGCTTATCTTTCAGTTTTTATTATTATTATTATTTCTTTTTCTTTGCGTGTTTAAAGACTCTGATAATAATATCGATTTAAAATGCAGACGTTTGAATGTTAATATAGATATTTCGATTATTTCACAAAATATTACATGAAATTTACTTTACACGAATAAATTATTATTATGTTTACTTTGTTGTAGTTTAATTTTTATAAATTACAAGTGTCCATTTAATTTTTTTTCATTGAAACATATTTATCAAAATATTTTTATTAAGTCGAAATGTCAAATAATTTCTTGAAATTAGGTTCGAGAGATTTAATTCTTGAATTTTTTTTTCAGTGCATTAGCATTGTATTTTAGTATTTTAAAATGCATGTTTAAGAGGAATAATATCAAACATGCTTTCTCAATTTGGATATACAAATTGATCTTTTTCGACTTCAAATAAGGAATAAATAAAAACTTCCTATATTTGCTTATCCCCTGATGCTGTTTATCTGTCCGTTAGTCCAACTAACTGCATACTTTTGAATCACTATTTAATACATCTCGAGGAAAGTTAAGAGTTGATTTTGGCATTTCAATCAGCATAAATGCTTAAATCAACGTTTCCTCAAAACATTTTTTCCTATAAAGGAAATCCTCAAATTCTTTCACTATAAAATAATGCTTACGTTTCGTTCTAAAATAGATTTAATTGAATAAAATATCATTTCTTATTTTAAAGGGAAAATATATAAACACTAGAATGAAATCAAGAGAATTTCCTCTCTGATATACTCTTTCACGTTTAACCGAAAATGAAGTGAAATGAAAAGACTCGAAAACCGTGAATAATTTGATCCTCAACGAAGACGAATCACTCTTAACTCTATTGGTTTCTAACACTCAAAGTGGGAAAAGGAGTAGTGTGGGTAGAAAAGTTCTTCCACAATCGTCTGCAATCCGATCAATGGATCAATCGAAGTGAAGAGAGAAAAAAAATCGTTTTTCCAAAAACCCAGGCGCTTTTGTTTGTCTGCGTTAGTGTCTTTCTTCGTATTTCTTTTTCTCTCTCCCTTTACCGACAGCACGGCTCCCGAAGTTCTGATCTCCATTGCTTATTCGACTTTCGAAATTTCCTTTTTTCACCGTTTTTCCCTCTGTTCGTTTTTTCCTTTTTTATTATTATTATTGTAACTTCTGCCGTCCGACAGAAAGTTGATATTTTGCCACCAATATGAAGGCACTTGCGTCGGAGAAAAGTTGATCTGGAATCGTCAGGCATGTATTCTTTCGCTTCCTACAGTTTTATTTCGTGTTGTTGTCTGGTCTGCTCGCGTTTCCTGTTCAAATGTTGAGATTCTTGACGATGTGGTACGGCGAAATGCCTCGAAGGTTTTCAGTTATGCATATTAAAATGTATATTTCAACTCTTTCGGATGCATTTATTGTGTAGAAAGCTTTTAGAAATGAATATGCGTTTCTTGCTTATTTATCCATTTTCATTGAAATGAAAATCCGTTAAGAAAAAAGTGTTTAACCTAGTTAATGAAATAATTAACTATGAAAAGTCTTTTCTGACTTACATTTTATTAAGTAATTTCCATTTCATTTCATTCAAATTTTCGTTCATTATAAATATATGTTAATTGAGAGAAAAAATATTTATACCTGTGCCTGATCTGATCTATACCTGATACCTATACCTGATCACATAATTATTTACTTACCTTTATTGAAATGAAATCATTTTATGATAATGAGTTTTTATCTACTTAAAATGAATGTATGTAGGAAAATGTATTACAGGAAAATGAATTTTGAAACACATTGTTCTCACTTTTTATTACATTAGACACAATTTTGTTCCATCTTATTAATGTTTATTACGAAAATATTAAACTCGATAATACGGCTACTGATTGTTTACTTATTTTTATCGAAAAGAAAACACTTCATGAATAATAAGCTTAATCTAATTTAAATAAATATTTTATAAAAAAGTGTTTTTAAATATACTGTTCACAGGCATTTTTACTACAGTTAATACAAAAGTGCCTTCATCTTGCATATATGTTTATTTATTATGAGGAAAGATATTTTACTCTGGATATACAGTTGTTGATTATTTAAATATTTTTATTCAAATGAATTTAATTTTTAATTTTTTTTAGAAATTACTGTTCTAAAATATTGATATTGGATAGAAAAGACAAGAAGATTCAAGAATAAATATTTCAAAATAGAAACAGAGAAAGGGGGGGGGTTGGCAATCGTTTAATATACCAGAAAGGAGAAACCCCCGTTTTGGAAGTGAAAATGAAACCAACGCAAAAAACATCGAGCAAGAGTTAAAGTTGCACTTTTTATATATGAGGATAGTGGGAAACTCTCGTATCGTAGAAATATACTTAAGATTGAATTTATGTGGGTAGATAATAACTAATTTTTAAAAATTGGATAAATTGATATATAGTTAATATTAATTCTAAACAGTTAATATTTAATTTACGAAGATTTATTGTTCTAAATAAAAGCTTTCTGTTCACCCTTTACAAAATTTGGTATAATGAAAATAATCAAATATAGTAAAATACCTTATGTATGTTTTTCATAATTGAATTTCATAGCAGTTTATTAGAACCTCATATTTATCTCATATTGATCTAAACGAAAAATATTTCAATTTAGAATTTTTGTAAGCAATACTCTGCAGAAGATACGGTTTTAAAATATTCTCATTTCTATGCTTGGAAAAATGCTTGATAAAATTAGTCATTTGATAATTTTTTAAAATGTTGCCTCGTTTAAAATTATTAGAAATTATTTAGTTTCAATAAGAATATAACTGAAATGTGGAGGGAAAAGCCTAATCAGGCTTGTTGCAATAAATACATGTATTATAAGTCATGGAAAAGTAACTCTGTGTAAACAATGAGATTAATTCAGATAATTATAAAATAAAAAAACAATATGAAAAATATATTTGAATGTTGTATTGAAGGAAAAATTTCTTAGGCAAGCTGAAACGCGAAGCATTTTGTCGGGAGATTTAAAACAAAGAAAATCATATACTTTCTGTTATTTCCATCTTTAATTTCATAAGGTTTGAGTTTCATGATATTAAAAACTGGTTAGGAATATTACTGATAAGAGTTTACTAAAGAAGTATCATGCTTAAGTTTAAAAAAAGCAGTCAAGGTTAGGTGTTGAAAATAACTTTAAAACCCTTTACTTTATTTACTTAACCTACTTTTAATCCCTAACTGTTTCGGTAGCTGTTATAGGCACTGAAAAAGTGCAATGTGAAATTAGTTCATTCTGATAAGGAGATATTTAGCATAATTATAAATAAATATGTATACTGAGAGGTATAAATATATATCCATAAGAAGATTATGAGCAAACAAATATTTCTCACATCCCTCCCCAACATACTTTGAGTTAGATGATTCAGTCTGTCTTTGCCATACCTTGCACTGATCGGTCTCTTATTCCCAGTTCACGAGCGATCTTTCCCATAGAAACCCTCGAATTTCATTGAACTCACTTTTTATAACCTTACGACTACTGCAGGTGTTTACCATACATTTTCGTTCACTTGCTGGACTTTGACCATCATTGCCAAGCTCTTTGAATCGATAGATTGCATCAGACACTGTTTACCGAAGCACATTAAGCAAACGAACGAATTCATGCTGTTCGTTTTCCAACTCTAAGATAACATATCTTCTGCTTAACATTATGAAAAAGTCAAAAATCAGTACGTAAACTAAAAGATGCATCATAAAATATGTTATAATTGAATTGGTAGACAAAAAGAAATAAACCAAGATTAAAAAAAAGAAATTAATTAACTTCTATTATATAATGTTATAACTTTGTTTGGGTTTTTTTCTCCGCACCTTGTATTAATTTTTCAATTCTAGTATGAAATTTGTAAGATTGAGTGTATTTGTAATCCAATCCATTATTTTCAACGAAATAAATACAGTGAAATTTAAAGCATGATTATAATAAAACTACAGTTTTATTAGTGTATTAAGGTACAACCTTTTAATATTTTATTTTTTTACTTTTAATTCACTATTTATAACTTATTCATATTATCAATACTTTGGAAGTTTTAAATAATTTTACCCAAATAAACTACAAGGAGCATCATTTGTGCAAAATTAAAATTTAATTAATTTAATAGACTAACTGAAAGCAAAGTTTTAAAAAGATTAAAACTGTTTATTGCCATCGATATTATATAAATATACAAATTTCAGAAATTTAGACTTTCAGGACTTCAGTGTGAAATTGATTACAATTTTACTTCGTTACAGGAAATAAAACTCCATTGAAATAAAAGTGTATAAATAAAATATTTTTAAAAAGCAAATGCTAATTATTGTTTTGGAAAATAGAATATTTTTTATTTTAATTATATTCTTATTTCTAATTCCGAATTATAATTTATCACAAAATATTAAGAATCTTAAACCACGATTTTTTTTACAAATTAATTACTCGGCCATGCCACATGTGTAGTATCAAAATTTAAATATATTTAACTAAAAATCAATTATTAAGTTCTGAAAATATTAAAATAATATGTTCTTATCAAGAACAATGCACAAAATTTCAAAATATTAATATTTTAGAAATGCGTAAAAATTAGATTACATAATTTCAACTTAAATAAAAATTGTAAAAAAAAATATGAATACTGTTAATTTTTATTTGCTTACAAAAGTATATCAAAGAAACCGTATAATTGAATGAAAATTTATTGCAGGGCTGTTTAGAAATTAAATGTTTAATTTAAAACGAGAATTTTATTACCATAAAAAACATATATGTACAGGAATTATGGAAATACAACTTTCCATAGTTCTTGAACATATATAATTAACTATCCAACGTATAAAGACTTTTAATTATTTAACATATAACGACTTCATTCTTATAATATATGATGAGTGTAAAATATAAAGATCAAGTTGAATTGATAAATTATGAAACCACGGTAAAATATTTACAATAGTAATATATAATTCAGATAATAAAGGTTTACATTTTATATTAATTTCTGATTATAACTGTGTTAATAATGAAACATGTTTTATCTGCCTAGGAAAGTTTTGACTGAGTAAATGAAAGGTGGTTATCATTTCTTCCCAGCACCCCCAAATATATATATATATATATATTTACTATACGATACGTTATAGTATAATTGCCAGTTTGTGCAGTAAATAAAGGCAAATATGCTTTAACTCCAAGAGATTTATATAAATGGAATTTTTGACAATATTCTGCATAAGATGATTGTATTGGTAAATTCTATGTCTAAGATAAGATATTGATAACCGATAAACATTTGTAAAAGATTCTATCAAATGAAATTATAAATTTATGCTAAAATAGAATTTATAATTGAGAAATTTACATACAACTCAGAATGCAATGTATTAAATGAAATATATATAAAAATAATTGGTATTATTTTATTCAAATACATAATTAGAAGCATATACGAAATCTTATAAACTTCGAATTAATATATCTGAAAATTAAGATGTTTGTTTTACTATTAAGATTTAAGTAGTGATAAATTCTAAGTCTTTGATAAAATCTTGAAAGTCTATGAACATTTTCAGAAAACACTATCGATTTGCACTACAAATTTATTATAAAATATAATTTATAATTGAGAAATTTAAATAAAATTCATGTAATGCATTGAATGAAATGGATAAAAATAATGGATATCAATTGGAATTAGAAATTTATACTGAAATGAAATTTATAATTCAGTAATTTAATTATAACTCAACATAAATGAAATAGATAAAAATAATAGGTACTATTCTATTCAAACAAATAAATAAGAACATATACGAAACTTTATAAACTAATTAATATACATGAAAGATTAAGAGAATTGTTTTTCTATTAAACAGTTTCTAGACTGTCCATCACAGTTTTATCTTGAAATAATGATAAATTATGTTACCACATAAAAATTAATAAAAACTTATCAGTACTAGCATTTTAAATAAAAAAAATACGTATAATAGCTTTTTTTCCCTGAAGGCTTAATTTTAATTCATTTCAAACAAACCCAACCAGATAAAAAAATGTGTTAGATTTATAAGTACTTTAGTTGGA
Organism: Argiope aurantia; assembly: GCA_026543865.1. Classification (NCBI taxonomy): domain Eukaryota; kingdom Metazoa; phylum Arthropoda; class Arachnida; order Araneae; family Araneidae; genus Argiope; species Argiope aurantia. The sequence goes on from JAPMOR010011435.1 coordinate 94,679, forward strand.
ATAATGACGACAATAAAATGGATCTGTTCAACTGTGATTTGATCACATTAAAGGAAATGTTAGGTAATTTTTCTTGGAAAAATGTCTTTACTTCTCTTATTCTTAGCTTTTTATGAAGAAAACTTAGAAAAAAACTACCAGAGATTCAATTTTTTTTCACGTCGTTCTAATTTTTTTCCTACATTTTTTTCAAAGCAAATGGGAGCTTTTTTCAGAGAAGAGGACATTAAATCAAACTTATTGGCAATTAACTACGCTTAATAAATAATCCTGGCTTTCTTGGTTAATTCTATAAAAAATAATGGGAGATATTTCATTAGTTCTTTTTCTTCATAAGAATCGATATAGATTTAAATGCTAGTGCCTTATTTACGCCAGTATTAAATTGGTAAAAACCGCTATCAAATATATTTCAATAATTACTTAGTCTGTTTCAAGAATTTTTATTTGGCAGTATTGCTGATATTTAAAAGACATGATCATGATCAAAATAAAATACATTGTATTCATGAACGAATATTCCTACCTAGATTATATGAAAACAAAGCAAAATACAATCTTGTTGTTTAAACCTTGTGGTTTCAAATTAAAAATAATAATTGAAAAGTAAAATTCAACACAGTTATAAGAATCCAGTGTGAACATCTCTAAAAATTCTAATGACCTGGAGAATTTACGAAAATTCATCCCACACTTTTCTCTGTATGCTTGGTCTGAATCTTTGAAAGGATAGAGGAGCGATTGTATTACACTAGTTGATTTTTTTTTCTGGGGCTAAAAACTGGAATTAAATTTCCAGCTTTTATTCTTATTTTTTTAAACAACAAGGTTGTATTTTGTTTTATTTTCTTTTAAAACCCTACAAATTAAGGTTGTTAATTAATGAATTATTTGTGTATTGAAGATGCAGAACCAATGGAATAAATCGATATAATTCTGAGAACTCTGTAAATAGTGGAATCAATTCAAAAGTAAATTAAATTATAGTTGTGGATTTTGAAAGCTAATGAAATTTTTTTAACTATAACAGAGCACAAGCTTAATTATTCTATAAAAGATCTAACCATATCCAATATTTTAATTAGGTATATAGCCATTGGAGAAATATGTTATGTTATAAAGCCTATGTCTTTTGGAGAATAAATTTAACTAAATTTTTAAAAGCAAATACGTAGTAAAGAATTAAAAAGTAGAAATTCTTTTTAAATTATAGTCAAAGCTTATAATTTTGTTTATAGTTTATAATCATTTTAATAAATACTGGGAAATCCTAAAATCAAGTTTTTCAAATATCTTACTGGAAATGCAGGACATATTTCAAAAGCAAATTATATGAATCCATTAATTAATTAAGTACTGAAGATTTTAAGACCGAATTGACACTAAGAAAACATAAATATTCAAAAGTTTAGCTCTAGTACCTTTCGTTTCAAGACCTTGAAACTAACTCTTTCAGACGATTTCCCTCAAAAGATATGATATGCAGTAAAATGTGCAGAGTTCTTAAATTTGTTTATCACTTATCTTCATTAGACGTATTTTCTTTCATCTCACCCATATTTTGACGAAATAAACGCCTCCTAGCGCATGCGTACAAGCCCACTGATGATTGGTCTTTGAAACCTTCGAATAAGTCAGGACATGAATAGAAATTTGAATAACAAATTCAGGCTTTATTTACATAAAATAAGTAAATTTAACATAAGTGAAATAAAATTATTTAAAAACATATACAAATAATTATATATGCAAGAAATCAGAGACATAATAAGACTAATTAATATCCAGGAACAATATATTATAATATTGATATCCTTAATATTCAGTGATATATAAATATTTTTACCGTGATTATTTATTAGTGGAATAGTTCTGTTACAACCTATAATTATATTTTGTCTCAATAACATATATACAGTGATGCTACGTCTGTAGGCATCTTAAGATAATCACCAAAATGCCTCATTATCTCCTCTGCCACTTTGGCGATTCTCTGCAGAACGAAATTCGGTTTATTCTTTCCACGAAGACAAGTGTATCAATATCCTTAAAAATATAGAAGAATGGAAAATATCAGCTATTTAATAATAAATAAATATAAATGTGTTACCATTTTGGTAATTATAATCCAATATTTAAAAATGAGAAGTTTATTTGAATGCAACTTGGTATATAGATTCTTAAAAATATCGATAGTTTTTCTTTTACAAATTTTAGAATATATATTTTTTATTACCATTTTAAAACTCCTACAAGTGAACAGAATCCCTTTAGCCATAAAATGCTGGTTTCTTTATCGATAAAAGAATTGAATGTGAGTTCATTGTGGATCATAGATGTAAGTAACCGCATTCCATCTAGGCTCAAAAAGCATTCTTTCATTGATACGATACTTAAGCTATTGAATCTCTGATCCTGATGCCGGCTGTGTAATTTAATGATGATTCAGAGTTGCGAAGTAGCTCTTAAGATTTCTTATGCCACATTTGTAAATTTAGATTTTTTTTTTCAGTCTAGTTGGTATATGCAAGAAAGAATGAGATGAAATGACAAGAATATGAGATATGTTATGTCATAAATATTCAGTTTCCTGACGATAACTAATGTATTTTATAAAAGTAGTCTATTTTCAGTTCTACAGTCTATGCAATGTGAGTGATTGACACAATAGAAGTGTAAACTAGAGTAACAATAGATAGTAGTAAACACAGTACAATAAGATTGAATGATTGAGTGAGTTATTGGCTGTTGATTTCCAATTATTAATACTTTAACTATTATTCTTAATACTCAGTCGCAGTCAGGTGTAATTCGTCAGCTTAGAACAGAATGTCTATTGTTATTGTCAATTTATGTCTTTCATTTTAAACCGACTTTAAAATACAAATGGCAATATTCTTTCAGGTAATTACAACGTCTGCGTTTAACTATCAGGTATTTAACTACATTTTTCTTCGAGGTAATCACATACTTTTGGCTTCTTATTTAGGATCACAAAAAGTCACAATCTGTTTGAGAAATTTATGAGCCAACCTATAAAACTTTACGATCTTACCTTTTTATGCTTTCTATTAAATTTTCCATATTTTTTCGAGGTATTTTACTTTTATATTCCTATATCAAATATCTTTTTATTCCTATATCAGACATGAAGATTAAGAAATGTTTTGGAAAGAAATCATCAAATATTTTAAAGAATAAGGAGAAACGAATTTGAATTAATTTAATTCGGAGTTCCATAAACAAAAACAAAAAAGAAAGAAAGAAAGAAAAAGAAATACTAAAACCATCGTTTTCATTGAAACATATTTGGACATATTCTACTTCTAAATGTTACCTATTCAGAAATAGGTTTCTATAAAACCCATTATAGATTACCTTAAAAATTTGATAAAGCTGTAATTTTTAATGATATCACGATCTCAAAGCAACCTGATCTCTCTTCAAAATTTTTGTATTCGGATTTCCCCACTCAGACGCTATTCAACCCGTGTATCATTTTAACGTTTTATTTATTTATTTTTTAAATTTTGATTCTTAAAAGTGTCTCCAGAATGGTAAGAATATATAGATTATTTTGCCAGGGAAAAACAATTACTTATACTTATTTTTCAGGGCAATGAATAAATTCTTATATTGGGTGAATAATTATTCATCGAGTTACTTATCGAAGTGCAAAGGGTTAAAATGTTTTCAATCGAAATATTAAATATTTATTCACATTTTTTTTTCAAAAAACAGTTATGCCATTTATATCTCACATAGTTCTGACATGAGAACAAAATCTTTTATCTTCTCCACAAGGATATTTATCCTTCTTATCCAGGTTCTTCCCCAAACTTGACTTGTGGGAGTGATCGCCCAGAAACCTTTTCCCCTACTCACTGAAAATTGTACTTGTGTATTAATTCCCAGCTACTGACGAACTACAGTTACAAAAGGTCCTATTAGAATGCGATCGTTGGCAACTTTTTTGGCGATTAATCACTGGGAGGCTGTTAATTCACAAGCACAGGAACACCGAATTTGTATTTCAGACATCTTTTATTCGACTGATTAAAAGCAAAATTTGACACAGAAATTTAATATATTTAAATCATTGTATCTTTTGAGTATTGAATTTATATGTATTTTTTAAGCAAATTTATTTATATGCTTAAAAAAGTAAGAAACCGACAGACTGGATTTCGGATTAGGTTCAATTTGATGCATATGTGTACTTTAGATGTAAATCTGTGTATCTAACTTTATCCATCTAACTTTGTTTATTTCATATTCAGATAGCCTGACGGGCAAACTTATTCTGAATTTATAAAGTTCATGTAAAGATCACATAACAAATTTCAACTATTTAATTCAAAGCGATTTTCAGTTTAGTTATATTAACGTCGCGTTTTAAAGCAACACTAGGACTATTTTGGGACAGACCTCGTATTTTTGAACCGTGGTCAGATGACGAGGATGACACTTGAGCTGGCATCCCTCCCCCCTCTCCACACCAGTGAGAGAACGTTTGGTCCGAATCGATTTAGCGTGCCCCAGACCCGCTCACACGACGGTTCTTTGATGGAATCGGGTCTCGAAACTGAAACCTTCCGGTTCCGAAGCCCAGACCTTACCTCCAGGCCACCACGGCCCTAGCGATTTTGAGTTATCATGCTGAAGCATACAAAAACATAATTCCAAAATTATTATCGGATTCAGGGAGTTCTCAAATCAGATCAGTGGATATGTATCAAAATCTCAAATTCAAATGGTTTGACAATTACAATATTTCTCTTTGTATATTTCGTATACAATAAGTAAAAACGTATATTAAATTATGTTTGTTATTATACTAAATCTTCTACTTTCCTCTTTCCATTATTTGTCTTACAATTAATTGGATTTTCTTTCAAGACATATGAGTCAGACGGCTGTACTCGTCAAAGACTCATTAAATGCTCTTAATGACCGTCGATGTTATATTTCTTTAAAACAAATTACGCTTCAATAAAAATGAGGCAAATGATTTTTGTGTTAAGGAATGTTAGTAGTTGAATGAAATTACGACTATATAAAATCAATTTGCAATATACTTGTACGAAAGCGAAGAAGAGTAATGAATGCCATTAGTCAATTAATATTTTTAATTTCAACTTTTTTTAAAGTATTTTTTCTGATTTTTTTTTAACTCTGAACTGAATAACTTTGTTGAAATGTATAAACCGAATTTTTTTCACAGCGACATTTATATACCTAAAACAATATTCCACAAAAAATGTCATAATAAGCAAATATATGCACATTAAAAAAATATCATTTTATTTCTTTTTAATGATGTCCAAACTAGTTTAATTTAGCCACTGTTATTCACTCGCTATCTATCAACTGAGAGATATCCAACATGATTTAGTAAAACATCGCAGAATCGGCAAATCACCCTTAATTTGATAAAGCTTCATAAATTAATGGCCTTATATGTGGTTCGAAATTGATGCGCTACCTTGTTACAGATTTAAATTCACTAAATCATGAGTTGGTTTTAATGTTCTTTTCTGTTTGTAAGTCGTATTCAAGAAAATGGCATAATGATGATCAACTGATGAACTTAACTTCATTAAAAAAAAAACTTTGGTAATTTAATTATTCAACTATAAAACAGAAAGGCAAATCTTTGTTAATTTATTTTTTAAAAATTGTATTGATGTTTTTTTGGAAAATGTTATTATATATATAGTATATATAATTGCTTTTATTATTTTCAAAAAGATAGGAAGGAAGAGAACTGAAAAAGAAAGTCGGCTAAATTTAACCGCGCAGGTTGCTGTGTCTTGATAGTATGCCGACATATTTAGCAGTGGAAAGATATAAGAACTGCTAAGAGGACTTTCACACTGCAGAGTTTGAAGAGGAATAATCCCATATTTCGAAGAAGGTTTTATTTAGATGAATAATCCTTTATTTGGGCAAATACTTTATTTAGACGAATAATCCCTTATTTGGGTGAATATTTTATTTGGACGAAAATCCCTTATTTGGTCGAATACTTTATCTGGACGAATAATCCTTTATCTGAAGGAGCAGTAAGAATATTATATAATGACAATATTTTAGTAAAATGTATTATCTCAAAATCCATGATTCCATATTTACATTTCAGTAATAATCTTTATCTTAATTGATAGTGATGTGTCACGCCTATAATAATTTTCTATTTATGAATGTATTGAAGTGAATATAAATAATTGATTTGAATTATTTCATGTAAGTAAAGTTAGAATTTTATAATCGAATTTTCACTGACTTTCTGATGAGCTAGAAAATTGATATTTTTTGGACTTGTTTATCCTGAATGCCAATATATTAATTTGATAATTTCTAAGATTTAATTATCTATAATTATATTAAATTAAGTATTATTAATACAATCAAATTTTGATTTCACGCATATGTTTTGATCTGTAGGGAGTTTCAGAGATAATGTGTCAACAAAATTAAAAAGAATAATACAATTTAATTATAAAACATTCTACTGAATAATGTACTAATGAAGCTGTATTTTATAGATTTTTAAAATTGAATTAATTTTGATAAGTGATGAGGTATAAAATTGCTGTTCAATAAAACCACAAAAAGCATAAACAATAATTGATAAAATACCTAGAATTCCCTTTAGACACCAAAATTTTTCGTTTCATGAAATCATACATCAAATTAGCATTCATCTTGCGATAACAAACCGTTATTCTTATCTCCAAACTCAAATTCTTCAAGAGAACTCACATTACTGATAAAAATAAATCTGTTTCTCTAAAGATCTAATTAAAAGTTTTATTTAAAAAAAAAACTTTATTCCCTCACTAACGATCGAAAACAAGGAACATCTTCACACACTTTGCTTGACTTAAATCAGTATCTTTGCAACTTAAAGAAATAATCTAATCAAACGAAAAGACATGCATGTAAAAAGGAAATTAATTGATTTTCCTTTTACTGGATGAATTTGCCAAAAGCAAATCAACCATCCCTTGATGAGTAAAGACGGTCAGTTTTTTGCTCCGAGGAAAATCTCTGATTTTTAACAAGATTAGGTTCAATGAAAGCAACATAAAGAGAAGTGAATATTTATATTTAATACGAAATTGAATCATTGCCAATAATTTCAAATTTTCAATGTCTAATCATATAACGTGCGGAATAGAAGTTGACAACCGTAGTTAATTAGTCCTGCCTTATTTTCCCGTTCTTTGTAAGGAATTCTCTGGTATAATGAATGATTTACGAAAATATTTTTGAATTCAATTAGCGAGACAAACAGAGATCTGTATTATCACGATATTCTTGAGCTGTAAAATGAAACGGGATTATGTTGTGAGAATTAATTTGAGGCAGCGTTGTAAAAATATTTGAGAACGTAGAAAACAATATAATATATAGAAGAATCGTTCATTTAATGGAAAACTAAAATTTATTCATTATAAGTATTTGGAATGAATGATGTTTGCTGTTTAAGAAGTTATTTTTATCAAATTGGGAGGGATTTTTTTCCCCACAAAAGCTGCTAAAGTAAGAATTTTGAAAATCAAAATCTCTAGAATAAAACCGTATTTCCCCCAATACAAATCTTTAATTTGAAGTGATATGCTGGGTAAAAATCCTTTTGAATCTCAATTTGGATAAATAGCGATAGTCTGCAGCATCAGAGAAATCTGCAATTTGCCTATTCTCTATATCTGGCCGTTTCACACCACTTAATACCCTGAAACTGCCGGCGTCCTGGCATAGGGATAGCGCATCTTCCCTGTGATCTGGGCGTCCTGGGTTCGAGTCCCGGTTTGGGCATGGTTGTTCTTCCGTTGCTCTATCTGTGAGATGTGTGAATGTACCCTCCTGTAAAAAGGGGTTGTGCAAGCGAATTAATGATGCGGGAGTAGCAAAAAATATTCGTGTTCTTGGCCCTAGTTGGCGCTACTAAAAGAACAAGAGACGCTCAGGCTGCTTAAATCGCTACAGATAATTTGTCCATGGCAAGTGCCATAAGAAACAACAACAACATACCCTGAAACTGAATTTGAAGATACCTTATTAGTTTAAAAAGAACTTTGAAAGAATGACCTTATAAAATATTTCTATAATTGTATTTCTAACAAAAAAAAACATATATGAAAATTATTTTGAAAATTTTTAAGTTAAAGAAGATATTTTGCTTGATAAATCCAGTGTTCTCGATGTCATTCCAGAAGAATCTACTGATGAGAATTCCCAGGCCAAAGTATTGACTAATTTTTGTAATAAATATCTTAAAGGGCATTCTGAATCATGATAATGTTCTAATAACATTGTTTGTTAAATATTTAATGAATCCAAAGGTTTCAATACAATTCATATGGATTAAGTTTTTAATGAAATGTCTTAAAGTAATTTATAATCATATTTAAGCCCTAATTATATTGTTTTATTATAATAAAACTTCGGGTTATGAGGCATCTTTAAATGTATAAAGGAAGGAAAATAAAGATTTTTTTCATTTTCAGTCAAAAACTTTCTCCTACGTGTTCTTCAGATTTTCTCTCTACATCAAAACAAAGATGTTTGATCAATGTCATCATATGTAGCAGATAGAATATGAAAAAATATGAAAAATTTGCTTGGAAATGGATACTAAAACGTTAATCATCTGATTTTAATATACAAGAAAAAAAATTCCGTAAGCCTATTGAAATTCAAGCAGATAGTGAATGAGATTTAATTTCAAATTACCATAGAATATTTACAATGTGAATTTTAATTAATCTAAAATTTTATTGAAATATTTTTATAGTTGCTGCGTATAGAACTTCTTTGTACAGCCGACCACTCAGCCACCTCTGAAAGTAGCAGTATCGACAGGATTTGTTGTGGCCGAGCTATATATATATATATTGAAATTATAAGAATGCGAAACCAGAAAGAATGCGAATCTATTATAAGAATGCGAAACCAGAAAGTAAATACTGTTTGAGAAGTGATTGCTATTAGACATCACAGCCAGGCCAGAAAATAAATGTGCAATCTGGAAAAAAAAAATTGTCAAATTCAAAAACAAATATCTTTGCTTCTAGGTTGATTTTTTTATGGAAATTCTCACATGAGATTTTTTACTCTACTCAGATGATTTAAATCGATTTATTAAACACAGTTTCTGAAAGAATAATGCTGTATTTTTGCCAAATAAATTTAACAATTCAATTATAAATATGGGTGTTTGTCTGAATGTAACATACACTCATGCCCAAAATTTAGCTCACAAACACAAAATCTGTAAAAGTGGATGAACTATTCATTGTGCTGCCACAAAATTTGGAACAAGGATATATTACAATAGAGGAAATAATTTAACAACATAACAATATGGAAAAGATTTTAATGATGTATTAGGGTATATCAAAAAGTGCTAAATCATGAATCAGAAAAAAGCATTTATCTCTGAAAAACCTGTTTAATATGCAATGTGACCACCGGGACTGCTATACAAACCTCAGAAAGAGCTCTCATATTGTTAATAAGGGTGACCAAAAAATGTATGTGGGAATAAAGTCCATTGTTCCAGTAGCATGACTTTTAACTCCTGTAGGGTCTAGATAGGGATGGGGGTACATTGGCTCATCCTAGATCATCCCTCATATGTTCAAAAGTTTGAGATACAGAGACGTCGAAAGCCAATTCATGTGTCGAATATCCTCTTCTTCAAGAAAAGCATCAACAATCTGAGTTCTGTGTGACCATGCATTATCGTACTGAAAAATGAAGTCCAAGCCAATAGCATCTGAAATAGCCTCACATAGGCTTCAAGAACCTCATTTCTATAGCTATGTGCGGTGAGTACCCCCAACGAAAACGTACAGATGTGTACGATTGTCCAACATTATGCCGCTCTAGACAAGGATTAGATTACTCTAGACACTCTAGACAAGTATAATTAGATTTAGATTGCCAAATTAAAAAAAACAATGGCAGTGTTCATTTCAAGACTTTACTTTATAATAACACTAGCCGCCTTTGGCGACCAGCCGGTTCGCCAGTATTACCGCTCGCTACAATTTTCAATTAAATATTTTAAGTAACTGGTCTCTTAATAGATTCTCAAATAAAACATTTTTAATCTACAAATTTTGATAGTCATACCAAACTTATACTGTTGTTTAGATCGTTTCGTTCATTTTACTATTTATATATTGCTAATTTGTTGTCATTTCCGGTAAAACTTCAACTTTAATTTAAAGTGGAAATGATGAAATTGCAATTAATATAAAGATATTTTTTAATAAAACCAAACGTTTTATTTTATTTATCATCTTTATTGTTATTTATTATTATAATTATTGAATATGAGTATTGCAAACAGAATCGCTCGATATTTAAGTCCTATGTGAACTACAAAATATTTTTCATAATTTATGTAATATCTCAAACAATAATTCAACAAAAATTTCTCAGTTTCAACATAAAATTCAGTTTTTAGTTTTGCTTTCAAAAGGATTGAAATGAAATCAATAATAGTATTTTGTTACGGCCTATAAATATATTTCAAAAATTATGAAGTTAAATTTAATGCAGTAAGGTATCATATTCTGAGAAATATTCTGGACACATCAAATTTTAAATAAATGAATGAATGTTTCTATTTCCCACGATCAACTAAGACTTAATTATGAAGTTTTGAATGTTAAAAATTTAGAAAACTCAACATTTTCATAATCTTAGGCCAATTAATCTTGAGAAATCTGCGCGCTGATTGGCGTATTTTCTTTGAAACGATCGATGGAAAATCTAAAATTATCCTTTTTTTTTTACTGAATAGTGATATTCAAATTTTCATAAATCAATCAGTTTATTGATTGATTTAGTTGATTGGAAATTAACTCTTTTTATTTAAAATATTAGTGTTTCAAGAACATTTTGTTATTCGTGATTTCCTCAGCAAAAGCTTTATGAAAAATAAAAAATTCGTTATTTATTAGAGCATTTATTGAATCAAGTTACATAAAGTATAATCATTTTCCATTTAGACCATTTTAGCAGATCTGTGTCTTACTAAAGGTTTACAAATTTGCTGTGTCGTCCTGATTTGAATGAATGTCCTGTTCATATTAAACAAAACTTGCCTGAAAATAAAACTGATTTATTGGATTAATAATATAGAGAGTCTAAAAGATCATAAAATATTTTTTCTTCGATTTATTTTTTAGAAAAAATAATATTTCATGCTTGTTTCATTTCCTACAGGCACGTGCCAAAAATTATATTTTTGCAGATTTCATTTCCAAAAAGATTTAAGTTATTTTTAGTTGGAGCTTTAATCGATGTGATGGCAACACTTTGAAAAAAGCTAATTTTTTCTCATGAATGCGAAACGTGCTCGTGCAGCTTAAATTTTATTTTTATTTTGTACGAAAAAATTTGTTGAAATATATACTTAAAATATTTATTTAAAAATTCATTAAAAATAGAAATTTAATTTTAAGATTAAAACATTGGTATCATTTAAAAGATAAATTTTTGATCTTTAACTTCATGTAATATCTTTTTTGTGCGGTAATGTTTTCGGAAATTAAAGCAGAAACACGCCAAAATGTTGCTTAATTTTTAAATAAATAAAATTCTAATTAAAAGTTTTAAAAAATAACCCCCAGGTGCACATTTCCGGCTTCCAAGGTATACACGAGCCAAATTTGGTAGCTGTAGGTTGAATGGTCTGGCCTGTAGAGCGCCAACACACACACACACACATTGAGCTTTATTATAAGTATAGATAATATGACATGTTTTTACCTCCTATTTTTTTTTCTCTCATGAATTCTATTTCTTTAAAGCATCAATTTAATATGTATTTCTTTTGGGCCTGAATGTGTCTTTATTTCCTAAAATAAAAATAAATACAGAAAAGGGAAAGTATTGATATAAATACTCTGCATATGCTTCAATTTTTACTTCCTCATATTTGAAGTATAGAAAAAGTATTATAATTATCAAAATATTCTGACTCAAGATTTTGACAAGTCTTCACGATTCAGATTGCCATGAATTCGAAAAACCGATTTTTGTCATTATGTCTTTCTGTTTGTCTAGAAATACGATAACTCAGAAATATTTTGATATAGGTAAATGAAATTTTGTACATAGACTTTAGACTAAGTTTGTGAATTTCTATAAAGTTTTGAATGAAATCCATTAAACGAAAGTTTCTGTCTGGTTGTTCAAGTTTAAGCAAAATCGATTATTTCAAAACGTGAGGAGATATATAGATAAAATTTGATATACAAGTTTAGCTTATGAAATATAGATACTTGTCAAATTCTAAACAAATCTGCCAAAGAGTTAACCGGCTGTTTGTCTGTGATATCGCATCCATATAAACGCATTAATTAATTAATGCAATGACATAAATCAGTGAAATTCGGTGTGTCATCTTCTGAGTATAGATGTAGTTTTGTGTCAAATTATAGTCATAATCTGTCAAAAAAAAAAGAATTTCCAATATACATATTGTACTATAGACTACCAAAAATGCTAGATTCATGCAAAATATCAAAATTTCTTTACTACTGCTCGTCATTTCGTGGCCTTATCTAAAGTCCGTAATTTTATATATGACTAGAGTGATAATACCTTTATTGGACAGTATGCAAGAAAGTTTCAAGGACACCATTCCCGCTGATTACGTCATAGCATAATAATGGATGAAGAGGTATGGATTTTTGATATTTTTCTCTTTCTAAATTATGTTCAAAATTTGATACAAATAAACAGTTTTGATGAAGGAACCATACGCCAAATTTCATTATATACATACTTTTGCTTTCAAGTTATCGCGATCTATATACGAAAACATATGGAAAGTAAAAAAGACATACGGTTTCAATATTTACATATATACATTGATGATTACATTACAAACCTGCATATTGACAGCTTTAGTATAAATTGATAGATGTTCAACAATTCTAATAATGAAATTAAGTGTTAAATATCATTACTTAGCATCGGTGGAAGGAAAGTCATAAGTTTGAAGGATAATAATAAACTGCAATTTTTCTTGGGAGCGATAGTCTGCACATTAAATTTCATGCTTGTTGTGCATTGCGTTTCTGAGTTTACATTTTCCTCGAATTACAATCAAAATTCTAAAAGTTGTAATTTTTTATGCTCAGAATTGCTTTAAATAAGTACAGGATGAGTATAAATGATGTACCCAATTTTAAAAAAATCATATTTTTTGAAACTACTGTACATATTACAATAAGTGATACATGAATTTAAAGGGAAGTATACGAAGTTTTTTTTCAGTTACAAATGTTCGATGTATGACCCCCTTGTTACACTGCATACGTACAATCTGTAATCCAGTTCGTTCCAAACATTTTGTAACATCACTCTGTCAATGGTTCTGAATTCTACACAAATGCGTTCTTTAAGTTCTGTCAGTGTTTCGGCATTAGTGGTACATAAACAATGTCTCATCTCAATGATTTCTTTTTGTGGGGTTATGTCAAAGATAGCAGAAAGAACAAAATGTGTGGAATGAACTGGATTACAGATTGGACGTATGCCGTGTGACAAGATGGTCATACATCGGACATTTATAACTGAAAAAAACTTGGTATATTTCTCTTTAGATTCATGTATCACTTATTTTAATATGTGCAGTAATTTAGAAAATATTATTTTTTTTTAAAATCAGGTCCATCATTTGTACTCACCCTGTAGATTCAATAAATTGTAAAGGTCAAACTGTCTGATAACTATAATTTTTTCTATTTTTCATTAGTGCACTTTTCAAAATCGTTCTTCTGACTTAATCTTATATAATTATAAGTGATTATATAATAAATTTCTTTTCCTTAGCAGACATCATCACCTATGTTCCAATTTCTTTTTCCTGTTTAAGAAAATATTTATCTAAAAATTAGTACTTTTGAAAGAACATACCAGAAGTTACAAAAAACATACAGAAGTATCAAAATATAAAAAAAAAATTATGGCATAACCATATGAATAATAAAATGGTAGGAACTCACAATTCATTTATTTACATACCTGATTTTTAAAGCGGTTACAGTAAACCGAGACTGAAAAATAGCTTCCTAAAATATAAAAATTGGCGTTTTTTTGAAAAGATAATATTGCCATGTTCGACTTTCCGAAAAAGATGAACTGCCTCAATTTAGTTAATGTTAATAATAAATACGTGCTTCTAATACCAAAAGATTTATATATTTGAATAAACATAAAAACCATCTCGAAAAAATATTTGATTCTATCATGTTAATTGATTCCAGCAGACATGGTTCAGACATGAAAATTAATTTTGTCTGAAAATAGGTTTAAATTATTTTATGGCTGTTATACCAGTTAAGGTTAAAATTAAAAATATATATAATTTTTGCTTAAGATAAATTATTACATTAGAAGTCGATTTTTGACGAAATTATCGATTTTTTTTTTAAATTAAGAATTTTTAAACTTATAATAGTTTTTTTATAAAGTAATTTGAATTTTATTTCTTCTTTCATGATTCTCTGAAAGTTGCAGTGAATTTTGCAATTTCATAATTAAAAGATTTAATGATATTTTTTTCAACTTGTTCATTTAAAAAGAATATATAATTTTTTAATGTTTTATAATATATTTTATAATATAATTTTTTATTATAATATAATATATTTTATAATATAATTTTTTATTATAATGTAATATAAATTTTTTAAATTAATATTGGACGATTCTCAGTATTTAAAGACTAGCTAGTGTGCATATTATTTCTTAGATAGAAACTAAGTAATATATTTCTTTATTATCTGAGATTTTCATTAAATCATTTGATAAACTTAGAAATAGGATAGTTTTTTGTTTTATAAGTTCTTTCAACTAAAAAATAAATATTTTTTCCAATTTCAATACACCTATGGCTTTTAATTGATGTATTTTTATTTCATTAATGATTTTTCTATAATTTATACACAATATCACTAATGTAAAAACCTGACAGCCTTTCATAAGAAACATATTCATAGTAATGACATAAATTAAAGGATTGAATGTTTTTAAAAAGTCCCCGATCTTAACAAAATAACCTAGCTTGGCTAAATTTCATTTAATTTGAAAGCTGTTAACTCCTGTATATATTATCAATGATTATCTATTTTTCACAATCATAATTTTTGAGAGAAATAAAAAAAATGAACTATTCTCTTGTACATTCTGAGAAAAGTACATTGAGAGATCTATCTGTTCTTACCATTTTGCAATTTTTATTTCTTTTTAAGTTTCAAAACATCTGGAAAGGGCACCAATTATCGCTTCTTCCTCGAATCGTTCCATTTTCGAGAATAATTGCAAAATAAAAGCTTGATACAACCTCCAACCTCAACAATTGGACCAATTACATCAATTTTATATGCCAGTTAATTATTGCAGTCCTTCAAATTTACTTGTATAGATTAGAAATCAAAATTTTTTGATTATTCTGCAAGTATTATTCAAAATAGGATTTTTATTTCATACTAGCCGCCTTTGGCGACCAGCCGGTTCGCCAGTATTACCGCTCGCTACAATTTTCAATTAAATATTTTAAGTAACTGGTCTCTTAATAGATTCTTAAACAAAACATTTATAATCTTCAAATTTTGATAGTTATACCAAACTTATACTGTTGTTTAGATCGTTTCGTTCAATTTACTATA
Organism: Argiope aurantia; assembly: GCA_026543865.1. Classification (NCBI taxonomy): domain Eukaryota; kingdom Metazoa; phylum Arthropoda; class Arachnida; order Araneae; family Araneidae; genus Argiope; species Argiope aurantia. The sequence goes on from JAPMOR010011435.1 coordinate 110,383, forward strand.
TATATTTTGCTAATTTGTTGTCATTTCCGGTAAAACTTCAACTTTCATTTAAAGTGGAAATGATGAAATTACAATTAATATAAAGATATTTTTTAATAAAACCAAGAATATAAATTATATTTTTGCAGATTTAATTTCCAAAAAGATTCAATTTATTTTTAATTGGAGCTTTAATCAATGTGATGACAACACTTTTAAAAAAGCTAATTTTTTCCCATGAATGCGAAACGTGCTCGTGCAGCTTAAATTTTATTTTTATTTTGTACGAAAAAATTTGTTGAAAAATATAGTTAAAATATTTATTTAAAAATTCATTAAAAATAGAAATTTAATTTTAAACATTGGTATCATTTACAAGATAAATTACTGATCTTTAACTTCATGTAAAAATACTTTTTGTGCGGTAATATTTTCGGAAGTTATAGCAGAAACACGCCAAAATTTCGCTTAATTTTTAAATAAATAAAATTCTAATTAAAAATTCGAAAAAATAATCCCCAGTTGCACATTTCCGGGCTCTAAGGTATACACGTGCCAAATTTGGTAGCTGTAGGTTGAATGGTCTGACCTGTAGAACGTCAACACACACACATATACACACACATTGAGCTTTATTATAAGTATTGATTGATTATGAATTGCAACTTATGAATGTTGTTGATACTATTAAATTAAAGTTATCAATAAAATGAGCAGACATTGGTTTTCTAAGGCGGGTATTTATTTAAATTTTCAGAATAAATTTCAGGATTGCTCTAGGCAACCAAATTTTATATTGAATAGATGCGCTTGTGAAATTAATATTCATGACAAACATTTTAAATAATGAAAGTTTATTTACATTTGTCTTATTTTTATTCTAATGTCTTATTCTAAATACAATCATTTGAACCGAGGTTTTATTTGATTTAATTTTATAGTTACCTTTTATTCAGTATATTAATGGCTATTTAAAATATTAGTAAGAGAAAATAACAACATTAGTGCCTGCACAAACATTGCAAGAAATATTTGGAAAAATTGTGTTTTTTAATACATTGCTATGCCGAAACTTACAACTTTATAGAAAGTATGGAAATCTATTGAATTTGACAATTAGAAATAATATAAACTAATTTTTTTTACTGAGCATAACAGCAAATTCGATTGTTTATCTCTAACCCGAAAATAAATTTCAATTAATTTGATTTCTTGGCTATTTTCAATTCCAGCAGACCATTTGCTAATGCTTGGTTTGAAATCATAGTAGCAGTACTCGTTGTGGTTGTTGCTCATGACATTTGTAATAGATAAGCCCGCTGACTAAGTCAGTGATTTCAAGCCGAGTTTCAGCGTCTCTTGTTTCAGGAGCGCCAGCTAGGGTCAAGAGTACGTCTTAGCTACATATGCGTCACAGCCCTTTTCACGGGGCGGACTTCATTCGTGCATTTCATTCACAGATAGTTATTTAGAACTGAATCAGAGAACGAACACCTCTGATATAGTATCCCCAGTGGTTTTATCACACTCGGAGAACTTTGTGGCTACAATAGATTTTTACATGGAGCGTCCACCATATACACGGATAGTCTTCGGCAGGTGGGGTTTGAACTCACAACCCAAGGAATGAGAGTTCAAAGCCCTATCAACTAGGCTATCCCAGCCTAGCAGTATTCTTCCATAAGAAGAACAAAAATTTACTCAGCTTTTGTGTTTTATCTTTTATTAAGCCTGATCTCATTTTAGCATAGTAAAAGGTCAAGAATTTTATTCGATTTTGACCTCATTTAAATTAAAACTTGTTTGGAATTCCTGGCTTAACCATAATATGATATAACCCTTATGCGCATGCTCCCTTTGGTGACGTCAGGAAAAATCCCATGATCCCACAGAAACAGAAGTAAGTTTAAGTCTGTTGGGGAAGTGTAACAACGAAACAAAAGATGGTTGTATACCGTGGAAGATCAGAATTAGTATATGTGAAATGAAATATGAAAATAATTATTATGTGTCCTCGTCCAGAAAATGAAATGATGATAAAAAAGGAGAATATTTAGCCGTTATTGGATTAATTATATCGATGTTTATGTGGAATAAATCATATTGGAATACCTCGATTCTTTTGATTTAGAAGTTCCCGGATAGACAGGTAAGAGTAAATTTGCCCTTACATTCAGACATTTTTGGGGCCTAGAAATTCCAAAGAACTTCTTAATATAATGAACATACTCAACTAGTGGACAATAAGTCTTTATTCAAGTCAAACTGCTGTAACATTAAATGATCAGGGTTTCAATCCAATGTAGAAAATGTTTCATTCAGTAAGGCATGCATTGCCTGGTTATACTTCTTTTGTCCAATGTCTAGGATTTCTTGCTGACGTCGAGTAGAAGTACCGAATAAAACTCGGCAAAGTGTAATTTTTATCCTAGAACTTAAAATGAGACAAAATATTTTTTGTTAGTGTCTTCGTCAAAATACTCTTTGTAAGGAAAAAAAATTAGTATACAAGGAATTTGATGTGACGCTATAAATTGAAAGTTAACCAGTTGATTGTTTTTGGGTTTCTTTATTATCAAATATAAGATGACCCTTTATATTTCAAGATTATTTTGTCTAAGCGATTTAATTAGGAATCCATAGAGTACTTAAGGCGTTCTTGGAAATGAATAATTTTTGTATCAAATTGTAACGTTTCGTCTTGAATAATTTAATTTCAGCTCATAATAATTTAATTTCAGCTTTTAAGAGCTTCAGCTCTTTATCAGAACCTTTTAGCTCTTCTCTCTCTTAGAACCTTTTAACTTCTTAGTCCGGTGCCCTTCTGATGCACGGAAAACAACAATTAAAGGATTAAATTCATGTAAATGAATGCTTTACTGCACAGTTGGCTTCGAATCCATATAAATTACCGACTTAGAAACTAAATTTCACTTAAATTACAACATTAATATGATTTATTGTAGGCCCATGCGAAAACATATATAATAGGCAGTTTTTTGTAAATTCGCTATATTGCAATTTGAACAATATTTGCGTCATTCAACATGAAAGATTTTGGCGAAAATTCAAATTTATTTTTCAACAAAGTTTTGACGTTTCTAATTCGGCTTTAAATCTAGGTATTTTGATGCAAATGTTATCATTTCATGGATGTTTTCCTGTTCCTTCAAAATATGTACTTATTTTGCGTGTAAATCTAGCGGAAACTATTTAAATAGAAAATTTCTCGTTTGGTAGTATATTAACTTTATACGCCATATTTTGCAAGCGGTAAGAGTTAGGACAGGATTACCACAGTGTTTAGTGATCCACACGGGCTCTTCTATCACCTTCTTTAGTTTAGCAGCTCGCCTTGTATAGTAATATAATTATTAAATTAGTTATAATATTAAGTAAAGGCATATCTTTCATTTAATTACAAGTTAATTATTATGTTCTGGTGGTTAGGTCAGTACAATACTGATTCGAGGACATATTCTAGCGAAGTTGGTCTACAGTTTTTAATCCTTTGTGGCCCGAAAAGTAATAAGATGCGTAATTATACATATGTGAGAGTGAGGATTCTTTTGGTACTTAGGAAGTTCAAAACGTAGTAGTTACAGGTTTGTTACAGATCCTAAAATTGAAGTGGGAATGTTCGCTATTACACAGCTTTCATAAGAATCATTATCTAACTAGAATTTGAAAACAAAATGTATACTTCAGAATGTTCATTTAGACTAGATTTTGGATCGCAAAGGGTTAAGTCTTCTATGTGGATCAAAGAATTTAGTTGTATTAATGTTTCGTTTCGAAGCAATAAAAGAACTATTTTAAAATCGATTTCGTAATTTTGAACTGTTATCGGATGACGATAACACTTAATGACACCATCACCAAATTTCAGCTCTATATCATTGGCGAATTATGACCTTGACGAATTTTGCGTGTCAGCATAAATGGTCAGGTCATTATAAATGGCAATGCTTTGATGGAACTGTGTTCAAAGAGTGGTATACATTTCGGTCTCTAAGAAAAGACCTCCCTTTTCTGTGTCAAATGACTTCACGTAGATATGTGGATGTTTTGCCTTGTGTTTGTGACTGCGATTTAAAATTTCGGAGCCGTCGTATATTCACTTTAATGCAAATTAGGTAAACTATACTTTAATAAAACAGTTTAACTAAATTATTCACTACTTATGCTGCAAGTTCGTTTTGATGCAATGGTTTCATAGTTTTTTGAAGGCAACACATTTTAAGGTGAATTTTGTCAACTGGCAAGTAGAATTGAATCCTTTAATATTTTTTTTGTCTTTGAATTATAAGCATTATTTCATCCGAAAATTCTTTATAGAATTAAATCATGCTGTATTACTTTTTAAATTTGACATAGAAAAATATATACTATTTAAAATGAAATCGAAGAAAGTGAAAAATCTTCCTCGGATTATTTTTAAAAAGGCATAAAGGACAGTGCAACGAAGAATGGTTCAAATTAAGAAGTATACCTTGACAGATAATATTTAAAAAGTTAACTAAAAGAAGTTTCTCTCCTAGACTTTCTCATACTTCTATATTTTGGTAAAATTTTGTATTGATTTCCATAGTATAGTAAATTCAATATACATTTGGATGCCATATCTTTATCTGGTTGGCATCAAAATTTGTAAAAGATTTGAGATTAGTATATTAATATCCTTTGCCAAACTTCATTTATGTTGATTGTTGAGATTTTACGATATCACGTTTAAATAGTCTATGGGCAAACAGATCAACAGATTATCCAAAATTTTAAGTACATCTACATATTTAATGATAAATTTATCTATCAAATTCCATTTTTCTGACATAATAAATTACTGAATTATCATGTGTTATCATCACATATGTTTTACTCTAAAGTTGCCTATCTCATAGTCAGGGAATTCTAATTTGTAGAATATCATTAAAATCTCGAAATAGATTTTTTTTTTCTAATATAAATATTTCCTTTCATACTCGTCGTATTAGAAGAAATTAAGAAAAATTTATTTCCATGTAATTATAAAACGAAGTTTGAAATGAATAACACAAAAGCAACAGAAATCTATCTGCTCAAAGCGTGGTAAAAATTATTAAGTAGTGTTTTATAGAATATAATAAATAAAAGGTTATGTTCGATTCTATATGCATTAAGCGATCCTGAATTTTCATTGTAATTACTTTTCTCAATGGTATATTTCTATCGTTCAACTGTTCTTTATCTTTACAAGAGTCCTATTACTTTCTGTGATATTAATAATACATTATCAGTATTTGAATTGCAATGACTGTATTCTTTAATTAGTGATTAAGTATAATTTATTTAAACTACTCGAATCAAAAATATATTTTACATTTTATAAAAAAAAAACTAAAGTGAAATAATGACGATAATAAAACAATTCTGTTCAATTATGATTTTATTATATTAAGGGGAGTGTTTATGGATGTTTATTTTTCGTTGCTGAAAATGTCTTAGCGATCTTAATGGCTTTTATTTGCATTTTATGAAGAAATATAGAAAAATCTAAACTTTCTTTTTTTAATCTTATTAAAAGTTGCAATAACCTATAACTTTCATTTAAAAAAAACCACGGAATTTCAAAAACAAGAAATAATGAATAAATTTATTGGCTATTAACTGTTTTTAATAAATATCATTTTCTGCTGTAAACTCTACAAAATGCACTGAATATTTTATTAGTCGATATAAATATATTTTTTAGAAATTTATTTTCTACAAAATTTGAAATTAATATTAAAGTCGTGCAAACTTTCTCAAATAAATTGACTCTATTTTCATTTTTCATAACATTTTTATGATTGATGAATTTCTGATAAAAATATCACAATACAGATTCTGTTTTAAAACCTACCGAACTTGCACAGTTAAACATATATGCGAAGGCTTAAATTTTGAAATAGTTTTTCCAATACTTCACACGTTTCAGCTGCAAAGATAAGACTACAATGGAATGAACGTACCATTCATCCTCATTCGCAAATTCTCCAATAATCTGACAGAGCACTACTTTACGTAATCGATGCAAAATTTAATATAACTATTATCATAGGGGGGGGGGGGGGATAATGGCATTTGAAATTGTCTTTTGCAGCATATGGCATAGCATTTCTCAATATGATGATTTAGCCAATTCAAATGTGATCATATTACAATTTTTTAGTACACGATGCTATAAAACCCATTCTTTTAAATAAAAATATAACTATACAAAACAATAATATTGCGATTTTTACAATTTTTTGTATCCTTATATATCGATAAAATAGGATATCGAAAATTTTCAAATTAAAAATGAACTTATGATAATTTATATAAATTATCAAATATTTAAAATTTAATTACGTTTCTGATTTTTATATTAATTTAGTACGTATTAACATCATTCTAAAATGCCTTCCTATTTCCTTATCCAATTCCCATATTTTTATTTAATTCTACAAGCGCTCTGGAAAACTGATGAATTCAGCATGTTGTCAAGCTTCGAGTGAAAGGATTAAAGCTCTTTATCTCCTTATCCTTTTAAAGAACCTGAAACGTTCTTAAGTTGACGCATGTTAAGGAAATCCCTATCAAAATCTCATAGTAAAATCACTGAAAGGAAAAATTTGTTTCTGTCGCTCTTGTGTCGCAATGTAGACTGACGCATCTTTTATGATCATATATATAGATATATAAATTAAACCAAAAATATTTTCTCATTAATAATTGTTCATATTAAAATAATGCACATTCAACTCTTTTTATATAGACAGCTATTTCCGCATACACTTGCATGCGGAAGCAGGCGATTTAGTTTGAATTTTTTCTCATTAATCCTATTTGATCATTTCCGTAAGAAAGAAATTATTTGCACTCTAAATTTAGAAACAACTATATCACCTTATCCTAGCAGCTCGTATATTTTATTAGTTGAATGTCTTTGCGCTCCAAGCAAAGGGAGAGTCTGAACCGCTTTTTCCGTACGTGTATTGTACAATATAGTATTAGAAGGAAATATTTTCACTCTAAATTAAGACGCATTTATACCATCTTATCCGTACAGATGGTACGAATGTTATATTAACATATGGTTCTTTGCATCGCAAAATGGAAACACATCTGCATTTCCTTTTCCCATAAATGGCTCAAATGCAGTACTTCAGGACGGACAGTAAGTAATATGATATTATAATTATATTATAATTGAAAATATTATAATTTTATTGGACAGATATAAAATTTTAAATGATGAATACATCAATATGATAAACATCACAGATAAAAGTTACTCTTAAAATTTTTTTATTCCAATAGACCGTGGTCATTATCCAAGAAAAATATGCAGGTCATTGTTCGATTGCGGCACCAAACATTTTTAGAGGTGATTTTTCCCATTAATGTAATATGAAAGTTTTAAGATAATCCAAAGTTATGTGTTGTTTAGCATTTATTTCAGACTACAATTCCTTAAAACTCAATAACCTAAAGAATTTAGATCCAAAAAAAAGAAGGTTCCCAATTTTCGAGCTTAATAAAATTTGAGCTATTTATATAGACTTGATGCATTGGTCCAAACTCTTGCAGAAATGCACAATTCTTTATCGAAAACAAATTGCTGGCATGTAGCAATGTATGTGTTGGTAATACGCCGTGTTTGTAATATACTGCTGGGAAGTTTTTATTCCTTTACAAATGTATGTCTGAGACAATTTTCCACTATTTAACGCTGCAGCCTAACCATGACAAAATTCTTGTTCCGAAATCATTGAAGAGATCAAAAGTTTTCAGTTATTTTCTTCAAGCTTGCTGAATATATAACATCATTTATAGTTTAATATCATGGTTCAGTTCAAAATAGCTTCCTATCGAAAAATGTTATTTTGTAGTACTTTTGCTACCGTGTCTGTTCAGTACATTTTTTTTGGTATCTTTTGTATTTTTTTTTATTTATGTGGCACTCAGGTGTTGAACGTTCCTTCTTGAAAAGAGGCCGAAAGCTCAAATCTTCTTTTGTACTAACTTTCATAGTTCTACATATAATTTCTTTTGCTCTCATTTTGTTTGCAGAACATTGTGATAATCTTCATTTTATTTCACACGTTTCTGTCATTTACTTTAGACGAACTGAACGGGTTAATCAGATCCAGACTGAACTATATAGGCATTAATATCCAACAGTCTATTTAAAATTCTATAAAAGTCTTATTAAAACTATAACATTTTAGTTCTTGGAAGATTTTATTTGCACACAATGTTTCCAAGAGTTCCTCAACAGTGGCCTTTTTTCTTTTATATTTAAAATAATTCCAAACTTTGCTTTATGCCAAAAAAATCGTATGTACTTAAAAAAAAATGCTTATCCTGGAAATAGTAATGTATTTTTTATCAACCAATAAAAATTAATTCTTATTTTCTGGAATAGTATTTAAGAACCATAAAGCAGAATTAAGACCATCTATAACAAATTTCCTTACAGGCGCTGTGAATGTTACGTTGGGAGAAAGTATCAGCCCAAATCAAGAATAATCTTTGCTCTCCAAATTAAGAATGATTATTAACTCTTTTTTTTTTAAGTTTCTCTATATTTCGTATTCGAGAAAGCAAAAGTATAATAATCATCAAAGAATTCTGACTCCAGATTTTAGCGAATCTCTACCCTTCAGATCTCCCGGAGTTCGAAAAAAACATTTTTAGTATTGTTAATTCCATCAGTATTTAAAGATCCCAAATTCTCAAATAATGTGGAAACTATTGCGGGTACCCGAAACGCCTAGATATAACTGAAATTCCTTCCATCTGTCATTTTGATTAAATACCCTAGGTATGTGCTTAAGTCATTACACAAGCTCTCCCTGATGGGTTTAGGGTACACAGAAGTTATCTGAGAACTCTCAAAACGATACCAGACCGTAGATTTGCTTAGTATCCATTAGCGTAGGGAGTTCATTGATCTTGTGCATCAAACCCTTAGAAACGCAGGCTGTCATTGTGGTTCTTCACTTTTCATATTTTGGAAGACACTCGACTTCCCAGAACTCTGAGGCTCCTGAACTGAAAATGATCTTAAGAATGCGAGGGTTAAATAAGCAAATTTTTCAGTATTCCTTTTTTATATGTATCAAGATATAGCTTACAAATAGACTTCCATAGGTTGATATAATAATTAATTTTCATACATTTTAAATAACGTGTGTACAAATTTCTGATTATAATTTCAGCTTCAAAACGCTTCATACAGGTCTACTTATATTACAATATCTGATAATTTTTTTATAATATAGTCTAAAATCTTACAATTTTCATTTAATAAATGAGAAATTCAAAATAAACTTTTCTTTTTCTCTAAATTCTAAAAGGAATCGTTAAATGCAAATAAACATCTCAAATTCTCAGAAGATCTAATTAAAAGTTTAAAAAAATAGCCAAAAAACTAAATTACCTTTCTAACGATTTCAAAACAAGGAATCCGCAGCTTCTTCACACACCTTGCTTGACTTAAATCAGTTTTCTCGCAATTTTAAAGAAATAATCTAATCACTTGGACAGACAAGCATTTAAAAAGGAAATTAATTGATTTTCTTCTTCTCGTTTGAATTTGCCAAGAAAGAAATCAACAAACCCTTGATGAATAAAGGTTCACAGATCTTTGGTTCAAAGTGAATTCATGATTTTTTACATGATTAGATCTGGTAAGAGTAATGAAAGATGCAAATTTAGGACGAAATTGAATCATCGCCAATAAATTCAAAATTTGCTGTCACCAGTCAGCGAAGAGTGGCATGTGTTATCTGTAGTAAGATATGTGTTGCTTTTCCCGTGGCAATAATGATTTTTAAATCTCAATAAACGAATTAGGAAAATGTTGTTAGTTGGGAAAATAGATGAATAATAAACAATGATACTTTATATGTGATGAGGGTTATAACGTTGCTGTTTTCTGGACTCAGAGATGATTAAGTTTTCAGTTTCACTTTATATGAGGTGGGTAATTAAATAGGCTTCATAAAAGTTAAGAAAATAAGAAGGCTGCCATTTTTTTAGCTTTTATTTATGGCCCCTTATGTTATGATTTTCCATTAGCGCTGCTTGTATAAGCATTGATATTTTGAAAGTTAAAATAATTTCATGAATGAAGAAAATGGTCCCAATCTAGTTTTCTTTATTTCCTGCGAGAAATAGGGAAATCCTTTGGGAATAGGGAACTCAAACAGCAAATATGAGCCTTTATGCCAACAATGCTGAATTTTTGCAGGCATTGTACATTTGCTTGTGCTAAAAAGTATGGAAATAAGTCCAAATGATAGAGCAGTTTGAGCAATAAAAATAAAATTATTTTATAATAAATGTTTTTTTTCTTTTTAAAATATTTAATGAAACTTTCCAATTCGTATAAAATGCTAAAAAATATTTTTACGATATCTTAATGATAATTGCCGGGATTCAGAATATCGAATAATATAGTGAAAATATCAAACAGTATCTTGCGCTAATAGATAGTTTCGGAAATCACGAGCAAACAAATATGCATTTCGAATGTTTGTTCTTTGCATTAATTTGCAACAAATATCTTTTTGTACTAAATTGAAAACATTCTAAAACTTTAAAAGTGGCATTTTCTCTTTATCTTCTGCCTGATTCAAGATCAGAACTCTAACTCAAGAGTTTTTCATAATAAATTCACTGTAAGCCATCACGTAGAGCATATCCATTTTATGATAATGCGACACAACTTCAATGACTATAGATGCAGTCGTTCGAAAGGTGTGCGACTGTTTGTGTAAGGAATTTAAATGAAAACATTGTATCTGTTGAAATTATGAATAGTTCATTATTAATAACCGGTCGAAATGATTGACTAATCACACTGAGTAGTTATTAATAATTACTGGTTATTATTATTAACCACAGTTATTAATGAAAGTCACTAAAGTAAAGCATATCTGTGATAACGACACAACTTCAATGTCTATAAATGATGACGTTCAGAATTAAAGGTGTGTGGTGTGTGTATGTAAGGAATTTAAATGAATATTCTGCATCTGTCACAATTAATACGATTAATAATAGTTCTTTAATAATAATAAATGGTTAAAATGATTATTTGATTAATCACACTCAGTGATTATTATTATCCGTGTTTATTATTAATAAGAGCCCGCTAAATCACATTGATTGTAACATATGTACTGCACTTTTTATTTTGAATACATATTGATTTGTAATAGATTGATTCAATTCAATTAAATTCCTTTTTTTAAATTTTATAAAATAGTGCAGCGAAATTTTAAATGCATTCCGTATAAATTTTCAAAAGCCAAAAGGAGCGAATATTGCGAATGAAGTCGTTGACCGCCAAAATCAGCTAGATATTGTGCCAAATAGTATAATTTTGGTAAATACTGCTGAAAAATAAATGCTTGGTACTTTGGGATTATCCCGTCGTCATGTCAACAATCGCGAAAATGCACCAATCTTCGCGAATTGCGCCAATTCTTTGGCGCCATTATAATGAAAAGCAATTCCAAGAGTTTACAGTAATTTGTGGTTATTGGCTCAGAAGCTACCTTTTGGCGATCGGGTTTGATGAAAATGGTCGACTGGATAATCCCAAAGCACCAGGCTTTTATGGATAAAAAAAATTGTATAAGAATAGTGAAAACCAAAATTTTATCTTTCTATTCATGCTTATTTATTTTTTACGACTTTAAAAAAATAAAGTTTTTCAGGAATTTGTAGCTCCGTAAAATTTTATATGTTAACTTTAAAGAAGCAGTATGCTACGAAAGATTTCCATGAAGAAAATTAAAAGCATATATTTCAGACCGTTTTCATAGAATAGTTTAAATATCGCCATACTTTGTAGCTTTCATCATTTCAGGGATAAAATATATTTCACAAAAAATGAATATCTTGCACTGTGTATTGTCTTGATAGCTGTTTATAAAGGAAATAAGTATATTGGAAAAATTTCACGTTATCGACAATACCTAAGTAAGAAAACTTTTCAAAAGTTTGAAGAAAATGTAACAGATTTCATTAAAATACTACATCTATCATGGAAAATGATTTCAACAGAAACGAGTCCAGACACGCGAATCAATTTCTATCTGGAACTACTTAATGAGATTCCACAATGGAAAACGACGAACTCAGTTTAGATTAAAATTTATAATTCATAATAAATCTTAAGCTTAATATTGCTGTCCAAATATTATTAATTAAATTATAAAAATATTTAAGTAATTTTTAGCCATAAAAATGAGGTTTTTTTCGGATCGTAGACACTAAATAAATGGAACAAAATTTTTTGAACCAAATTAATGTCATTCAGTTTTATCGATAATATTTGAATTCCAATTGTTTTAGTCACATCGGATAAGAAAGTATTATAAAAATTGCCCTACTAACACAAAATGCCGAACAACATTGTTTGGTCGACGACTGCGACAATAACCAGCATTTAAAACATCGGATAGCATTGTGGGAATATCTTGTTCTAATAGAATGTAGTTAAAGAAAACTCAATAAGATTATACTTATTAAAATATTTTCTAATTGTACAATATGTCTGTCATTCGTAAGTTATTGATGGAATTTAAAGTTTCAAATATTTTGGTTTGGGGCCATAAAATAGCTTTCCTTATTTCGAAGTATTTACAGTAAAAACTAATGAATCGGATGAAACCATATTGTATGTATAGATAGCCAAAAGTCTCATTTGATGAAGTCCCCGAAAAAGTCACAGCAAATAATAATAAGTTAACTCTGAATTACAACGAATGCATGGAAAATGAATTTTGCAAAATTTTATTAATATTCAAATCATAAGACTGAACAATGAGCATACAGAGTTGAATGATTTGCTATACGAAGCTCACCAAAAATATTTATTTATTAATCGATATTTGAGTTTCATTTTCAATTTGGTTATCATTCCTTTATGAGTAACATTTTCATAGGTAACATTTTTTTATAAATTTGGCTTTTTATGCATGCCACAGTCTGCATTTGGAATTCGATTCCATTCCGATCATCAATTTTAGCTGTAGATGCATTCAAACATGGAAATTTATTTGATGGCCGCTCCTTGTATATACAGGTTGCCTATTCAAATCTTTCTTGACCACATGAACTTGAGAACGGCGACAACTATTGAGAGAAACTTGGTGTCTAGAATGTGAATGTGAAATGAACATTTACTACATGATGAAATTGGTAATGCCGCCATTTGGCGACAAGCGGCGGAATCAGCTTTCCTATCTCGCAACAAGATACACGAATACAGAAGAGTCAATTACAAAATTGTAGATCATTTTCAATTTAATGCAAGATGACACCCGGTGAACATTAATAGTAATTACTGCTTGTAATTAATACTAATTAGACTAACATTTATTTGCTCGTATTTGCCATATTTGTAATGTCACGAGACATGAGTAAAGTAATAAATTTTATTTTTCGTACAAAGAAATTACCCAATATACTTTTTCCTGTGGATATAATAAAATAAGCAGGTTTGCGCTCATACTTCAAATCTCGCCTGTAACATAATGCTGTTGTTTGTGCAAGCGCGAACCGATATGGTAAAAATTGAGAGAGGCGAAATTTAAACAAAATTTAAATTTTGTGTTGTAGACAGCGGAAAGTAATTTGAAGGCAGGGAATATTATCTTTTGATAATTAAGTATTTCTTGACGCTTTTTGTGGCAACACAATTTGGAAAATAGTGCCCAAACAAATGCGCACTACCCCTATTTTAAAGTATTATTGCGTTCAAGATAACTTTTCATACTAAAATTGAAGACCTTCTATAATTTTATTAGTGGCATTTTTGTATCGTTTTCATGATAGAAATGCTAACTCCATTACTTACCTCAGTTGGTACCATAACTAATCCCTTTATGTAACCAAAACTCACTTTAATACACCTAGATACCGCAAGTTTTTATCAATAGTTGTCGCCTTTCTCCAATTATTTAGGGTTAAAGGACTTAAGAAAACACCTGGAAATACAAGTGACCCCCCCCAAAAAAACTCCCCTATTTTGAAGCTTCTGAAGATAAAACCAATGAACCTAAAGAAACCAATTTTGATATGATGATTGTGGAGGGCATGCGAAGATGAATTCCGCGAAAAAAATGTCGCATATCTCATTACATATTGAAAGATTTCGTGTGACCACACCTTTTGTTCATATACAAAGTTGTCTGATTGTTGGAAGCAATCTATTATTCGATGAGCTGACTTCACAAAAGTAGAATGGACCGGTAAACATTTGATAAATTAGCTGACATGCATTTTATTTTCGCCATGTAGCTATGACGCATAGCGATTCGGTAACTGCACGTATATGCAAATAAGGCTGTTCCAACCACTGAAATCTACAGCAATCAACACTTACTCATATGTACTTGAAAACTGAATGAAATCGAACCATTTGGCAGTAAAAATCAAAATAAAAAAAATCAATATGCATTAAACCAACACTCAGACCATTCCTATTTCATTTGCAATATACAGGGCCACCAAAAAGTCTATAAAAGCTTTAAAAACTCATTAAACCAGAAAAAAATAACCAAAATAAACGGTTGAAATAATAAATTTAACATTGATAGGTCACGAGATATTTTTAGGATAAGAAAAAAAAATCAAAACTGCCAACAGATGGCGCTGGTACTAAAACTTAGTTGGGTGTATGCAAATGAGACAGGCGATTGATTATAAATACTTACGCTCTTGATCCAGAACCAGTTCTCCATTGCATGCCATGTATGTAAAAAAGGATGCTGAGTGGAAAAGATAAAGCTTTGTTGATGAAGCTGTTTTACACGAACCAGGAATTAGTGACTGTTGCACTGTGTAAATTCCGACTTCCGAAAAGCATGAAGACTGGAAAAGTTTCTTTAACAGTGGCAGGCCTCATAAAGCTTGTTCAGCGATTTGGATTAACTGGAACGCCTGAGGTCCGGATGATCAGGTCAAGGCAGATATGTTCAGCGCGCGTTGCAACCGAAATGGAAACATTACCGTCAGAAAATAAATATGAAAATGTCGTCTAAATGTGGAAAATACATTACTATAATAAATGATTTGTAACATTAATTTTATTAAGCCTATTTTTTCCTCCACTTATGTGTAAAACGCCACCTATTGGTAATGATTTGAATTATATTTTTTCCTACCTTAAAAAACAATCCCGTGACTTATCGATGCTAACCTGCAAATCATTTTTTATTCTGCTTAATTTTCTGGGTTTTATAAATTAAATTTTTTACGGACTTTTTGCCCATTCTTTATTAACACCTTCTCATGCCTTCAACTCACTTTCAGAATTATTAGGTGAATTTTGATTATTTGGGCTTAGCGCCATTTGGTAATAAATCTGAAAAAAGAAAAAGAAAAAATTACCAAATTTATATTTAGGCAAATAATTTTGAAAATAAAACTAAGCAGTTAAAACAATAAAAATAATCAAAATGATTCTACTCATTTCTCTCTTCTTTAAAAAAGGTGCTTCTTAAAAAAATTCTAAAATTTATTTTATTTTTCTCAGAAATTCAGATATTCTCAGATATATATTAAGTGCATATTCTGGCGCATATCGTTTAACATTCCTTATACTTCACGTCATATCTTTCAGATTAGTCATTTTAATTTACATTCATTCCACATTTAAACCTAAAAAATGTGTATTACTAATTATTATTTATTCGAATATAAAGTTGAATGCATTTTTTGGCCTAAGGTATGTACACAAAATGAAAAACACAATAACCAGCAGAAATCATTAAATTCCTCTATTTAATATATATGTTCTTGAAAGTATGCATTGAATTTGCATGGTATTGATTTTTAAGGAAAATTTTCAAAGCAATATGTGAATTTCTGCAGCAAAAATTTAACAAGATAAAATGAAATCGATGGATCAATCAAAACTCAGCCGAGTACTCAAATATAAATGATGGTAATTGATGGCGAAAACTTCCCAGAGACAAAAGGCGTTTCATTAAGCTTTTGAGAATAGTGGAGCCAAATCATCATTACCATCATCGTTAAAATCATCATCTTCATTAATACAAAAGGGAAAGCACTAAACAGCTTATTGAAGTAGATGATTAGTAATAGTATTCATTGTAAAGCATCATTTTCCTCTAATTTGCAAGTAATACAAAGCTTTATAGATTTCATATTCTTGAATTATATAGGCTTTGTTTGTATTTTGTAAATATAGCAGATAAGATGGAAAAGAAATCAATTTTGAAACACTTTATGGACACAAATTTTTACATAGCACTTATCGTTAATTTAGATAGCCTCGATATTATATAATGTGTTTACTGATTCACAGAAAATTAGATATTTTTGTTTGTGATGAAATTTTTATAGGAAATTTAACATTAATTTCACGAGTATTATAAGTTCAGTTCAAATGTTGAAATTCTTACAGAAAACATAATGAACTTATAAAATCCTATTGTATATATTTATTAAAATTGGCCATCTTCATTATACTAGAGCATTACAGGACCTGAGTGGTACATTAAGCAAATTATGTCTTCACGAAGAAGTTGGTTAGTGAATGCGTTTTTTTTGAAACCTCCATCTTCCAGAATTATCGTGTAGTGGCTTAGGAAGGGAAAAAACTGGCTTAGCTGCCACATTTATCAGTTGATCAACCTAGCTAATGCAGAAATTTCAAAAAGTTGAAATTAAAATCATGTAATAGTAACAGGATATAGCTGTAAAAGAAGTGATTTAATCGGAACATTTAGATATATGAATATATAAACTGTAACTTTCACAAACTATGAAATCTAACTAAAAGATAAAAAATTAAAGTAAGAATTACACAGTTCATTATGAGAAACAGTAGGGAAATGATTATACAAAGACGCGCCATGGAGGAGCTATGACAATAAGGAGTGTATATTACAGCAGGTATAATTATATAATCGGTTACCAATTGAAATTTTGTTGATTTTAAATTGAATGCTGTAAATTATATTTAACACGTTGATGGACAGTAACGCCCACAGGCGGCAAACTCATGAAAATAATGCAACAGTACGCCTATGGACTTCGTATTTACATATTTTGGTGCGTGGTTTATCACTTTTTTCAAATGATGTATTTCAAATGACAAACTTATTCTTACGAAAATGAACAAAAATGGATTCGAGACCCATTCAATGCGGCGTCTTCGTTTATATCCATAGTGTCATATCATTATAGCCTATATACATAAATTGTGACAGGGCGCCTTACGACGTAAATGGCTTACACCGTTCTGTTATATCACTTAATTTTATAATTATGCGTTGTGACGCTACGCCTATAAGCAATGTATAAAAATTTGTAATGTCTAAGCAGACACTGCCACCAAAGTTGTACTGTCTATCAACGCGTTAAGTTTGTGTGATTGACAAAAAAAAAAGGAACCGAGTCTGATTCAAGCATAGCAGAAAATGCATTGATCAAAAATTAGTTTTAGAAGGCGCTGTTTGATTTTTTACCCACTAGGTTTTGCAAAATCAGTTTTTCACCAAAGAAATTGCTTCATCATTCCATAATATTTTCAATTTATTTTCATAAATATAATCTTATCATGGACTAAATGTTAGTATAAACTTATTCGTGTGGATTCATTTCTCATTCCTTTGCCAAAGCATTCTTCAGCTGATGGTTTTCAGTCTAAGTTGATGAAGTTCCTAAATTGATGAGTTTCCTGAAATTGCTGATCTATGTTGGTGAAATATAACCATCGAACATCTTCATTTATAGCTGATTTTCCAAAGAAATAACACAATATTGAATGACATAATCATCCCGCTAAATGAAGTGTCTGTAACTACTAATCCTTTCAACAAACGCACATACTGAAAGTCATCTCTGTATTCTGAATTATTCATTTTACTGTTATTTTCGAATTACAAGTTAGTTTACCAATCAATGAAATTTCTTACTTGGACAGGAATAAACCACAGATATCTTTAAGTTGTAGAAACGATTGCCTGCCACAAATTCTTTTCAGAAGTTAGTTTTAATTTTTGAAGAACACTATACCTTTTGCTCACATAGTCATTCATTGTGTTTTCGGCAACATCAAAAATAAACTTTGCGCATGAATGAAAGATGTTAAAATATTATGTATATCGTTATTAAAAAATGGTAGAAACATCGCTAAACCAAAAAGCAAAAGAAATTAGAATTATCCAAAACAGTGTTGATATTAAATTACAAAATACACGAAAGAAACATTCTTCTTTTCGGATTTAAAGAAATAATTCGAAAATATCAATTACAATTTATTTAAAAATATTATTTTACTTAGAAATGACAAAAATGAATTTTCACATATATGAAAGGAATTTGAAATTACATAGCGAAATCTGCCTATGTTCGTGACATTTTCGCTTTAATTATGATAAAATGTTATATTAATAAGTTGTTCCATACTTTTTACCTTAATGTAAAAACGCATTCAAAGGTGTAACAAATAAAATTATAAATATATTTTAAGTACTTATTTTTTATTATAACTTAAGCTCTCTTAACTTACATTTCCCAAAGAAAAAAAAACTGAATTCTGAAATCTTAAATTTCATGCATGGAAATGATAAATAAAAATATATTGTAGTTAGTGTTAATAGCGAATAGTATTTTAGCCTGTATAACAGTGTGTACGCTTGCGTTAACTTTCTTTAATAGGAAGCAATCGAAACCTTGAAATTCTTAAGTTTGAGTTAACATAAAAAAAGATCTTTCCACTTATAATAAAAAAAAACCAAAAAGAAAAGAATAAAAATATAAGATTTTTTAACCAGAAAAAGGAGAAAATCCTAAAACAGGGATAGTCAGAGATAAAGAAGAAAATATTTGAGACAACCGTTAAGAACTGAAGAAAAGAAATCAAAGAAATGTTTCTGTGCAAAAAAGTTCCTTTTTCTACAAAGATCTTTTATTTTTTTTCATGCTACACTCAGAAGTTAGAGTTAAAACCAATTTCCTGATCTTGGTTATAAATGTTACGCAAAACTGATTCCAATTAGAACTTTCGGATTGGTAGGATTACAACGTGAACAATACCGGGAAGCATGAAATACTCGCAGTAGTTAAAAAAATGTGAAGACATTTTAGGATTATAATGAAGTACGAACTTTTTTTTTAAAAAAAAGTTCTAATCTTGTGATTCTTGTGAAGTGCAATTGTGTCAAAACTTGAGGCTTAAAACTTCCATATTTTTTAGTTTTTTTTTTAAAGAAAAACAAAATCAGTGAGCCAGAATGAAATATAGCAGAAATGAAATTCAAATTTTAAAAAATGATTAAAAAGCAAATCTATATTTATCTATATCTATATCTATACTTATAATAAAGCTCAATGTGTGTGTGTGTGTGTGTGTGTGTGTGTGTTGGCGCTCTACAGGCCAGACTGTTTGACCTACAACTACCAAATTTGGCACGTGTATACCTTGGAGGCCTGGAATGTGCACCTGGGGGTTATTTTTTCGAATTTTTAATTATAATTTTATTTATTTAAAAATTAAGCTAAATTTTGGCGTGTTTCTGCTATAACTTCCGAAAATATTACCGCACAAAAAAGATTTTTACATGAAGTTAAAGATCAAAAATTTATCTTTTAAATGATACCATTGTTTTAACCTTAAAATTAAATTTCTATTTTTAATGAATTTTTAAATAAATATTTTAAATATATCTTTCAACATTTTTTTTGTACAATATAAAAATAAAATTTAAGCTGCTCGAGCAAGTTTCGTATTCATGGGAAAAAATTAGCTTTTTTCAAAGTGTTGCCATCACATTGATTAAAGCTCCAACTAAAAATAAATTAAATCTTTTAAGAAATAAAATCTGCAAAAATATAATTTTCGGCACGTGTCTATAGGAAAGGAAACATATATGAAATATTATTTTTTCTAAAAAATAAATTCAAGAAAAATTGTTTTATGATCTTTTACACTCTCTATATTATTAATCCAATAAATCAGTTACATATTAATGCAAGTTTTGTTTAATATGAACAGGATATCCATTCAAATCAGGGCTATACAGCTGATTTGTAAACCTTTAGTAAGTCACAGATCTGCTAAAATGGTCTAAATGGAAAATAATTATATTTTATGTAACTTGATTTAATAAATGCTCTAATAAATAACGAATTTTTGATTTTACATTAAGCTTCTGCTGTGGAAATTACGAATAACAAAATGTTCTTGAAACACTAATATTTTAAATAAAAAGAGTTAATTTCCAATCAACTAAATCAATCACTTAAACTGACTGATTTATGAAAATTTGAATATCACTATTCAATAAAAAAAAGGATAATTTTAGATTTTCCATCGATCGCTTCAAAGAAAATACGCCAATCAGCGCGCAGGTTTCTCAAGATTAATTGGCCTAAGATTATGAAAATGTTGAGTTTTACTAAATTTTTAACATTGAAAACTTTTTAAATAAGTCTTAGTTGATCGTGGAAAATAGAAACATTCATTCATTTATTTAAAATTTGGTGTGTCCAGAATATTTCTCAGAATATGATACCTTACTGCATTAAATTTAGACATCATAATTTTTGAAATATATTTATAGGCAGGAACAAAATATTATTATTGATTTCATTTCAATCCTTTTGAAATCAAATCTAAAAACTGAATTTTATGCAGAATCTCAGACATTTTTTGTGAATTATTGTTTGAGATATTACATAAATTATAAAAATATTAATATCTTTATATTAATTGCAATTTCATCATTTCCACTTTAAATGAAAGTTGAAGTTTTACCAGAAATGACTACTAATTAGCAAAATATATATAGTAAATTGAACGAAACGATCTAAACAACAGTATAAGTTTGGTATGACTATCAAAATTTGAAACATAAAAATGTTTTGTTTGAGAATCTATTAAGAAACCAGTTACTTAAAATATTTAATTGAAAATTTTAGCGAGCGGTAATACTGGCGAACAGGCTGGTCGCCAAAGGCGGCTAGTAATAAATAAAAAATGAAGTACTTTGAATTATGGGATATCTAAATATTTTTAGATATTTTAACCAGGAATATATTTACCAATTTTCTGTCTTTCATTCTTCTTATATACATCAGTTCTTCACCTTTTTGGCGATTTCTTCCAAAGATTACTATATTTTTATGTTGCATTTGTATGAGAATAAAGAAACTATATCTTACAAACATTATAAACATGAATTTCTCTTTTCATGTAAGAAATAAATATTTTGAATTATTTTTCTTCATTTAAATACTTTTCATTGTATTCTAATTTCTGCAATATGATTTTAATAATTTTTTGGTTTTTAATTCAAATTTGCTCTGTAAAGATTATAAAATGGTATTTTTTATGCCAAAATGCCATGTTCAGAAGGAAGAATGGCAAAATAAAAAATAAAATGGAATGGATGGATAAAAATGGATGGTAAATGAAATTAAAAAGGGAAATGACACATTTTGTTGCAAGAGAAAAATTTCACTAAGAAAATTGTATAAAGTGTTTAGTATTAAATTTGCTACATTCATTCGAAATTTAAGTTTTAAATGACTGATAAAGAGAAATTCAGCATGATGATCGATATATTATTAGAAAAAGCATTTTCTGAAAAAAGAGACATCGATTTAAAAAGAATATAAACAAAATGGCAATGCTGAACAATGGCTAGTCAAAGAAGAATCACAATTTGGTTCAACTCGTAATGAAAACTGATGATGAATTTCGACATGTCAATTAATAACACATTCAGATTTAAAATAATTGCACATTATATTGATTCATTTTAAAAAAATGAATCGCTTTCTGAGCATAAAACGGGAAATATACCTTTTAAATTAAAATCAAATCGCTTTATCACTTTCAGAGCCAAAAATTATATCAGCAAAACTTGATTGAGCATTAAAAACATTCTTTCTCCCTCCCCTTCCCATTAGTTTGCTTGTATAACAGAAAAATTAGAATAGTTTATTTTTATTTTATAGGTTTTGGAGTTTTAGTGCCTACTTTGCATGGTGAAACTTCCAAAACAGTGTATTTTGAATCTAAAGATACAGTAAGTCGCTGTTAGATTTGTAGACATAATTATAATAAGATGGATAGATAATTTGATAAAGGAGATAATAATTTGTAACGGAGACAGTAATGCCATTTATATACTAACATAAAATACATGGCATATAAAAATATTTAATATTTCATTATACTTTTGTGTGAAATTACCAATTTGCCAATGTATTTGACCTGTAGGAAAATATAAATAATCTTATTAAAAATACAGAACAAGTTCATAAAATACATATAACTTAAAAGGGCCAAGGAACAAAAGGTACAAAAATTTGACTTCAATATACTTTAGACAGCTTTGGTGTCAATTAGGATTGCTTTACATACTTAATCACTGATTTTAAAATTTCCTAAATTTTAAAAAGTTCTTACCAATTAATAATTAAAGACTTTGAAATATTGTCTTTTAAGATTATCTGTGAATATATAATAATAAAAAGTGATGATGTAGATAATGATAAAAGTTTTCTCCTGAAAGTCAAAAACATCATGGTCTCTACTTATTTTCAAAACTTATAGATGGCGAATAAAAAAATGATAAATTCTCTGTAATTTATGATTTATTCTTTACTGACAATTTGCTTATTTATCACATTCATAAAAAGATTTTTTTAAAGAGACCAGAAAATATTGCGCAAGTCTGTGAACGACAATAAGCAATGCTTCAAAGACAGTATTGGTGCTAAGTGTTGGCTGATATTCCGAGACTGAAACTGAAGCATATTTTCCTAAACAATAACAGCTATCTTGTAAAGGAAATTGGAAAAAAGCTTTTTTGAGAAACATTATTGTTCCATAAGTGTTTTTCATAGTTGACAGCATTTATTGTAAAAGTTCCGATTCAGACGTATGATTCTTGAGGCGAGACACAGATAAATTTTTGCTGCTCGACATTTTCTCTATCTGATTTCTATTTATCAATTCTATTTTTATTCGTTTTCCATAATCTGAGTTTTTGCAAACGCTTTTAATGTAACTCATCATTTTTATTTCACAGATTTTGTCCTGGTAAAGATGGTCGCGGTGGCCTAGTGGTAAGGTCTCGGGTCCGGAATCGCCGGGTTTCAGGTTCGAGATCCGATTCCACCGAAAAAACCGTCGTGTAAGCGGGTCTGGATTATACACGTTAAATCCGTCCGGGCCAAATGTCCTCTTGCTGGTGTGGTGTGGATAGGGGGTGCCAGCTCGGATGTTGTCCTCGTCATCTGATCGCGGTTGAAAATTACGAGGTCCATCCCAAAATAGCCCTAGTGTTGCTTTAAAGTGGAACGTTAATATAACTAACTAAATTAATCTAACTCCTGGTAAAGTTGAGGTATAAAAGGTACAGCAGGATAAAAAAAAACCCACATCAAAAGGCAATAGACAATACATATCTTAATCTTTTATTCCATATGTTCTTGATAAAATGCTATTGTAAGCTCTTAAAAATGTGTAAGTGGTGTTAAAGAGTTGATTTTTATTATTAAATGTGAATCAAATGACTCAAAAAATTTTATAATAATGTAATAGAAACGTTCATGTAACATTAGTAACTTACTAATTGTGATATAAAAAATATTATTAATTTCTCGTATATGTAGTATAAAGTATTGTAATCAACAAAATATTCGTATTCAGCATTTTTACGAATTTCTATGTTTTAGACCTCCCGAGTTCGAAAAGCACATTCTTGAAAAATGTCCTTCTGTCTGTCTGTCTGACAAAGATAACTCATAAATGTTTTGAGTTAGACGAATGAAATTTCGTATATGGTCTTTACACGAAATTTTTAGATTTCTATCAAATTTTGAGCAAAATCCGTTCAGAGAAAGTCTGTCTGACTGTTCAATGTAAATTAACATGGTAATTACAAATTGAAGAGTGTGAGATAGATAAAATTCGGTACACATATTTAACGTATATAACTTAGACACCTGTAAATTTGAGCCAAATCCAACAAAAGATTTACCATCTGTCGGTTCGTACTCCACAAAACAGGGAAATGCGAGAACTCAAACTCAGTGGCTTGAATATATCAAATATGGTGTGGAATTTTTTGACTACAAGTGTAGTTTTGTCCAATTGTTGTTTCAATCCGTTGGGGAAAAACGTGAATAAAACAAAATTTGATTTTCGGATATTATCCGGGATTAATCGTCAAAAACCTCTCCAAGGATGACAGGATAAATCTAATGAAAATTCTAAATTCCGCCAAAGTTTAATATTTTATAGACATTGTACGCCAATTCAATGGAGGGAAATTTCTGGGATAATAACACCTTTATTAGAGACTTATGCGGGAAAATTTTGAGAAGACCACTTCCGCTAGTTAAAATTAGAAATCCACTTGAAAAAAACCATTATTAAAATTACATTAATTATATTATTAATATATAATTATACTATTATATATGTTACGGCCAAAGTCCGAAGTACGGCCAGTTCGTGAATTTGCTGGCCAATTCGCGAACTGGCCAAGAGGTTTGGCCAAAGTCTGAAATACTTGCAATTAATATTGTATTTTCTACTTTGGCTGGCCATTTCGCGAAGTGGCCGGGAATCCTTGGCCAAAGCCAAATGTGATAATCTATACTTATAAAAAAAATAACTCTCAATGTATGTTTGTGCGTGCGTGCATGTGTGTGTGTGTTTTGGCGCTCTACAGTCCAAACCGTTTGACATACAGTTATCAAATTTGGCATATATATACCTTGGAGATCGGGAATGTGCGCCGTGGAGCATTTTTTAAAAATTTTTAGTTAGAATTTTAATTAAAAAATTAAGCATAATTTCGTCGTTTTGTCGCTATAACCAGAAAATATTACAGCACAAAGTCGATTTTTGCATCAAATTAAAGCTTTTTTAATTAAAGATTAAAATTTAATTTATAAATTATGCTAAAATTTAATCTGAACAAACACGTCAAGTAAAAAAAAATATTGCCATCACATTGATCGAAGTTTAAATTAAAAAATAAATCAACTATTATTGCAAATTTAATAAACAAAATTGTAATTTTCGGTAGGTGTCTGTATAAAAAAAAAATGCCGAAAATAAGATATTTTCTGAAAAGTAAAAGGAGGAAAAGTTTTCTGTGAGCTTTGACAATACCTATATTATTAATTCAATAAAACAATTTAATTTAAGGCAAACATAGTTAAATTTACTTAGGATAATCATTCTAATCAGCGACCATCATCTAATTTAGGGCATACATTTGCTAACAAAATGGTCTAAAGGCACTAAATAATTATATTTAATATAACTTTAGTCAATAAATGCTCCGATGAATCAGGAATTTTAAATTTTTACATAGGTCCTTTGCCTTTTGAATCATATTTAACAAAATATTCTTGACACCAATATTTTTTTAATAAAAATTGTTGAACTCCAACTAAATCAATTACTAAATATGAAGCTCAAAAATATTTTGCAGAAAAAGCTACTAAGAGAACAAATTACATTAATTGAAAATTTTAGCAATCATTAATACTGGTGAACCGGCTGGTCACCAAAGGCAACTAGTGGTAAATAAATATGACATTCATGCATAAAATAGAAATAAGGACATGTTGTAGGTGAAATTCGACAGATGGCGCCAACAAAGAAATGTCTTTAAATGATATGAAGGACAAATTGTTTTGTTATTATTTGTTTTAATTAGCCCTTATTTTTGCTATTTGCCTTTGCAAAAAATTTCATATTTTTTGAAGCGGTATTTCGGGAGACAATGTTATCTGAGATCTTTAACATAAGATCCATGGAGCAGAAAAAGACTAAGGATCACCCTTAAAGGTAATTGAAAACTGAATACTCAATTTGCCTTTCTATTCATACACGATACGCAACGCCTTTGCTCAACATATAATTCCATCATTTTGAAGAGCGCAAATCTAATCTTCACGCTATCACGTTGTTACAGTATATACGTTCACTGAATAATTTCTATTATGGCTTTAATATGCGAACAGAATAACACGAGATCTTATTTTTATATATTACAAGCTTATTTTTAACTCAGATGTGTCACTTATATTTGAACTCGTTTCTGAAACAATTCTACTTTTTAAAAAAAAATCAGTACACAGAAGTACTTCATTTTTAACAAGGTGTAAAACAATCTGCTCTTGATTTCTTTCTTCCTACTTTGGCCGATCATCCCAAGCCATCTCGCGAATTGGCCGGCCAAAGCCCGAAATCAAGAAAAGATCGGACATCGGCCGGTAAGTTTACAGCAACGTTGGCCTGATCGCGAACTGGCCGATTTCAGGCTTTGGCCGTAACATATATAGTTATTACAAAATATACCTAATTATTTCAAACGCGATTCCTGCTAATGAGTTAATGCGAAACTCGTTTTAATTTCTTCGCTTATAATGACAAGTCTGTTACGCGTATCAAATTTCTGAATTTTTAGTATTTAAATCTGCAATTTAAAGAAAGTATTAAATAGTTTTAAATACAAAATTAATTTGGAATCACTTCAAAATTTCAAATGCCTTTTATTTTATTAGAGGGGTTGAAATAGCATAAATATCTGAAATAAGAAGTACCATTTAATTAGGAATGTTAAGTAAATTTAAAGGACAAGGGATTAAAATATAAAAAATATTAGAATGTCTTGTCCATAGCAGTGGTGGCAAGATAGTGTCTTATGAATGAATCATTTATCTGTTTTACTTTTTAAATTATTTTTTAATTATAAAACAGAATCTGAATACGAAAAATTCTAAAACGAAGAATGTGTGTGTGAAAAATGTATTTAAATACCGACACAGGACTAATGAATATGAATTAAGTAACTAAAACAATGAAAAGAATTGTTGTAAAATGTACTTTCAAATATATGTTTTAATAAATTAAATTGAGAAAAATGTATTGTAATCAGAAAAAAATCTATGAAATAATATTAATGTGTAGTAAAATGATGTAATTAATAATAATATTAATGTGTAAGAAATATTAATGTGTGTTTTTAAATTGATGCACAAAATATTTCTTGTGCAGTATTATTGTTCATACTTTATTAAGAAGAAACCTTATGAAATAACATTTAAGTTTAAATTATAAATGCAATTAATATTTTTATTACTCTTTCCTGATGAGCATCTACTGCCCCTAAAGTACAAGGGGTATACAAATGAAAAGGTACGAAACGTCGTAACAACGTAACCGTTAACATATTTGTCAATGCCACTATGGGAGAATGTAGAAAGACATATCGAGATACGATTGAAGTCTCAGGCGTAGATCGGAGCATGCGCGGGCGCCTGCATGCTCAGGAGAGAGCAGAGGCTCTTATAAAGAGCGCCATCCAATTGACGTGGTGTGTTGAATTCCTCGAGCACAGAAGAACCGTCAACTCCGATGTGTACTGTGAGACACTCCGAAGACTACACAGGTCCATC
Organism: Argiope aurantia; assembly: GCA_026543865.1. Lineage (NCBI taxonomy): Eukaryota > Metazoa > Arthropoda > Arachnida > Araneae > Araneidae > Argiope > Argiope aurantia. The sequence goes on from JAPMOR010011435.1 coordinate 137,854, forward strand.
AAGAACAACTGACCGGAGCTACTCACGGAGGGTGTGGCTCTGCTCCATGATAAGGCGCTTCCACACCAGGGTCACACGCGGAAATGGCCAAGTTCAAGTGGGAGTAGCTTGACCATCTACCCTATAGCCCAAATAAATCGTCCTGGGATTTTCATGTGTTTGGTCCCCTGAAAAAAACATCTGAAAGGGAAGTGCTTCAACTAGGACGGCGAACTCAAGGACGCTGTGAAGGACTGGGTCTTGTCATTGTCACAGAAATTCTGGGAACAAGGAGTCCTTCGGCTCGTTAATCAATGGGATCGTTGTGCTCAGACCTATGGTATATACTTTGAATAAAGTCTTCATTTATATCCACAGTATCGTTTCGTACCTTTTCATTTGAACATCCCTTGTAACTGCGTGCCACAATTGGTAGTTCTGGGTTGAACTACCATTGATTTACCCTATAGAGTTCTAAGCAATTTTTTTTCCCATCATGCATATGGATCATATTTTTTACATTTACAAGTATATGCTAGTCTACAAGCATTAACACATTGTCCTTCAGAGAGAAAGTGTATTTTGCCTGTGATGAAAAAATGTAAGTAAATTCATCAAATTGACAATACAATTCTCTATTTTATATGGTGATAAGTGTAGAAATTTTCATACCAATATTCATATCATAATATTTCTCTAATTCTTTATGAAAGAAGCCTAATAATTGTAAAAAAATTTATAATTACTTTATTTTCTCATTTTAAATCTTTAGCTCTTTTAATTCTTAAAAGGCCGAATGTCATACGTGCATCGATTTATCGATGCACTATCGATTATTTTGATTATCAACTATTTTGATTATCAACTATCGATTCGATTATTTTGATAGTTGTAAGCAAAACATAAAGCAGTCATAACGATTATAATTCAATATTAAAACTACTTTGAATACATAGATAACTCAAATATTCAATGGGTTTCCATTTAAATTAAAATAAGAAAATATTTTCAAAATAGAAGGTGTCATCTTATTAGATAGTATAGAAAACAGTTAAGTAGTTCACAAAACTACATTGAAGTATCTATCCGCCTGGCTAGTGAAAACTGGAATATCATTCTGCCTGCCTACTGGAAATTTTCTTCCTTTTTTGCCGTTAAGTGTGACTGATTGAATTCCCAGGCGCTTTCTTTGTTTATTAGATACCCTAACGAACGAGATGGGTTTGGGAAACATGGAATGAACCCGAACTTCGATTATCTTAATAGCAATCAGCTAAGCGGGATCCCCTTTTGTATATCAACCTCTTAAGAATGTGGCCCATTGCAGTTTTCAGCAAGAGTAGGGATTTTTTCTTATTTTTTTAAGGAAAAAAACGCGCTCCTGTATTATGAAATATTTGAATTCGATTAATCTTTGGTATGGATTTTTGGATTAATTCAGAATTTTATTATAATTGCTTGCCGCCTCTGGCAACCACCTGATTCCCCGGAATAGTTTGTAATGTAAAATTCCAACTGAAACTTGAATTGGAACTTAATGGCTTTTTCACGAATATATTTTCAAGTCTCAATTTTTAATAGTCATGGAATTGGAACTATTTTAGAAATCATACACGATTATGTTCCTTGTGCTATAAGTTTCCTAATTTTCTCTCTTTTTGTTTAAAATTTGAAGTTACGTTTGAAAGGGGATTGTTTACATTTCAACGAATCCAGTAATGTATTTCTGGAATAGAAGCCCATTTTTAAAAATAACTCGTAAAAATAAAGGCAAAAAGATGAATACTGTAGAGCTGTTTATGATATCCTATAGAATCTAATTCATGATTTATTTAATGTATCGGAGGATATATTATGAGTAAATATTTCTCAGATTTAATTAAAAAATCAGCGTATTTCAAAAAGGAAGAAAAAACGCATAACATAAAAATGCTTAAAAATGTTTGAAGTTTAAGAAAATCATCTTTGTTTATTTCTGAAATTAACATTAACTGTAAATGCCGTCTATAATTTCCACAATATTCAAAAATTTTCTTCAGGGCGCGCTTTAAACAGAAACCTATACAATATAAGAAAATAAACCAACTCTTCATAACCTTATCGTCAACAATGGGGGGAAAAAAGATGAAATTAAAGTGTGACAATAAAAACATATTTGAATTTCATTTGCAACAATGAAAATACTATTCAAATTTTCATAAAATTATTTTTAAATGTTAATTAAATCTATACTAAAGAATTTTTCAGCAACTAAATTGGCATCATTGAGAAGGTAATTTTTGAGCTAAAAATAGTGTAAAAATTAGTTTATGCCAAAATATTAGGTTCTTTTTCAAGGTATCAGAAACTTGCTTAATTTTTTTAATTATAAAGCTTCTATTTAAAATTTTAAAAAATAGCTCCATAGATGCTCATCGTCATCCTCCAAAGTATATAAGTACCTAATTTGACAGCTCTATGTCAAAGAGTCGAACCTACAGAGCAAAAATGAATGCAACACTAACACAAACATATTTTCTTTTATTAATAGTAGCGAAAGAAATTTAAACAGTATCTTTATTAAATTCACATCAGATGGCGCTGTACGTCTAGAATTAAAATTTAACTTAATCAATCAATTGAATCTTTAAAATTGACTTCTTTAAAAAGTAAAGTAGTGTTTTAACATCGAAAACACACAAGTGAACGGAATTTGAGAGAATAAATAAATAAATATAAATCGATTACAAGTTCCCATCTTTATTATTATAAGACAAAGCAAGTTAAATAAAAGGGAGGAAATATAAATAAAATTCCAATATTCCTATTGGTAGTAACTGATGAATTCTTATTAATTATCTAAAACAGAAATCCGAAGTTATAACAAAACAGTCTATTTCATCAATAACAAAATTCAATAAAAACCAAACCCTTTTGAGAAAGAATAAAAATGAAAACGTCCATGATAAAAATATTTTTTCCCTTGTTAATCCAGACTGAGTTGACATTGAATACTAAAAGTAATAACATACCTTCCATCAGACATCAAATTCATTATTTCAAAAAAATATATAAAACATAGCTTGTTTTTCATATAATCACAGCAAAATAAATAAAATTATTATGAATCGTTGTCTGTATCAAGACAAAATAATAAAGGTTATTCAAAGTCAAATATTTAAATCAAATGTTTGATATCTAAATAAAACTTTCCAATTATATTTCTTGGTTCTTTTCAACATTGGTTTATTCTGATTTGTAAAACTTCACGAATTTCGATTATTAAAATAAATAAAGCAGGCAAAAATATGTTTTTATTAACATATCAAACTATGATTGGCTTTCAAAAAAGAAACATTTACCAAGAGTTTGTTTAAGCAGTGTTGTAACTAAACATGTTGACGTACATCGATGAAAAGAATGGAAATTTTAAATATTTTCTACTTTATTCTCGGGTTTTAAAAAATTATTTATCAAGGCATTATTAGATTAGTTTTGACACTGATTCTGCGAAAACAAAGTATTTTCTTACATCAACATTCATTGCATCTTATTCTTCTCGGAATTCGATTTATTATTGGAATAAATACAAGTATTGTCTGAATATTCGATTCAGTTAAAAATGAAGTAAATATAAAATGTACTTACTTTTAATTTCCAACATTTTAATTAATTCTTATTCATAAATATAATTATTCTTTATACTTTAGAACAACTTTGCAGAATTGTTCTGTTATAACGATTGTTATATAATCCTCTTGTCAATAATGCCAACGAAATTTGGTAATTTTAATTAATAAGAAATCTGTGAAAACAGTTGCCAAGCAACAATAAAGGCTTATTTACATTTGTCTAATAATCGTCTGCAAAAGTTTCCCTTCTGTTTTTGTCCTTTTATTATCCCAAGTAAAAGCACTTCTGAAAACACTATGTAATTTATATTAGCAAGTCATTGTTCTTACTGGAATGTAATTTTTCTCCATTTCTCCCTTTGTATGCAATATATATACAAAGAGAAATAAATTAGTCATTGAAAAATTCATACTCAATATTTTAACGATTCTTCAAGTTTCAGACCCCCTTGAATCTGGAAAAAATGTAACTATGGAATTGTCTGTCTGTCTGTTTCTGAAAACTCCGAAATACTTTCAACTAGAATGATGAAATTTTGTATAGTATCTTTACCCTACATTGGCACATTTGTACTAAATTTTTAATGAAATCCACTCAGGGGAAGCCTGTCTGTCTGGCTGTCCAAAACAATTTCCTCTTGGCAAACTGGAAGATAAAGGTTAATTTCTTAGCGTCTAAATTAATATTTTCAAATTAATTTATCCCCTTAAGCGAAAACGATGAAATATTGCATATTGAAGCATCCATAACTAATGACTATTAAAAAGATATATTTTAACATTTATTGTAAAAGAAATATTTAATATATCTGCATTACTGTATTTATATAAATAATTTTATTTGAATACACTCAAAAGAGCTAAAGGAAAAGTAACTTTCGAAATATTCTAAACTTAGGGAATTTTACTTAATGTTACGAATAAATATTTTTTCTACTTTCCTTTTATTTTCTTTAAAATAATTACTCCACGTGCATTTAAACCATTTAAATTGAGAAATGAAAGATTCCATGAAAACGTTCTCTATATTTATTTAAATGTGGCAATAGAGTTTGCTAAAAATAATCTAACAATAACTGAATTATAATTGAAAACTTTAGACAGTCCATTATCAAAAAAATTTAATACAAAAATTATTTGTTTTAATAAAATGTTAATTAACCTGATATTTTTAAAAAGATTTCTATATCCAATCGTAATTTTTTTATGAGGAAATGAAATATTCATCATTTCCAACCCCCCCCCCCCACACTTGAGCTGAAAGACTCATCCACGAGCTCAACCAAGACCTTTGATCTCCTTACATCGTATCCCAAAAAGATAAAATCCTTTAAAAATTATTCCAGTAATCGTGTTAATAAGAAAACATGGCCAAAACATTATACACACACACACACACAAACGGGCTTTCATTAGGAATATATATACATACATAATAAACGTAACTTAAATTAAAATTAGATGCCAGCTAATTTTTCAGAATCTTTCAATAATATTATAAGGGCAATCAGAAATGCATCCAAACTTAATAATTGAGAAAGAAATCTAACCACCTTTTTCCGAAAATCAATCATTTTAATACCATCTGAAGTCATACAGAAATATTTATAAAACATAATTTTTTCAACACGCGAATTTGAACATTTAGAAAATTTCTTATGGACAGTTTTGATAACTCTTTATTTTTTCGACAAAGTAGAATTTTTCAAAAAATAATACGGATATTCTGAAAGTTTTACAAGGATAAAATGCACTTAAATATATTATTAATCTTTCGTTAAATTAAAAAAAAATTTAAATTTAACGACTTTTCCCGATTTTTACTTTTAAAAATCCAAGCCTGACCTAATTAAACAATCTTAAAGTCCTATAATTCATTATATAAGCTTTTTTAGCCTTTTTCTCGCGGAAAGATAATTCAATGCATAATTGTTCTTTTAATACATGGACCTGTTTATTACATCAAAAAATAATTACAAGCAACTGTTTTAAGGTGAATTTCCCTGAAAAGGAATCTGCATCTTTTTAACATTCTGTAGATATTTTTAACATTTAAATTTAATAAATAAATAAAATGTCAAATAAAAAAATACAAATAAATAAAATGCACCATCTTGAATCTTGACTGAGAGAATACATTCGAGTCCAAAGAGTTAATATTTATAGAGGGTGCTCACTAAAGTCCCTCGATCCCATTTTAATTTGAGAACGGCTGCCACAAACTTGATGTCTAGATGTAATAGTGATCATATGTTTTTTGAACCAGTGAGATCAGCTGCAGTGTCCTTTGGTAACAAACAACATAACTTCCATTTTTATCTCAAAAATGGTACAAGATAGAGAATGATGTCAATTATAAAATTGTAATGTCTTCGGTTTGATATAAAAAAATTACCTCGAGTGTAATAATACTAAAAACTTAACGTGTAAAATTAGCATTTGTTTGGTAACGATTTTCCAAAACAGTGACGCAATAACTCAAGAAAGCAGAAGAAAAGTTTCTCTTTTCGGCAATAAATAAGGACGCGATGGTATAGTAATATTACGATTACCGAAAATAAAAGTCCGCTAATAACTACTATTTCTGTTTTATTTCTAACACTTTACTGGCACAAGACATAAAACGCTAGCAATCATTAGAAATCAGGACTAATGCGTGTTTACGCGTTTGGGTCTTATTATTATTATTGTCTTCAAGTTATTTTTTTCGTACTAAATCGGAGACACTCTAAAATTTTGTAATTCTCTTCTTCCCGTATTTTCAACCATCTTCCAGAAAGGAAATCGGATTCCGTTGTTTGTCACTAGATGACGCTGTAATCGATCTGCCCGTGCAGCAAATGGCCAGTCTAGTATACCGAAACGTGAAATTTGTGGCAAATTATTTCGTTGCTTTCAAAGTAAAGCTAGGTAGAAATACTTAAGTAAACACCCTATATATTTCTAACTCAAATTTTTCCTCATGAATTCAGAGCTTTTTATTTAAGCACAAGAAAAACAAAATTTGAATATTCCATAAAATTTCTTTTATCCAGTTTGATAACCAGGGGCAAAGGCTATTCGTTTAGAATGGCCAACTCGATAATTAAAACCACTAAAACTATTCTTATGAAATTTTTTTCCACATGTTGATGCTTTTTTGTGACACTACGACTGTACTCAAGTGGGTGAATTGAATATTAAAAAAATATAATAGAAACAACAATTTAATGTAATATTTCTATGATAAAAAAAAGAAGAAAAGGGAACATATCTCGTCTGATCCTAATTTAGTTTCAATAACACTTTTTACTTATTTTAGTTAAATTTTTCATAGTTTATGGTGCAAACATTTTGTGGCGCTCTCTCACAAAAATGTTCTGTGTGCGGAGTAGCACTTATTTGGTATCGCTATACTATTTGGATTTCCTTTTCTCAAGGAAATTTTGTTTGCAATTTCATAAATTTTTTTTCTGTTCATAATCTTGCAAATTTTTCCCCAAACATCTTACTATTTTAAGAAAAGATAATCCCTGGAAGACTCAATAGCATCTCAAATTTTAAAGCTTCTTAATTGCTATCTCATATTCCGTTTATCAAGCTTATCATTAAAAGAAGACTTTTATCGCCTCTTTATTTAAATATCTAAGCCTTATTTTGAAGTTAGATAAATTATAATTTAATTAAAGTTATATTTGGAAAGAAAGGATCATTTTAGGATCAACTTCAAAATTTCGGAACATGGTCAGAAAACCAGTAAATACACCAGTCCATACTTTTCTAATTGCAGGACATTTGACACTTTAATTCACATTTAAAGAGCACTAGATTTACGTGCAAAAGCTGATATATGGTGGGAGAAGGTTTCCCATTTGGAACTCTCCAGTCCCATTTAAATGTAGTCAACGGCATATAAGAACGTTTCTTATGTAAAACTATAATTAAGCTTCAAAAATGATTGCATAGTTTATTAATCGGAAGAAAATGAATAATTGCAATATTGCAATAATAAATAGCACAAAGGATGAATGATATGTATATCGTTTCATTAAGAACAAGCCGTAAGTAGATGTTTTAGAAAACGTATTGATGAAAATAAGAGATCTTTTTAAATCAAGATCAAATCATATTTACAAATGGAGGAAAGAAAAATAAATAAAAATGAAATGTACGATCGCAAATTTCAAGTTATCATGTGAGAACATTAATATTTAGAAGTCATTATTTGTCTTAATTAATTTAAGTCATTAACTATTTTAAACCGGTTTACAAGAGCTCTAAAGAAAGCTCAAAAAAAATTTTGCCAGCCAAGAAAAAATTTAAAGTGGAAATTGCCAATTATGCTTTATTTATGGTCTATGTGATGTCGAACTTCAAAACCCCCTAACCAAAACAACATGTTCTCACAAAACGGAATGCGTTTAATAGATAAATAACGAGCTTTCCGTCGCAATGCGATTTCCAAATGATAAACTATATACCAATACATTTTTTAACATATTAATTTATATAGAATTTTAATGAAAACAAAATTTTTGTAAAACACAAATTACTATTTTCTAATTTCTGCGATCATAAAACAGTTTCATTATGGATTAATCTTAGAACAGGAGTCAAATCCTTCAATGTTTCCCACTTAAGAATGTATGCAGTGATAAGTCCCCATTAGGGGAAAGAGAAAATACTTTTATCAAAACTGTTATTAAACGAGAGTGAAGTTTTCTTGAACATATTATAAAAATTAAATTATTTAAATTCCTCCGAAAATGATTATATTCCATGAAAATAACAGCTATGATGTCATAGTTGTATGTCAATCTTTTAAAAACGCATCTGCTCCCAAAGGAGCATTTGTAATAATAAAGCAATGCTGGTAAAAGCAGGCCAACCTTTTAAAAGCGCATCTGTTTTCAAAGAAGCATACATAATTATAATTCAATACTGATAAAAGCAGGTAAAAAAAATATATATATGATTAAAAGATGATGATGAAAATTGACATTTATGCTTTATTCATTGCCTACGCGATTTAGAGCTTCAAAACCTCCTAACCAAAGCAACATCATGTTCTCATATGGTAATAAATGCTTAACCAAAACATCATCATATTCTCACATGGTAATAAATGCTAACCATTTTTTCCAAGAGTATTTTGTTATTAATATTCAACCCTTTGATTCATATTAATATTAAATGAAATGAAAGAGGAAAATTCGAGTACACTCTTATTTTTTGTTATCGTTAATCACAAAAAGTCTAGACAAGTTTGACAGATTCTACGAATCAACGAATCTGAAAAGTGTAACACAAAATGATACTTTTAATAGCTTTTCAAACTATACTGTAAAATATATATTTTTGTTAGCAGTAACACACATAAATCATATAAACATCCAATAAACTTGAATTTTTGAAATTTTCCAACATTATATAGAGTAGGCAATAATTACTTTGATTCAAATTTAACCCCAACTAGTAAAATATATATCTTCAATACTTCAAAAATAAAAACATTTCTGCCTTTTTTTGATAAATAATAATTCTGCCTTAGAATCTGAAATCAATCCTGGAATAAAACAGAAAAAAATAATCTATTCACAAACAAAATTCTGATTAGGAAACTTTAAAAAGGAAAGCAAAGTTTCACATGATTGTGCGATTAATGTTTAGTTTATTAAAAAGAATTTCTGCATTCCGCATTCACACTTTTCTTCACCTGGTGACAAATCATTCTACTGTTTTTTTCGCCCTTCATAGCCATGTTTTTAGTAAAATTTGCTGTGTTATTGAGAAAAATAAGCGGTAATGGTCTTCTCGAAACTTTCTCGCATACTGTCTAATAAATGTTAGCCCCTATTCCATGCATAAAATTGTAGACATTGGTCAATGTCTTGGATATTTTTTTTAATTTTTCCATTTTAATTGTCAGTTTCTAACACCTGAGAGATTTATACTTCATATTATAATAAAAAAAATAACAAATAAAAGACTTATATGTATTTTAGTGTCTCTATACTCGAGCTGAAACTAAAACTTGCCACAAAGCTAGAATTTTATAAACAAGATCATATTCTCAGTTTCATTTATTTAAACTGTTACGTCTATAAGTTAATGCATTTATAAGCAGACAAAGTGGGGATCGTCAGACAATTGAATCCTTGATGTTTTTAATTCAAAATCTGATACAGATATACACTTTAGAAGTTAAAACTGCGCAAAATTCCATTCATCTAAATCGTTGCTGTTGTGGGTAATCGCATTAAAATGCATACAGGACCACAGATTAATAAAAAATCAAATCTTTGAGTATTTTGTGTAAAAATTTTTAATAAATCCATATTTTAGAGGCTAAGCCTGTGTATCAATTTTTGTTTATCCAGTTCTGACAGTTTTTCCTGTTATCGTATTCATATATTTCGAACAAAGAGAGAAATTGGAATTAGATGCTTTATGGTATAAAGGCCGGTATATGCTACGGTGCGCCAAAGACAAGATTCAAATTATAAAACCATGTAAAACTATAAATATAACTATTAATAATATAACTTATGTCATTCTGGATTTTTTTTTAAATGTTGCAGTTTAGTTTAAAATTAAAAGGAAAAACAAATTATATCAAGGATCTGAAAAGACAATGAGATCTCAAAAACCAGAAAAATACAGATTGAAATCTAAATTTGGGATAAATAAATATTTTTAAATATTTCTAAGAGAAGAAAGAGAACAAATTTGGATGAAATCTCTCACTCACCACATCCTTCAGGTTTTAAATGAAAGACAGATAGACAGAAAGACGTCTCGTGGATGGATTTCATTCAGCATTTGATAAATTCCACAAATGTGATGTAAAGATGCCAAATTTCATATATCTAATTCAACTAGTATTTGAGTATATTGTTCACGGGAAGACATAATTCGAGAAATGTATTTTTCGCACTCGGGAGGAGTGAAAGTGGAGTTAGAATTATTTGAAGATTACAATGCTTTCTTTTTCTTTACCTTCTCTTCTTTCTGATCATATTTTGTTCTTTCTCACAGCAGTTATATTTGAAAATTTAATTAACACATCCATTGTTGCGTTTAGTTAACCTCGGCAAATGATATCCTGATTAAAATTTCCCTTATTCAATTCCTGCTATTAGCTCACACTCTCTCTATATATATCTATATATTTTATTCATCCACTCAAGTTCAAATATGTTTTTTTAAACTTGTAGTGAATGACATTTGATGATAATACAGTTTTTTAAAAATATTAATTAATTAATTGAATTTGTCCAGTAATTTCTATTTCGTTGCCAAAGTCGCCAAATACGATGCCGTTTCGCCAAGTTTGTCACCAATTTTGTAATTATTTAATAAAAAGTAAATAAAAAAAATTGTTGACTTATTTTTTTATATATTACTTGTTTTTTAACGCAAGAATGTAAACGACTCCTAAGATTATTAAACGTTTTCAAATGATTTTTTACTTACACATTAATTTTTATACTTTCGCTTAATAAATTCAAATATGAAATTCTAGAATTCGATTCTCCAGTCAGACACGTCATAATAAACGAAACAAATCTAACTAAACTAGGCAATAGAAAGTAGAACTAAACTAGGTAAATAGTAATAGAACTAAATAGAACTAACTAAATAGAACTAAACTAGGCAATAGAAATGAACAGGTCCAAATAAGCCAAAAGGTTTCAATTTCATCTCTATGATCTTCTAAACAGAAAGGCAAACTTAAATTTGACAGTTAATCTCTTAGTTTCCGTAGACTAAGCTGCTTATAATAATTTCTTTGATACTTAATTTGTAATACAAGTATAACGAATTTATGTAACTGATGGTAATAGTAATTATGATTTAAATAAGCTAAATTAAAATAGTCGGGGCAATCTTCAAACAATTGTTTGATAAGTCCTTTGATTATGAAGTTTTATACCATTTGTAAAAACACTTGATTATTGAAATCATCCAAATATGAAATTCCCATCAAAAAGCAGAAAGATTAAATTTTCTAGGGTTTTTTTTAATCAAGGGACTAAGATCAATAAGTTTTAATGAAATTTTTAGTAACAAATTTTACACGTCTGGTCTGAAAAACAATTCAGATATATCTGAATACTTACACATTTACAAAACTATATTCGTATTTGTTTATATGAATACATTAGTTCCATTATAGTTCCAAATTGAGGTGTCTTTGATGAAACGGACGCATACTGCGCATTATGCAACTAAAACTTTGGGAGTATATCGAATAGAGGCTTAAACAACTTTTTATTTTCATTGCAAATCGCAAATAGTATGCCAGCTTATAAATCTTATCATGATAAAACTGGTAAAATTTACCCTCTAAAATCATCAGAATGACAGCTGATTCTAATTTCCCGCTTCTAAATATGGTAGAGCTCAGTTTCTAATTTTTTGATTTTTTTTTCAAATATTTTTTGATTAATAACCGTCTTTGGCGATTAGCTGGTTTACCAAAATATTGGTTGTGCTACTTTCATTTAAATCTCTTATGCATAATTTATTGTTCATGAATTTTTAAGCATTCGTTGTTTTCAGTATTTTATGTAAGACATTATTTTTAATAACTTTATATCTCTTCTTTTTATTATATGCAAGCACATACCTTATGGGAAGGAATCGAGTGACCTGATACTGAAATTAAAAATGAATTTCTCTAAGTAAACTATTATCTAATTTTGAGACGTCTTTCGTGTTATTGGGATTTGTGATTCGGCTTGTAATGCAGATAATGAACAGATCTTTTCCACCTTAGTATCAGCAATAAAATATTCACCCAAACGAAGCTAATATTTTAAAAATTCACCTTTTCAGAATCTTTATCATATCATTTTAAATTAAAATTAGTATTATGAATTGTTCTAAATTTTATAATAAAAATGGAAATAATTCTAAAATTTTCTAAGCAAAAAAAGGTTTCATAATTTTATAATCAGATAGCAATTTTAAGCTAAAAATAGTTAAAAATTAATACTACAGAAACTTATGTCTTAAATCGTTCAAAATATTAGTGTATTGGGGTTGTGCAGGTGAATCTTTCAATGCTGAAACGGGGAAGAGAAACTGATTATAAAAGGATCGAAATTTTGCACTTATATAAGGATGTAATAAATAGTGCGTATCTTTGTAATGACGAAAAATGCGGAATTAAACTAAAACAAAAATTAACATTTGTTTTCATAAGACATAATTATAACTAGTATTCAAAATTGGTATAGTAAAGAATTAAAATTTACAAATCGGAAAGAATGAAATATTCTTAGAAATTAAAATTAGTATTGTATTTGAAACCACAAAATTATGAATAAGTAATTATGGACAGATTATAAAGAGAAATTGTTCAAAACCTGTATAAAATATTTTTTTCCCTAATTGTCTTTGTATGGGTAATAAATGAATATTTTCAGAGTCACAAATTGGAAAAAGAGTATATTATTTCTTATCTTGAATTTCTAACTCAACGCATTACAAATTAAACCGATTTTTTTTAACAAATTAACCGATTTGTTTTTAGTTTTAACCAAAAGATAACATGAAAAATGTCAAGAAATATTATTTATATAAATCGTTCGATTCAAATTATCGAAAGTGTAAACTCAGTTTTTTATCAAGTCCTTCCTTTAGTGGTTAGTTCAGAATTTAATACATTATGTGCTAATGCTTAGGACTTCGATACGTTTTACATATTATGGAATGACAACTGAAATGCATTGAAACTGTATAGTTTTTGTGGTTTATCGTCTTAAAATGAATTTTGGATATCCGAATAGTTTTTTTTATTGAAGAATGCTACTTTTTTCATAAGCTTCATAGTAAAAAAAAAAAAAAATAATCAAATAATATTTATTTTTTGTGAAAAAAATACAAAATTAAGAATCCAAATAAATTAAAACTATAAATATAGTTACCATTGAATAATCAATCATTAAAATTGTTCGAAAGAAAAAAAGGGGGAAAAAATAGAGAAATGTAATTATTTTGCTACTACTTTAAATATTGATCCTTCAAACTCATTGATCATATTGGCGCAATCAATTCTATAGGCTATAAAAATAGGAAAAAATAATTTCAACTGAACTCATTTTTTAAAGTTTAAATTACAAATTTTTTAAAGTTTAAGTTATAAAATAATAAGCTTTCATTCAATGTAAACAAAATTTAAAATATCTTCCTGAACCCGAATAAATGCTGGAAAAGAAACGTGCGGATATTACGTAGTTATTTTATTATTACTTTCATTAAAACTTTACATTGAAATATCGCACGAATAGCATTCAAAATAAATAACTAAAGGTTGCCGGAAAACTTAAATTACGAGTTGCATGTGGTTGTCAGATTGTTTTGAAATTATATACCGAAAAGCCGTTAGCAGGTGAGGAATCATTTCTTGTCGCCTGCACCCGCTGACCCCTTACGAAACATTAACGATTTAACGGTCATTCTATATTCCCCTTCCATATCTACCTAAAAATTTAAATAACGTCAATTTCCACACTAATCAATAGATGGCGCCACGCATGTCGTGACTGATTCCAACTCCGTTGCTGCTTTTTCCCATCCCCTCCCCATCCCGTCACTGGGGTACGAGCAAGTGTCCCGATATTCATGCCTCCTCCACAGTGCGGGAGAAATGCTCTCCGCTGATACACTGGATTCACCGCTCTAGTTAAAATCACTGCTGCTGTGCGGTGAATTACTGTGAATTCTTACTCTCTGTCATCGGTGAAAAAAGTTAAGGATATTTCGGATTTTTTTGGTTTGTTTTTACTAGTTCGCTGTGCTGTGCAAATGGATCGGAATACGACGGCCCCCCCGTTAGGGATGTTAGGCAGCCTAGTGGCTACCCTACTTTTTGCCATGGCCTCGCCGTCGGACGGCACGGGCGGCCTAGGTATTAATGCCATCGGCGGAGGCTTCAACACCGCTGCTACCAATGCATCAGAAATAACAGGTCAGTAGAACGTGTTGTTTGAAAATTTGTTGATTTTAATTATTTAATTACTGAAGTTGAGTAATTGATGTTGATTGGGGTTAAAGGGCTATTGTCTTAAAGATATGCCTTGATTTCGATTCTGTATTTTAAGCATTAAAAATAATGATCTATATCTAATTGCAAATTTTTTTCTTGTCTATATTTTAATATATTTTATTTTTAGAAAATGTATTTCATTCCCCCCTTATATCCTTACATTTAAAAAATGCTCTGAAATGAGTTAATTTTTTGAAACAATTTCAATTAAATTCAAAATATCCTGTGCGCACTAATTTTCGATATAAAAAAAAAGTTTCTCTGAAAACATTTTTTAAATTCATTCTACTGCAATTATGTTAATTTTACTGAAAATGTTTTTCTAATTAGAAGGATCATTTTTCTTGCTTGAAACATTCCAGGAAAGTTTGTAATCTAATCATTAATCAACTAGCAATAATTCGCCGTTTTTTAATAAAACATTTTTCATATTTATCTTTTTAAAATTCAGATAATTCAACATTTCGGTATCCTTGTTATAACGTAGTTGCAACAATTTGCAAAAACATTTTTACCATATTGATAATTGTAAATTCAAAATTAATATTAAAATGTAATGAATTTTAGTTATTTCCAACGTTTAATTAAAAACTGAAAACAAAAATATTATATTTGTACCACCAATTATTACTAAATATGAATAAATGCACTTTATTAAAAAATAATTAAGAAAAGAATATCGTTTCAGAAAAGAAAACTGTTTTCTTTTTCCCATAACGAATGTGAAGTAAGAAGTATGAAATACAACATTCATTTAATGTTTTCATTTATTAAAAAATATATATATTACTAATAGTACTATTATTATTATTTGTTATATTTAGTACCATTAATATTTAAACATAATCCAAATATGCCCGACTGCAATAAATTTTGTTAATTATACATATTTAAACGTGGAAACAAGAATAAGATACAGAACGTATTTGTGACTTATGCAAGCGGAATAAATAATTTTTTATACAAGTTATTTATTTAATTATCATTCAGAATATAAAAGCCATTGCTCCAAGAGCGAGCGATTTCCCACGCTAAATTCCTGCGGGCCTCGGTTCAGGAATTTTCCGTAACGCCGTAGCGCATCGATATTCGAAATTTAACGTAATACGCCACTTACTTCCCAATTCTGCTGTTCAACCGCTAACAATCATACTCTCCCTATGTTCACTTAGTTCCATCTTCGACGCTCAACTGCATTCAGATGCACGGTGAAGAAGATATTTATCAATGTAATAAAATTCATTAATTATGTAGAAACGCTATTTTTGTCACCAAATAATAAATAATTTTTAATTATTCATGCAATTTTCATTAAAAATATAATAAAAACATTTTGCCAAGAGTGAGCGATTTTTCATAATAAAGTCCTGAGCGCCCCTGTTCAAGAATTTTCTAGAACGCCCTCGCGCATCGATATTCGAGATATAACATAATACGTCATTTACTTCCCAATTCTACTGATTAGCCGCCAACAAATATGTTCTACCTGTATTCACCTGATTCTTCGAAGCTCAGCTTCATTCAAATGAACGATGAACAAGATATTCATCCATAAAAGAAAAAATCCTCAATTATGTAGAAATGTTATTTTTGTCACCAAATAGTATACATAAATTATTTTTATTCAAAATTATTATTCATTAAATTATTATGCAATACATAAAAAACCATTTTCCAAAAATACAGTGATTTTTCACAAAAAATTCCTATGAGCCCCTGTTCAAGAATTTTATATTACGCCCTCGCGCATCGATATTCGAGTTTTAACATAATACGTCATTTACTTCCCAATTCTACTGATTAGCCGCCAACAAATATGTTCTTCCTGTATTCACCTGATTCTTCGAAGTTCAGCGTCATTCAGATGAACGATGAATAAAATATGCATCAATAAAATAAAAGTAATAGTCGTCCTCAATTATGTAGAAGCGCTTTTTTTGTCTTCAAATAGTATAAAAACAGAATTTACTGGCGAGATCTATCAATATTTATATTATAACTTCTTTCAAAAGCTTCCCTCCACTTAACTTCCATTCCTCTTACAAATTTCTGAAAATACAAAAATAAAGTTTATAATCCAGCGATTCGAAATATAATTTTAAAAGATTCGTTTATATAGTGGGATTAGGAAAATAATTAAGAGTCCTTTATTTTTTCGAGCATGAAATATATAAGATGAAAGTGCTGTAAAAGTCAAAAGATTTTAACTCCAGATTTTGATGATTCTCACGTTTTATTGACTCCTTGAAATCGAAAAACACATTTTTGGAACTATGTCTGTCAGTTTGTGTATACAGTAACTCAAAAATGAATTGAGCTAGGCTTGTGAAATTTAAAATTTTGTCTCTGATCCAATTTTGAAGATTCTATCGAATTTCGGGCTAACTTCGATTAGAGGCTGTTGAACCATCTATCCAAATATCAGTTAGAAATCCTTAGAAATTAAGATAGCTAGATATATAAAATTTGTTATACAGTTTTAACCATCTAAAGTGTATACATGTATCAAATTTGGTGGTAAATTCATCAGACAGTTGGCTGTCTGTCATTTGTTTTTGCGCAAGCTTGTAAACGCGATAATTCAAAAAAAGTTGCGATTTAAATTTCTGGAATTTGGTCTGTGATTTTATGTTTACAATTGTGGTTAGTTGTCAAATTTTTGTTTCAATTTTTCTTAAAAAAAAGGCATCCAAATTACGCAGTTTTTTTCCTGGTACTTTTATACTGATTGCGTCCCAGCGATCAATCGCCAAATATACAACTGTATACATTTATTGGCTTTTGCTTCTGTTCGCTAATGGTATACGGATAATAATATACAAATACATTTATTAGAGAGTATGCGAGAAGGCTTTAGGAAGACCACTCCCAATGGTTATAAATAGTATTATAAGTAGCATTTTCTTTTCTTTTATTTAATTCTTGTTTGCGAAAAATACTTTCAAATATCATTCGCGCTTAAGTCTACACATGAAATCACCTTATGAAGAATCGATTTTCAATATTTTGTTGAAATTAATGATAAATTTCATTTTTTTCCTTCTTTTTTTAAATTTTTAACCAATTTTGCCCTGGTTGATCAATGAGCACTTGCTCTTCTTAACATCACCAAAAAAGATGATGAAAAAGATGCAACTCGAATTTGTAAAACGCTTCTAAAACTTTGACTTTTAAGTTGTAGCGGGAAAACTCTTACACAAGAAGTTGTTATTTAGATTCTTCAATATTTACTCCTTTTTTCTTGAAACAAATACATAAAGAAAATAATTTTAAGAAATTTCATTGAAATTTTGAAATAAAATTCCTTATTAGAATTCTCTGGATATATTCTGTTATTTATTGCTGCCACCATTAATTTGGACTCATAATAAAATGTGCCTCACACAAATAAAATATATTTCCCCAAAGGAGAGCTTGTTAGAAAAGAAATGTTAGGCAAATCTCATGATAAAACAGAATGAATTTATTTTGCAAATCTACATAAATAATACATTTCCAGAAAAATCGTTTGCGATGAACTTTCATTCCAAACGAATCTATTTTCTCCTTATCAGTGTAAACTATTTTCAGCAATAATATTTAAAAATAAATTTCTCATTTTCTTTTCAGTTTTTGTTTTTTCAGTGGAGTGATAATATAATTGTATCAAGTCGAACTTTCATTATTATACTTTAATATTAATTTTTTATGCCAACATATTTTTGTGATGGATAAATTAATGTAAAAAAATAATTGTGAATGATTTTTTTAATTCAAAATCATTCTTTTTAAATGTTTGAAACATATTTAAGAATTTATTGAAAAGAATCAATCGTGAATTTTAATTTTCTCCCATTTAACGATGAAATGATGTTCATTTTATGCCACGGAAAATATCTCAGAAATCTTGACTTACATTTAAACAGATAAATCAGCGAAAACGGAATTCAGAGCACAAGCTATATATATTAACATTCTGCAAAGGATTGTGAAACTCTGGAAAAGTAGATTCTTTGAAAGCTTTTTTAAAAAAATTTTGAACGTATCGTATTATTTGAAACTGTAATATATTTTTAATGTTTTTATCTATTTTATCGTTTGAGATTTTTTGTGCTTTTTCATCTGTACGTTTTTGTTATCGTATCGTAATCGTATTTATGCAACTGATTCTTATGAAAGTCAACTAAATAACTTAATTAAATTTAATTGTATTTAAAATAATTAATAAATTTGTTTTTAAATTAAATACCGCATATTATCAATTTTGCGATAATATGCACATTCTTTTAATATTAATATGCGATGAGAAAACTCAGACGTTTCAAAGAACAAATTGTAATTTTTATTGATAAACATTTTTTAAAAGTTATTAAAAAATAATAAATTCATCTTTAAATGAATATAATTAAACAAAACAAAAGTATTTAAGTATTGTATAAAAGTTAGATAAAAGCAATTGTTTGGTTTTAGTTATTAAAGAGCGTTTCGTTGCAATATATCGTCAGTTGAATTACTTTTATTTGAATTTCAGCCTTTAATTTTTTCAACAAAATATTCTATTTTTATCTTCATATCTTTTATTAAAAGTGTACTAAAAACTATGAAATTAGTTGAAATATTTTATTAATTCTCAAATAATTTTAAAAATAAAATGTTTCATTACAATTCTTTTATAGAATTCAGGATTTTCTTTAGAGCAACTGAGATATATTTAGCTGAATATATTTAGTTTTATTTAAAATGTCAAAAATCTTGATATTTTGTATAATTTCTTTACTGCTTGCTGATTGGATAACTCGAAAGCATTTACGATTTCATTGAGAGCTTCTATGAAAATATATTCTTTTAAATAAACTTATGATTTTTCTGACAAATTTTTAATAAATTGCAAAAGATGAATGATATATAGTTGCCATTTACTTTACGCGAAACTCATTATTGCGTATAATTTTAAAGCATTTACTGAATAATCTTGTTTTATTTTTGAGTTACCAGGCTTTTTCCTTCCGTAAAGTGATATGCCACTTCTGAACTGTAATTAAGTAAAAGAGATATTAATGTATTTATAATTAGTATTCAATATTATTTTATTTCGGGAAAATATTTTTTCGTATGCTCGGATTTATCTAGTTGCGAAAAATCGAAGCTGCTGAAAAGTCACTTAGTCCAACTCTGATATGTTTATATAAATCTTTTAATAAATTGAGATATTAAAAAAAAATGTAGATGCCTAATTCATCAAGACATTTAACTAACAGAAAAATCAACTTTAAAAATATTAGGATATTATTTATTTATGGTAGGCGTAATAATTGTTTGTTTGTTTTCGAATAAAATGAAAGGCTCAAAAACATGTGTAGGAAATTTTAATACGATGGTTTTTTTTTCTAACGCAATATTGAACTGCATTATTTTTGTTTTAGGCCTTTCTCAAACAAATAAAATATTATTTATGAAATTCAAAATCTAATTTTGAGCAGCGTAATCTAATCTAGAACTAATAATAAACTTTTATTGACATTGTAGAAAACAATTACATAAGCATAGAAATTTAAATGCCAGTTCTCCGCTTAAATTTGTTTATTTGAAAGTCGTTATTTTAAACTTTAAATATTCCAAAATTTTAAAATTTTGGTAACAGCCTACGACGGAAACATGTTCAGAAACATTTTCTGAAATCTCGCTGTCATAACCCCTTTAAAATGAAGTTCCAAAACTTTGAGTGGGTCAAAACTGAAGTGCTGTCTGACGTTCCTACATCAAAGAGTTGAATTTAATGAACTATAAAATCATCAAAGTCTTTTGAATTTGAAGTCAGAGTTTCTAACTTTCCGGAGCAACGTCTGAATTCGCTTAGGAGCTACTAGTTCTCATGTAACAAGTGAAAATACCTAACTTCTGAAAACCGCCGCCATAGATGGAAATGTTACCTGGCAACATTTTTATATATTAACAATCTTCTATTGAATGTTATTTTTTCCGTTTACACAGTGATTTTGTTATCTGTAATTTTATTTAGATGAATTGCCGATTATCATAAAGCTGAGAATTTCAGTTTCGGAAGTTTCCAGCTCTTAATGAGTTGAATTAGGAGGATAACGTTAATAACGTTAATAATGTTATCAATCTGTAGATGAATAAGATTTCTTACTGGAAACATTATATAAGAAGCTATACACTAAAATCTATTTTCATTCAATGATAACACCATAAATGCTAATACAAACTGAAGTCGCCAATTGCAGAAAACAATTCGATTCAATCATATGAACTTCCTACGAGATAACTCGTTTCGGCTTACTGCATAAGAACGAGAATTACGAGTTATGTTGTAGTTGGTGATATGACGATACTACAGTTTGCTATATTAATAACATTCAAATCAAGCTATGTCGCTTTAACAAGCTATCAGCTCTATTAGCATATATCGTTACAATATATCCACGATATTGGTGGACTTTCCGAATGCTGTAGAATACCGTGAAATAATAATGTCCAATAATATTGTTACAGTATTATTAGTCATTTTGTGATATTGGCTATATTTAAATCTGATTTGGTCTAGAAATTACCAAATATTGCTTCAAACCGATAACAATTTTCTGATTTCCCAATGCAAAATAAGTTATTATTTATGTTATAACTAAAAATTAGAAATAACCTACTAGTAGTAATGCGCTTAAATATACCACACAGTCTCTGTTAAAATGTTTCAAAATTTAGTGCCAAAACTGTGAGTGAATCTCAAAAACGTTATCACTGACATTAGAACTTAGAAACCAGAGAAATCATCCAAGTGCTCAGAATTTCCACCCTGAATTTCTAACTCTTCAAGAAGAATGAAGAACTCTTCTTTGAGTCTATCAGTTCCCGTTGGACAGTTGACGAGAACTTACTAACTTTTGACAACCCCCGTCATAGAAGGAAAGGACGGATATTAATGATAGATTAAATGCTTCTAGGGAACACTATATTTTTCTGCGTAACCTTTTTATACTTTTGTGTGAAGTGACATAACCTTGCTCTTGTCCTGGAAGAAGAAATTGATGATAGAATTGTTTCTTTTGTTGGGTTAATGTAATCATTGGCGAAGTTGTGTCTGTAGTCCATTAAGAACTAAAAATAGACCAAAATTGGATGAGACGGTTACATTTATAAGCAATATTTTTAAGATTTATGTATCCATCATAAATTTTCGAGTAATAGTTAGTGTAAGCCTTGATTACAGAGCAATAACCGTAGACTAAAATGTATGTTTATCATGCGATCCCAGGTGAAATTTTGAACTTTCGCAAGTGGGATTTATATTTTTGCACGATATAGTTGTCTGCATTTTATCATTTATGCTTCTTGACGTTCATATTTGGAATCATCAGTTTATTGTTTTTTTTTTTCAATGAAAAATATTATCAAAAATATACAAGAAGATTTTTCCGTAGAGATTATAATTATCCATTAAGTCCATTGGTCCGTAATGGTCCATTCGTCCGTAATGGTCCATTAAGAAATAAAAATAGACCAATATTGGATGAGAGGGTCACATTTCTAAGCAATTTTTTAGCTATAGATCATAAATTTTTGATTAATTGTTAGTGTAAGTCTCGATTACATAGCAATAACCGTAGACTAAAATGTATGTTTCTCATGCGATAGCAGGTGAAATTTCGAACTTTCGAACGATGAGATTTCATATTTTTGCACTATATAGTTGTCTTCGTTTTGATTATTTACGGTTTTTGAAGTTCATATATGGAATCGCCAGTTTTTTTTTTCAATGCAAAATATTATTAATAAAAATATGCGATGAGATTATTCTATGTAGATTATAATAATGTAGATAATATTTCCATCTTACTTTATCTTTTTTAACAAAGCTATGTATTTAACACATTTTTATTAACTCGGGTTTTTTCGTCTGTTTCCTTGTGTGTTTGGTGCAAATTTTGCAAGCGACTTTCAACTGATGTTCCTATGCATTAGTCATATCATATCACGACTCTTTGACCCGTCCGAGGATAAAGAAAACTGAATAACCGACCGCCGCAACAGCAACATTGGTGGGAACTGTGGGTGAGTCTTAAGGGTCATCACCGGCCACGGTACAATCTTTCCCGAAGGAAGCACATCCCGTCATCGATGGGAGGAATCAGATCCCCCACCTATTTACCCACCTAGGGTGGTGAGATCCAACCACCATACCGGAAGCATCACATCGTCATTTCGAGGTCCCCCGACCGTCAGTAGTTCCTATGCATTAGAGGAAACTTTAAGCATAGCTGATAATTGAATGACAATACAATATTAACTTATTTCGGGTCTATCTGTTGTTGATTTACATTTTCAAATCGATTTTAAACTGATTTAAGAATATTCACCTTATCGCTACGCTAGAGGCTTGAAGCGTTAAATATAGCTAAGAATTAGATGACTATACAATATTAACTCTTTTTATTCTTTGTTCGGAGCATTGGGTTTACCTCATGATTGGACTGTGTATTTTTAAAATTCGATGGGATTATAAATCTATACGGTTCACAAAAATTAATTTACTTCTTAGTCCATTTTAAAAACTTTATGTTAAAATATGTTATTGAAAAAAATTATTGCGAAATGTTTGCATTTATTAACAAATTTTCTATTGTTTTTACAATCAATAATATTAATTTGTATTTATTCTATCGCTTCTTAATTTATAAAAAGACCTTTTTTTTGTAGCAAGTGCAGTCACTTTATAAATAATTGTGATTTATCAGTTCTTGCACCTTGGCTACTCATTAAGAGTCTAACCCATTTAATTTCAAAATCCACTGTCTATAATGAAATATTATAAAAAATTCAAAGGTCACTGGACTGACATGATGTCACCGAATATAAATCCCTAAACACTATAAATTAGTAACAAAAGGATAAATTTTACATCATATTTCTCATGAATAAGGCAAATAATGTTATTCATTCGATTTGATAATCGGCTTTCAAGTTTGATATTCTTGGAACGTGACTTTAGAAGTTGTTCGGGTCTTGTTAAATCTATAAAATAAAACAACTCTTCAGACAGTTTTCAGACATTAAAGCACTTTCGCTATATCCTCTGAATATTGATGATGTTCCTTGTCGTTGGTGCGTTTCGAAAGCTGTACTGAAATTCAAACTCGGTCGTTTTATATGGAGCTTCTCTGACTAAAGCAAAGATTGGAAAGGTGACTTTCGTAAATTATTTCCACTGTAATATAAAATTTTAAATTTATATTGATTTGGTTCTGTAAATGATTATTATTATTCTAATCCTAGTGAACCCTAGTGAACGTGATTATTATTATTCTAATCCTAGAGTCAACATTTATAAATATTTGATTAGAGCACATACAGGGTTGTCCATTCTCATAATAATTCAATAGCTAATTTCTAAACTGCTAGATATGGATTTATAGATTGAATTGGAAAAATATTTTGGACGATGAGAAAAATTATTTTTGTTGTTTTGAGTCAATAAATATATCTAAAAAATTACGAATTCTAACATTTTATATTATTCTCCAATCTTAACAATCATATTCAATAAAATTTTCTTAACAATACAGCATTTTAAACAAAAACACTAGTCGATATATTAATCGTTGAAAATTTCTAATTTAGGCGAATTTTACATATAAATTAAAAGAGGTATTAAGTGTTTGATTGAGAATTATAGACCGTTGTTACATTGTTACATTTTCTAATTGTTCTTTAAAATTTATATACTTTCCTATTTAGATTAAACAGCCATAAGTTGGTCAGATTTAGTCATTAAATGATCAGATTATTTTTCATATATTTACAGTTGTTCTTTTTTTAAATATGATTAGCAGGACCATGGAATTGTATAAAGTCACATATCGTAACTATTTCAGAAATACATTTGTTAACTTATTAACACACACAGTATCATTTATAATTATTTTCGTTATTTAAAGTATTTTTTCTGCCTAAATATCTATCTCTAGCTATTTAGGAATTAGTTTTTTGGTTACAGGAAATTTGGACTTCTAGTATATAACAAATGAGTACATGTATAACATTTTTGAATAAGCAGTTTTTAACCTGCAACTATGCAAAACCCTGAATACTGCGGCATGTTAATTATATTGCAACTACGTGAATACTTTTTTTCTGTAAAATCGTGTTTTTTTTGTTTTTGGAGAAAATATTAAGATATGAATTACATACTGATTACACAGGGATATTTCTCAGTCTTGCCTGAATATCAACTGGTTATATAAATTTTTAAAAAAAGTCATGAATGCACTTAGTTTAACTTGTTATTCGAATTGATTAAAACTGTAATTGTATTGTTGCTATTGGATGTCAGCTGAAGGTACTCATTTTCGGATAATGTCATATAGCGCCACTCATAAATTTCTCTTGGATAATGTCATATAGAGTCACGTATGCCAGTTGGTTATCATCATATAGCAACAATGCAAGTACCATTTAAAATTTACGAGATGGCGTTATATGACATTGTTAGCACGAGAGCAGATACAAAAGACTCTAATAGATAGTTAAAGCAAGATGTTTTGTGTGCGTGTGTGTGTAAAATTGTATATTTTCAGGAAAAATACATGTATATATAAATTTTAAAAACAAAACCTTATCTAAATATAAAATTTGTTCCAAATTGTTAAAGCCTTTTTCGAGATACACGAAATAAATTTATATACAAGAATTATTCGTTTAAAGTTCTAAGATTATCAATTCAAATGCTAAATATTGACAAAATTCATTTAAGGTGAATTCATCTTGCTTACTTTCTAATTTTTTATTTTAAAAAATATAAATGTAAATTTCCATTATTATATTAATAAATATGTTATGTAAAAATATTACTAAGCAGCATAAAAAAGTCAGTCCCAGCGTTTAAAAATATTAAAGTACACTTTTATTATAAATATAATTTTTAAAAATTACCCGAGCTTAACTTCAAACAGAGTAACCATATTCAAAATGCACTGGTGTTCTACTCCATATGGTCACTCAAAAGTGAGATTATAAAAACACTTTTTTATCCTACCTAGAAAACTGACAATATTCGAGTTTATCGAGTCTGTTCCATCCAACCAATAAAGCATTTCCCAGATTTTGTTTTCTTTTTCTTCATGGTGAGTGGCTTTACGTTGAGTAACTGTCAACACTTCCTGTCATGTAAAATTTTAAACTCCTGCGTCGCCTACTGCAGGCTATTTTTTACATCTACGGAGAATAAGGTGTTTCTCCTACGAGAGAATATTGGAAAAAGGTCGTCTTTTAGTGTTTGCCGGCGATGATTGTTATTTTATGAAAATGTGAAAGTTTGTTCAACAAGTAAAATAATGAAGTGCTTTTATATTGCTTGTTTTGCCATTTTTTGGTAAGATTACATTGCCTTGTAAAAGTTTTAGAAGCGAAATACTTTAAAAATTGCAGTATATAAGTTTATAAAATATGAAAAAAAATACACGAACATTTTGTGCAGAGTGTAGACGATAGAGTTATAATTTTTACTAACATCTTCAGTGTGTAATAATAATTTTTATTATGTAATAATATACTGTCAGAACTTTTTAAATATTTCTAAAGAAAGTTTTAAAAGCCTTTTCATGGAATCTAAACTGAATTGTTGTTTATTTTCTTTTAATTAAATCACTTTCGTTTCCTGATGCATTTTTTGTTGTAATACTATGCGAAGTGATTTTTATAAAATCTTTTGCAAAAAATATGATTTCCTCAAAAATTTAGAATATTTAATTTGTATTTTGGAGTGACGATTTAATATTAAATTAGTAAATGGTAATTAAAATTTGTACTGCTATGTTCAAGAAATAAAACATGCATAACATTTTTTAAAATCAAAATACACAAACTTTTGAAAAGAAATTACATTAATAAACGACATTTATTTCATTTATTCCAGCTGGCTGGCTTCCAGTTTTACTAAACATATACATCAGAAAGAAAATTAAAACCAAACGATTTTTAATAGAAAAAATAATAACTTCTACAGAACGGAAATAAATTTTTTAAGCGTTACCAAGTGTCAATTATAGTGAACGTTAATTTTATATAAAGAAATGTGAAATCCATATTTATATATTCCATATGATGATAATCATTCCATATATTATATAGTTTAGGTTTTATGGATACTTTATTGGATATGCTATATCTATACTTGTGTGTGTGTGTGTGTGTGTGTGTTGGCGCTCTACAGGCCAGACCGTTTGGCCTGCAACTACCAAATTTGGTACATGTATACCTTGGAGGTCGGGAATGGGTACCTGGGTTTCCTTTTTTTGAATTTTTAATTAGAATTTTAATTATTAATTAAAAACTAACTTTCCCGCCAAAAAATCTTTTCATTTTCCCCACCGCCAAATGAGTAAAGCTTCAGCTTTTTTTCCCCCAACAGTAATGAGGCTAGTGTTAACATTTTTCGGCCGATTATTTCAAACGATTCTGTTTATTTTCTTAATGTTTGATGTATTTAAAATTAAACATTGTTAATTATCGATCTTTCAGATTCATTCTGAGGTACTTTTGAATTAAAATAAAACAGAATAAAGAAAATTAAAAATTTCTAATCTGCATAGCGTTACCCCAACTGGCGTAGAGAAATTCACGCATTTACTGGCGTTGAAAATTCACGCATGCGCATTGTGTTCTTATTAATGTGACTGATTGCAGACTTGATTTAAATTATTTTTAGGTTAGTTGCATGCTTTTGTAATTAAATTGTATTTGTTAGTTATATATTTTTTGTATATGCTTATAGTTTTAAGTACATCGTTTTTTAAGTAGTCTTTTTTTAACCTGTTTTCAACCGATTATTTTTAACGATTCGTTTTATTTTCTTAGTGTTTTGATGCATTTAAAATTAAACATTGTTAATTAATCGATCTGGTCATGATGAATCGGAGAAAATTTTGTAGACAAATTCTTGAAATATTACATAAATTAAGAAAGATATTCTTTATTGCCGATAAAGTTTAAACGCTCAGTGACTGCTTTCAGTAATCATATTACAAAAAAAAAATATTTGTTTCAGTAAAAAATATTATATTAATTGCAGATTAATCATTTCCACTTTAATTTAAAGTATAAATTCTACGGGAGCTAACTGAAAATTAGAGAGATGCATATTACGTTATAACTGAAGGCCTTTATAATATTATATGACTATCAAAATTTGAAGTTTTAAAATATTTTGATGAAGAAACTATTAAAGTAGGACTTGCATAAAATATTTAATTATTAAAAATTTAACGAACATTAAGATTGGCGAACCGGCTGATCGCCAAAAGCGGCTAGTTTGCAATAAAATAAATATAATTAGGCTTACGGGAAACTTGAATCCGCATTTTACAAATATACATAGATAATTTTCGAACCAGTGTATTACGTCATGTCATGTCATGTAAATGTCAAAAATGCGAAATGCAGCTGATTTATTCTTTGGCGTTTGCTTGGAGTTAATATATTCCCAGTGCTAACATTATTGTAAGTTAACGCTTAGTTATTTTGAACTGAATCTTTTGCTTATAATAAAGCCTCGGAGCTAGCTTTAATTTTCAGCTTGGCGCACCATATGGTTTTACATTTGAAGGGAAACTAATTAAATAATAAAATGCGAATAAAATTTGTTGCGTAAATTTAAATCGTCTCACTGAATTTTCGCTCTGTGCGCTTATGTATAATATTCAGAGTATAGAAATATTAAAATGAAATAATAAGTATGAAACTTCGGAAACGTGTTTTTAACGGCATAAGGATATGCTAAAGTTGGTTATAATATGGAAAATGAAAGATAGTCATGGCATATTTTGTTTGCTTTTTTCTTCAATAAAATAATTTTTGATTAAAAACATGGTTGACATAAATTTCTGGAACAATTGTTTCGCGGAAATCGTTATAGAAAATTTTCGAATTGTAATGTAACAACATTTTCCTGAAACAAAGCATGACAAACTTATATAGCTGTAATTTCTATGGATCGAATTTCCTCGAATATCAATGTTTTATTATTTGAAGAGGATGTCAGTATTGTTGATTGAATATTGTTTTCTGTGAGGAGCTATTTTCAATAAAAACTATACAAAAAGGACAGATATTTATTTCATTTTATAAAATTAGCTTGTCGAATTTCTTGCATATTTACTTTTATAATAAGAACCATTTTAAGTTTAGTGTCATTATTAATAGGATCTTGTTTGCTCGATGATAAGGTTCCGATTTCAGGGTCATAGAGTAAGTACCTGGTTCGAAACACGATTCCGTTGTGCAGCGAGCCTGGTGTATGCTAATGCTAGATCCTCTGGGATTAAATTTAAATTCAATGTTCTATTTGAATTTCATTAAAAAATGTAAAGTGTTTTTTAGATATTGCAAAAATTCTCAATAGATTGCAAAGATATTAAATTTATATCATCAGAGAGATATTTTTTTAATTTTAAAATGATGTAATAATAGTTTGTGTACTGTTCAGCTTTTAGAAATTATTGAATATAAACTTCAGAAACTCGCTAATTTTTAATTAAATTTCTAATTTAGTGGAACTTCTGATTCAGTATTTTTAAAGTTTATTCATTCTTTAATGTATACATATACCAAATTTTGTTATTCTAAATCCATGAGTCTTCTCTTTATAACATATAGAAATACGCACACATCCGTCTTTATTATTAGAAAATTAAATTCAAATAAAATCATCAAAGTTTTGTTTAAATTTTCAATTTCAATTATTAACTTTTTAATTTCTGTCATTTAAATTTTATTTGACCTCTATCATCTGTTATTACACATCATGTACAAGAAAATTGTGGCCAAACATGGTTGAAATTCATCTAGCTCAGCCTGCACCAGAAACGCCATGTGGCGAAGAAAAAAACCCGAGCTCACAATGAAACGCGCGCAAGTGGAACTGAAAATGCTAAATGTCCACCAAGCAAATGACTCTTTTTAAGTTCTTAAACCATTCGTGAAACGGTTACATGCACAAAGGGGAGAATTTGCATGTAGAAATTTCCGCTATGCCGTTTTCCGTGGACAATTCACCCAGGATAATCGTTCAAAGACAATGGTTGTTAAACGATTTCGAGTTCTGGAATTGTTGACTTGTTACAAATGCCCGCAGCAATCATTTTCAATTTAGGAGTTTTGCAGCTTAATAGATGTCCTCTTTTATCCCACATAGGGGTTGGTGTCTATTTTTATGGGATATGGAACGGTGGCAGATTTGCAGCTGAGCATTTAGATCGATTGGTATGTTCTTGATTGCTGTTAACATTCATTTTGGGTGGTTTAACAGCTGCGATTCAGTTATAGCTGCAATATGATGGCTTTTCAATTTTTTCTAACTACTAAAACGGTATTTCTTCAGTGAAATTTTAGTTAGGCTTCACTTTGGTTGTTTAATTGTATCAATGTAGAAATATTTTAGCATTAAATTTTATTAACAAACGCATGCTTACAAGGAACCATCTGAGTGGCTAATGTGCAACTAAAAATAATAACCATAGATATAATTAAATGAAACTATCGTATCTAAAATATTTAGTAGACCAATTAAAATTCCCCCCTTTTTAATTCAATTTAGTAATTAGCTTTCAGGTTTTGAATCTACATGTTAATAGGTTTAGGTATTTTGATTTGTAATAATGATCAATTGATCATTATTATAGGATCATTAAAGATGATCAATTTAGTTTTATGTTTCCTCATTTTTCTTATGTTAATGGTTTATTTTAGATTATTTTTTTTTCGTGTTTATAAATATTGTAACAACTAAGTGAGTATAATGAAATAAATAAGAATCTGGCCAATTATGATTAATTAAATGTTGACTACCCTCGTATTTTATCATGACAAAATTAGTATTATTTATGGACTTTTATTTAGGTTGAGATCTAATTTAGGGTATCTTTTCACTTAGCCAGCAGTGAATAACCAAGACGATATATTCAAAAATCGAGATGGCTGAAAATAACTGTTTTACATTATAATTTATCTAGTCAGCCATAAAGATTAATGACTTGTAATCTTGGAATCCTTGGTGGGGTAAAGGGGACCCTAAACTGGATCGTAACCTTTAATTATTTGACAATTACAATTTTTTAAAAAAGGGTTTGCTTGTGGAAGACTCTCTACTTAGAGGTCTTATGCTGCTGTTGAATTTGCCTTGTTGTAAATCCGCCCTTGCACATACATGAGCTTTATTTTAAACAAAAGGAGTCAAAATTGCGAAGTAAATGACACTTCGCCACTCTTTAACTACCAGAAATAATAAAGGAACATTAAAAAAATTTTAAGAAAAGAAGCTTTAACATGCGCCAACGCTACAATCGTCGAATCAGGTCTCAAACTTGAAGCTGACAATCATAAATTTGCCATGACTCCAAATTCTTTTCAAGAGCAGAAACCTAATATTATTTACTTTTCACAAGATTCTGTCATTTAATTTCTTTTAAGCATTATAAAAGAAGTCAGCTTTTTATATTATTAATTTTTTTATTATATGTATGTACATGCAGCTTTCAAAGATTCATAAAGAACAACAAATGCATACAGTCACGTCTTTCAAATATTTCATGCTTTTGCAATTCAATCATATCTCTAGTGATAATATCTGATGATCTTCTTCGCTGACTCGACGAATTTCTAACTCATTTTTATAAATAAAATTATCCGAATGGAATTTTAAAAAATCCAAAAAGTAAAACATGATCTTCCTTTCACCAGCTACTACATTGAAGTTTGAATTACCTAATATACGAAATTAAAAGTATATTTTGATTCTTATCACTTCTCGTACAGCATATTTAATCAAATTTCTGTATCGAAGATTCCTGTTGAAAAGCAACTTTGGATTTTATTTAGTTATGCTTATATCTCATTTCAGCAAAACATTATTACTATTTGATAGCGAAACTTCTACGTTAAGCTATAGTCAAATGGCGAGGATGGCGCCTGAGTTAGCATCCTCCTCTCCTAATTTCCGTTTCATGTCAACGGGAGCACACTTGGCCCCGATGTATTTAACATGAATTAAATTCAGTTATAGGTGATTCCTCGCTGGAAGTGGGTTTCAAATATGATATCCCCATCCAAGATGTGATTTTATCACTAACCTATAATGGCCTTGGCAAGTATGGGTTATCCTATTTGTCACAGTTGTCTTGAAGCATCTAGGTAGAATTTGAGGCAGAAATATATCTTTTCTGCTATTTTGATATAGTTTATCTGGAGTCGAGTATTTGGATTCTGCAGAGGTATCAAGTATTTGTCAAAAAAACCCGCAAAAACATCTTAATTTATGCATTTAGTAATTAACAAAAACAGACAAATCTTTTAATTTTAAAGCTCATATTTTCACTCCGGAAAGAAGCAAATGCCTCCATCAACCAATATGACCACAGAAGTTGATTCCTTATTGTAAGGAACATGGGCCAACAAGGTTTCTCGGTTAGAAATATGAAGTACGTCATATGGCTGACATCAATCAGCCTTATAACAGGATTTAACTATACTTAGTAAAAGGAATAATGGTCAACCTAGTTTCTTTTGAACAAGTGGCAACCTACAGCGATCAACCTAACCAAGGATGCAATTCAGTGCTTAATTGAGTATTAGCTATCCATGTTTTGTTGATTGCAATCTAGAGCAAACGGTATCTTTCGGCAACTAACTCGATTGCAAATAAAAAATCATTCTTGAAAGGAGCATCGGTTAGCAAGGTTTTGTCGATAACTAATAACTAATATAGATCATGCTGCCTACATCAATCAATCCTGTAACGGGAAACAATTACTTAAGTGAATTTTGGTCAACCAAGTTTTGTCTGTTGACATTCTCCAGCAATATGGCGACTAGCCTGACCACAGGAGACAATTCGATGCTAAAATGAGTATTAGCTAATCAAGTTTTATCTAATGGTAATAATAGAGCAAATGACTCCTTTCGGCAACCATCTCGACTACAGGTAACAAATAATTCCTGAAAGGAGCATTGATCAACAAGGTTGATAATCTGTAGCAAGAGGGAATCTTCATCGGATCGTAGGTAATTTATTTCTAAAAGGAGCATCGATTCCAAGTTTAATTTATTTCTAAAAGGAGTATCGATTAACCAAGTGTTCCATCATATTAATTTGAAGTAAAGCCAAATGATAGAATGCATAATTTTCGTTCATCCATTCATGTTCATTACACATGAATTAATTCAATTTACATTTAAGATGTTAATAGGTAAAATGTATGGTTAATCAGTTTTCGCATTTTAATATAAGTTGAATAAACGTAAATGAAATTAGTTTACAGAAAGTAAATCATATTACCTAAAAATGGGGACACATATTTGATTAGGAAGTATTCATAATGGAAATCTTGTATCATCTTATTTAGGGAATGAGGTATGAGCGTATGTATTTGCACGTAATAAAAGGTATTTTTAGTCTTGTAAAGCTAAGTTTACTTTACTTATTATTCAAAATTCAGAAAATGTACTTGAGTGGATTTATGTAATTAATGAAAGCTTTTAACCTTGTCAACTCGAAAAAGTACAATTTATCATACTGTCGCTTAAGAGACGAAATTTGTTCTTGTAGATAAAGTTACTTTCTAGATAAAATTAATAAGGTTACTTTCATAATTATAGTGCTTATGTAATTCTTTAAAGGGAATTTAAATAGTTTATAAATAGAAAAAAATTCGTTAGAGAATAGATTTTAATTTAATTAAAATGAAAACATTGCTAATTTGGAAATTTCACTCATTATTTTTTTGCTTATATGAACATATTTGATCGATTATTGCCGTTTTACTTACAAAATCATGTTTAAGAAGTCTTTATGGCTTCCCTCGTATAGACATTTTTATGAGCTTTGTAAATCAGTAAATTTTTTTTTGGATCCTATATTTTTGAAGGTAAGTACCAGCCTGACTGGTCACCTCAAAACGTTTTCGTATACTTGTCATGCCAGGGAGAGCCTTGCATTATATTGGTGTACAGTCGTTACGAAATATTAAGCTTTGTCTTTAATTTAGCATTTTTACAGAATGTGTCGCGTCATTCTTTACGAGTTATTTGACCATTAATCTCTGACATGCGTTAATACTATCCAAAAGTCGAATTTGGGTTTTAAACACCTTTTCCTTAACCTATCGAAACAAAAATTTGATACAAAACTCCACTTGGGGTGAAAAAATCCTGTACCAAATTTGATGTATCTAAGTCATTGCTGTTTAGAATTATCGCGTTTACATGTTTGTGTAGGTTCAGATCGACAGACTGTCAACTTGTAGTTGGATTTGGCTCCAAATTTGAGAGGTGTCTACACTATAGATGTTAAACCTGTGTGCCGAATTTTATTTATCTGGCTCTCTTAATTTTGTAATTATCGCATAAAATTATTTTCGAATAGCCGGACAGACAGATTTCTCGGAACAGATTTTTTTTCAGAATTCGATTGAAATCTGCAAATTTTGTGTAAAGACCATATACCAAATTTCAACCATCTTACTCAAGGCGTGTTTGAGTTAACTGTCTCACAGACAAACGAACGTTTTCCGAAAAGGTTTTTCTGAACACATAGAGGTCTAAAATGTGGAGATTCGTCAAAATTCGAATTTTTTGACGATTACTATCTTTTCTCTATATTATGTATATGGAAAATTAAAAGAGGTAACATGTTAAAATAAATAAAACTGTAGATTTCTTATTGCTGTTGATTCAATGTTTGACCCCGAAATAGTTGTATCTTTCAATAAACATTTTAAATCATGTTTATTATTATTATTATTATTATTATATGAAAAGATTTTCATAAGTTTTTAAAATTTAAGTCCCAGAATTTTAGCATAGATCACTTTACTCCCTAATCAAACAATTTTAATAGATTCTGACAGTCTAGTGCGAAGGTAGTCAGATGTTATGAGAAATAATTGAATTCCTGTGGCAAAACATTTATATCATTGTAAGTTAAAAACCAAGCAAAATTGTATTTTATTCCATTAATTTTCATTACTGTTTGACAAGTATTGTTGCATGAGTTAAAATTTACTTAGTTGTCATATATAACAGCGAATAACTTTTTAAAATTTTAAAACTGCGTCACTTTCAGAAATATGTTTTGTTGAGGAAATCACTCTGTGGGTATAAGTTGAAAGATGTCCAGATAATTTGAATATTGAAAAATTTAAACTTTTTTCGCAAGGAAACACGAAGTACAGCAGAAAGCAGTTGAAAAGCATAGATAAAACCGTATTTTTAGAAATTGGCAACACAAGCACATCGCTAATTCGAGAACAATAATAGTGGCCGAGTGCACAACTAAGATTCGTTTCACGAACAACTCCAGAGAGCGAATCAGCACCTCCTGTAAGGGCTTCGGTTTTTATTGCATAATAAAGCAAGAAATTTTCTAGAAGGATCTCGTATCTGGGATCCTATTTAAGAAATTGCCATAACTCTTATAGTTTTTTTAGAATATTCATTTTTGTTGAAAAATTCATCGCCATGGTCGAGAGTCATTAACCTGATATGATTCATCAACCATTGTCGGTGAATTTCTCTTGCCAGCGATGATACTAACATTACAAGGTTATTAATAATGTAAAAGTTATATGAAGGATTCGTAACAACTCTCTTATAGTGAATAAAATATAGAACAGTAAAGATAATACAATTGTTTGGGTTATCCACTTTTTTAATACTAACTACGTACAACGAAATGAGAAAAGTTGCCACAATTTTTGAAACACTGTTGAATTTATTACTGAATTCAAATTAGAACACTTTTTTTGTAATTTCAGGTACTATCTGCTTTCAATTATATTTATTTCATTTATGAAAGAAAAAATGTCTAATTTTTACTATGGTACTAGTATATGAAAATAAAATAAGAAAAAAGAATGTTTTTATTATTTATCAGTAATAAATAATTATATTTATTCTTCGAATTTTAATGCTATGCTTCAAATTAAAAATCATTTCTTTATTAATTCACTTATTCGTGCAAAAATACACTTGATGCGTGAAAGACTATTATGCGACTTCATTTATTTCGAACTTATAGTTTAAGAAGCCAAGATTTTAGAATT
Source organism: Argiope aurantia (assembly GCA_026543865.1). Taxonomy (NCBI): domain Eukaryota; kingdom Metazoa; phylum Arthropoda; class Arachnida; order Araneae; family Araneidae; genus Argiope; species Argiope aurantia. The sequence continues at coordinate 173,565 of JAPMOR010011435.1, forward strand.
TCTTAGGTGGTCCAACATGGAGATTTAAGCATTCTTGGCATCTCAGATATGGAAACCATGCGTGTCACTGAACACCAGCAAAAGAAAGTAGAAAAAATGGAAGCAATCCGAATTCATTTCGAACAGATTTCGCTTCCCCAATAACCGATAATGGGGGAGACCGTTTTGTGACGCTTTGGTTGGCATGGCCCGTTTATGAGGACGCCATCCACATTTGTCGCTTGGTCGACCCCTTGCACGTAAAACGGTCTTCCTAGACGATAATTTACGATATTCGTAAATCCTACCTAAACTGATGGAATTCACAACGTGGGAAAAATATTACGATCAAAATCTTTTCATCTTTATCCGTTCTTTGTATTATTTTTTTGCATTCTGTGTTTTGTTCCCACATTCTGTTTCCTAGAACGGTCTCCAGAACGAAGCCAACCGTAATGAATTGATCGAAATTCTTCTTCGTTCTTTTTAAGGTTTGATAGTTTTGGTGTATGTGAATTAGGTTTGGGAAATTCACCGTGATGGTTCAGTTTTGGTTCGCTTTTTTACTTGATTTATTCGTAGTAGTTATTTTATTATGCGGTTAATTCAGAAACGGGAAATTGTTTTGTAGGAAAATTGATTAAAATTAAAAGTAAGAAAAATTCTACATTAGAAATTTGTTATACATTTCCGTAAGATTGTTTATCTTTACTTATAAAAAAAAACGAGTCTCTGTTTATGCATGAGTGAGCATACGCGTGTTATTTTTGGTTATGTGTGTTTGTGTTGGCGCTGTATAGGCCAAATTATATGAAAATGGATTAAATTTAAAGTAAGAGGGATTCTGCTTTAGATATTGTTATACATTACCATAAGATTTTGTATATATACTAATGAAAAAAACTGAAACGTTTGTATGCATGTGAGTGTGCATTTTATATATATATATATATATATACAACGCCAACTCAAACATATATATATAATATGTTTGAGTTGGCGTTGTATATGCCAAAATATTTGACTTACTGCTACCCTATTTGGCACATGAATATACTATGGAAGATTAGAATGCTCATGTCGGAACGATTGTTTTAAAATTTTAAGTAAAATTTTAATTAAAAATTAAACTTAGTTTCGATTTTTTTCACATTAACTACTGAAAATGTTATTGCTCAAAATTGAATTTCACTCTTTTAAAATTCATAAGCTATAATTTTAATAAAATCTGCTTAATAGTTGTGGAGATTTAGATGTTTTATAATACCTGCGTCCCAAACAATATAGAGTAATTACGTGGTATAAATGCTTTATTTTTTAGGTTGAAAGTAAATGTTCCCGTAATTTCTTTTTATTAAAATTAAAAATTAAATTCTATTTTTTTTATAATTGCAAATTGAAACATTTTAAACCAGAATATTTTGCGTCTTTTTGTTCATGTATTTTTTGAAAACATTTAAAAAAAAAAAAAACGTACACTATATTACACTAAAGCAAGAGAAAAACATAGCGCAAGTTGCGGTAATAAGAAGCTGTTGCATGAAAAAAGCAGATATTCCGCATTTTTTGGCAATATTTGTTGTGGATTATTTAACGATTCATTGCCTCATTTATTAAGAATGCTACTCACCGTTTATATCAATTGTGCCGGTTGGGTTATTTTTACTTACAGTGCAGTTATTTTGATAAGAATCTGGCATATAAGTAAGCAAAATTTCTATGGTATTAACGATTTAGATGTTAAAAGGTCCATTTCCGATCACAGGACACGCGACCACTTCGTGCATCCATAATAAACGGCATTAGTAATGCCATAATAATTTTTCATGATTCTCTGTGGCAACAATCTTTGACTGTGATATTTGTAATTTTTATTTACACTGTAGGCGCGATAATACTTATATATAGATAGTTTTTAAACATTTTTGGATGGCATTTTCGACTGAATTTTTATTGACCTATTGCTGACAGCGGGCGCGTGCCTTCGCGAGAAAGCTTCGTGAATGCGACGTTCCTAATTGTATTTATTTTACAGGGTTCTTTCTTTATTCATTCATTGACGCTCATGCCATTGAGAAATTATCAACTAAATAAACAATTTCTCTGTCTCCTTTGGTTGGCAAATTAATGGAGGTATGGTTATTTAACGACACTTCAGCATTCATGGAACGTATCTTCATGCGATGAGTTTGTGCATGACTCCTGTGCTGTCGTTTATTTTTTCATGATCCTCTTTGCACTCAATTATTGATTGTGGCGGTTCGCTTGTTTTTATTTACAGTATGACTACCTAGATGAGAACATGTCAAATAAATAAGCAGTTCTTCGCCCTCCCCCTTAAAGAAAAATTTATGGTGCTGTGGCTATTTACCGACTCGTGTTTTCCTATGGAAGCGTCTTGCACGAGATGCTCATTATTGTGCTTATTTTTCATGGGTCTCACTTTTACTACATTATTAATAGTGGCGACTGGGTTATTTTTATACACAGTTTGGCAACAGTGATGAAAAGTTGTTGTAAAAGTAAGTCAGTTCTCGCAGAGTTTGAGTCAAATTGATTTATTATTTAATTTAGGTGTCAAATCAGTTGCGGTGTGTCTGTTTATTGGCCCTTCATATATCGCGGGACTTGACGCTTTGCGAGACATCCGTCTATGTGACATTGGTAAGAGCGTTTTCAGTGTTCAAATTATCAGTTGCAGCTGTATGATTGTTTTTAATCATAGTGTGACCATTTCGATGTGAAGCTATCGTACAAGTAATCAAATTCTCTGCACCATTTAGTTACAAATGAATTGAGCTGAGTTTTAGCGCCCAGTATAACCAAGCCTGTCTTCCTATGGATCCCGCATCATAAACTTTTAACCTCTAAATGCCTAAAGTTTTATTTTTTAATAGATAAAATTTGAAATCAACCTTAAAATGGATGCAATTAATGGAAAAAATAAAAAATAAAAATCTTTTTTTTTTTTAATTTTCAAAAAAATATGCATTTTTTCATTATTATTAACAATTACTCCTTGAGTTCTACAAATCTACTGCGCGCAATAATATAATATTTCAAACAAAAATAATACCTCTCATAAGATTACAAGACATGAAAATTCAAGAAACAATTGTTTTTAGCATTTCAACATAAATTGCATTTGCTACATAACCACTGTCTGATACCCTCACGTAATAGAATTTCATACCTCAATCTGTTTGAAAATATAAGCTAGTCATCTTTTCGTACATTCATACACGGCAAAAAATGAGATGGCCTACAAGATTTAGTGAACTTATGTAGAACCTATTTTGCATATTGATGTATTTTTACATCACAAAAAAAAACATTCTTGTCTAAATATATTAGTATATGCAAAAATATAAATATTATTCTTTGCTCTTAATTTGTTACTATCCGAAAACAATTTTTTCTGTATGCTTTTATTACTTTTTATATAAATAATCGTAATTCGTAACACCCGCCGAAATGAATTTGTAATCTAATAGCGCACAAATAATGAAAATTATCACAGATAAAAAAATAAATTTTCAAAGATTCTAGTTGCGTTAGGAAACAATTAAATAGATTTGGTAAAATTAAAAAAAAAGCTCTATGCAAAGGTTGCTACATAAAGAGATACGAGGTTTTAAGCATACGATTCAGATCTACCTCGCTATGCATTTAAGGGTTAATGAGGCTTATTTTGCATGATTCTGATTGCTGTCTTTTCCCATTGGCAAGAAAATGGGGGAACGAGTGATTCATTGCGATTAATCTTAGTCAGATGATCCTTCGTCAAGAATTAAACTCAATGGATGGATAACAATTCAAATCAACTTTAATTGTATCTCTGATTAATTGAATCAAAGACAAGAATTAAAAATTAATTTTTGAAAAAAATAGTTATTTTTTATGCCTTTACGAACAAATTAAAACATTTAACATCAAAATATATCATGTTATTAAAAAATGACACACAATCAAACGTAATTAATTGATACCAAAAAATAGCCTCGGATGTTAAAATTTCTGCATTGATAAGACAACTCAGTTCGCTGAAACAGAAATCTGTTTTGTCTCACATTTCAGATAAGTGAATGATGAAAATTTCATCCTAAGTCAAAGTAAACAGAGGATAAAAATTGTCTAGACTACGAATTAGAGGATAGTGCAAAGCTAATAGAAAATCAAGCTTCAATTCTGCCTTTTCTGTCAGGATTAACACTTATTATTGACTAACAGACAAAATTTTCATTAAATATTTGTTCCAGACCCAGAAACATTTCCTTTAATTATAAAAAATCTTCAAAGACTCCTTTATCAGTTTGATTTAAATTAATACGTATCGCATCTTACCTTCGTAAAAAGAAAATTTTAACTGTATTGTCACAAGTACTTTATTATGTTATATTTAATAAAAAATAAGTAGCAAAAAACCTCATTTTATACATTGTATTTATAAGCTTCTAATGGAATTTAGAACAGCTATGGCTTTTTATTTAGAAGAATTGGCACAAATAATTGATCACGTGATAAGATGAATTCGCAATGAAGGTAACAAAATAAAAACTTCATTATCTCGCTTGTGTGTGTTTATTAAGAAATTAAATATTTAATACACATTTATTTATCAAGTGTCACTGACCAGCAGTAATTCATTTCTTTCTTTTCAACAAAGCATATCTCCAAACCCTATGAATATCCAAGACACCTTATCTGTTAAAATGATATATAAGAAAAAATTTATTGAAAAAAATTCCCAAGAAATACATATTAATTACATTACAATATAAAATACAACTAAATAAAACGAGAGTATTTGATTAAGCTCATAGAATATGTTATAAAGTTTAATTTGTTCGGTAAGAGTACTTTATTAGGAATATTGACAAACCCTTGATGTAAGTAAATTTAATTCCGGTGGGAGAAAAGAAATTATTCTGGAACTGGAATTTTCTTTATCATAAAGAAACTGCACTAGATTTCTTGTATTTATCTTCGTTTCTCGTCAAGTTGTTCTGTCTATAGTAATTCTGGTAAGAAAGAAACTGCTTTGTAAAATATTTAATAAAAAAAGTATCTAACCAGGAAGTAAAAATTACCTACATATTTCAATTATTATTGAAAACTTTAAAACTATTGTAAAATGTATACGCAGTTCCATCATTTCTGAAAATTGTTATCTATTCTATTTGTCTGAAAATGAAATATATAAACTCCTTTCTGATACATTAGAAATGGCAGTATATGAATTGGAAACTATTCAAGTTCCTATAGTATGAAAAATAAATAACATGTGAAGTGTGTATGATTTTGGATTCTAAGTACTTAGAACACTTCAAGTAATCCAAAGGTTTTTTATGCCGTGTCTTATTCTCTGTTATATATGCCATGTTCCGTAGAACATATTATAATCGATATTTAACGATTCGAACAATTTATATTCGAAATCGCGAATTTGTGTTCTATTGAACATTGCGATGTGCCCTTTTTCTAGTATATTTTTTTTAATTAAGCCCTCTTCCTATAATGATTGCCATTTATGAACCCGTTCTATACTGAAAACGATTTATACTGTATAAATCTGAATTTCTTAGAGCTTGTATAAAGACTGAATCGTAATGTGTACAGCTGTACAAGGCTAAATTTATTTTTTCTAATAAATAGACCGCTGTATTGAAAATCCAGTTTTGATATTTATTTTTATTTTTGAAATACAACTATAACCAAAAAGAAACAAAAGGAATGGAATGTTAGAGTGCTCTCACTTTACAGTATTGGTTATCTAATCAATTAGACTTTTTTTTTCAATTGATGTATTGTTTATAGTGTTTTGCTAGCCTTAACATCACTAAAACATTTCAAAACTATCAAATAAAATAAGAAATACTCCATTATATAATTTTCTGTATGAACCAAATTATAAAGGAAATTAATACATGCAAGGTGACCTACATTCTAAAAAATACTCATGAAAAAAATCCACTTAATATTTCTGTATTTGTGTGCCTAGGAAAGAAAAATTGCAGAACTGACTGAAAGAGTAAATATTTTTGAAAAAAAAATAATAAAAAAATCTACACAAATAAGATTACCATTTTTAAAGTTCAAAATTTGAAAATTGTTTTTATTTATTCAACTATTTAGTCTAGAAAAATGAATTGGACAATAAAAAATCGTTTGCATTTTTACCCTCAGCTGACATTTATTTACGTATATTTTTATTAAATTCTATTGTAAAAAATCGTTTGAGTTATCTATGAAGGCAGATTCGCATCCTTTCACATCAACGCATGAACATGACTCCAGCGATTCTTTTACATCATTTCCTAAATAACTTATGAGAAACATGGACGTGGCAACAGCTGCCGGGCTCTGAAAAATTATTATTAATTAGAAGCCTGTGCCATTGCATAAATTATATTAGATTAGTTTATGCAATAGGCCTTAATTCATGCTGAGTTAATTACTTTTCCTTGCTCTGCTTAAATATGGATGCTCTCAGCTTTTCGCTTTGATAAATACTCCAAGATTGACAAAGGCTGTGGTTTCTAAGTTATGTTGACAGATACAAGGCATGTAGTATTAATTTAAACATTAAACTATTTTTTAAAATTAATATTTTTAATAACAATATCAAAATAAGTTAAATGTCGTCTAAAATGATATGTTTCAGTGAAATTAACATTGTATTTGTTTATAATAATTCACCATACAGATTGAATAAGATACAATTTGCTTATTAAAATATTTCTATAAATGATGCAAATGCTAAAATCTTCATACAAAGGTAATATTAAATTAAATTCTGTACTACTCCTGTAACTGTTTTTTTTTCTTGGCACAAGGGTGGCTAAAATTTATCAACTACTGTAAGGCAATTTGAGGCTGCAGGTTAAAATCACTGCTACTGAGGTGACATCAGGTGCATACATCAGGTTATGGGGTAAAATCACTGCTACTGAGAAAGGGCTGCAATATATTATTGTAGTATTTCGCCATCTGATGTAAGACAGCTGGTTTCGAATCCAAATCCATCCTAAATTCCATTATGTATATGACTTAATGACATCATCGAAGGGTAAAGATGACAATGAACTGCTTTTTAGTGTCTCGATACGATGTATACTGATTGGATTTGAGATAACAGACTTTAGATCTAATTTCATTGAAAGATCATTATGCATATGAGGTAAAATTACTATCACAGGGCAAAGGCTGCAATGTATTATTTGTAGCATCTAGCCGAAGGGTGCGAGACGGCGGGAGGTTTCAAATCCATTTCCATCCTAAAATCTACTATGTATATGGGATAGTGGCACCTTAGAGAGGTAACGATGGCAATGGACTGTTTGTAGTGTCTCGGTTTTGGATTTGAGATAGCAGACTTTGGATCCGATTCCATCGAAAACTCGTTAAGCATATGGGGTAAAATTACTATAATTACAATCACAGGGCAAAGATTGCAATGGATTATTTAAAGTATCTCGTCATTGGATGTGAGACAGCGGAACAATTCCATCTCAAACTTCACCATGCATGTGCATAAGATCATCTAGGGGTAAAGACGGCGGTGAATTGTTTGTAGTATCTCGGTTTTGGATTTGAAATAGCAGAATTTGGATCTAATTTCATCAAAAAATGATTAATGTAATGGCTGCAATGGATTATTTGTAGTATCTCGTCGTCGGATATGTGATTGCTGATTTCAGAACCAATTCCATCTTAAAATCCACTGATTATATGAGGATAAGGGGAACCATCGAGGGGTAAAGATGACAATGAACTAATTGTAATATCTCAGTTTTTGATTTTGAGCCTGCAAATTTCAGATCCATTTCCATTGAAAGATCCACCATGCTTGTTTCATAAAGGCATCGTGGAAAGCAAGGGTTGTAATGGATTTCTTGTAGCATCTTCATTTCTAATCTCAAACCGTGGGTTTCGGGTCTAATTGAATGTAATCTAGAACTTTTATGATGCATTGGATTGGCATGTTAATATTGTGTTTACTTCGTTTCTAGAAAATATGTTAGGATGGATTTCCAGTGGAATTTCATTTCAATCTGTGGACGTGGTGCATGTGAAATATTTAGATTCTAGTTTTCTCATGCTAAGGGTGCATGAGAGATTAGATAGTGGAGTGTACAGTCGGGTATCGTTCTTGTCATTTCGCCATGGTTTAGAATGATGAAGTATGTCTCCAAAATTGACTTCGTACAGGTAAGCTCTTACGGGAAAATTTGAATAAATAATATGCTATGGAAATAAAGCAATAAAATTTGCAGTATTGAGCATCTTTTTTAATATGTAAGCCTTAGAAGTCATTTACCTTAGAAGACTATTTCAAATACGTCTACGACTTTTCTAAAAAGTTTTTTTGTTCATAATTTTTGCATAATAATTATATAATATTTCTGATAGGTTTCTTTCAGAGTTCATATTGATGTGAATTTATATGAAGCTAATTAGAATCTAAAGGATGAAAAATCAAGCAAAATTATGTACGGAAATCGTTATCATTTTCTTAATAAACCATTAATTATAGAATTTTGTGATCTTCAGGCAATTTATCATTTTTTCCATGGTACTGAACTGTGGGTATTGCTATTTTATTAAGAAAATTACTTTGCGCAAAAATGGTGAGGTATTGAATTTCCAAGTTTTATTATGCGATTATCAATCATTGGTGTTTTTTTTTGTTGTTAAATTCTTTTCACTTTTTGAAGCATTCTCATCGAAGTTCGTTATTTTGAATCTCATTAACAATGAACCTAAAGTATTTAAACAGAAATGGAATAACTATTGTAAATGTTGCCATATATGACTACATTAAAATTAAAACGATGAAATATTGGCTTTTTCAATGCATTATTTTACTGAATTTCAAAAAATTTATGGAGTTGCTAAAATAATTTGCATATTAAACCAATATTTTTTCCTTTCCGGATCACAATTTATTTCAGATGTAGAAAATATCGAAATAATTGAAGAACCATTCGTACCATGTAGTGGTAAAGAAGGAAACAAAGTCGATTATTTAAAATAAAAGAGCGTCAAACTCAAAAATAAATAATTCAATTGGAGACTCAAGTTATTTTAATCAAATTTACTTAAAAAAATCTGGAAAACTTTCAAAGATTAAACTACCATGATATATTATTCCCTAATTCTAGATAACTTGTTTAAAATTATAATTGAATACCACTTCATTTGATACATTTGAATCATTTGATAAACTTTTCTATTTAATTGTTTCATTTAGTAACAAAACCTAATCTACTCTTCCTGCATTCTGAAATTAAAGCCATTATCTTGTCCCATTTTCTAATGCTAATTTTTTCCATTAATCACTTTATTAATCTATTAAAATGAGTTCATCAGCCACAACATTATCAATTTCAACTTAAAGGTATTATTCCTTGCTATAAAGTGTCAATTTCAAGTGCCAAGCAAGTGGCTGTTTGGAAAGAAATATCGCCTCGTCAGTCTTCATCGAGTTTGTCGGCGATGCATCCCATCAATGAAGGGAGATGAGGGACAGGACAAGCTAATATTCGAAAGTGATCGATGCCGAGCAGAACCAAACCCCTTCGGGCATCCCTAATACGTGCCGGCCTAAATTTATGGATGGCAGGACATATAAGGGTCAGTAACTCGATAGTCGTTGGTCAGCTACATGAATTGATGACCATCCTCAGCGCTCATTACTGGAACCCCCCTCCCCTGTTTGGACTATACATCATCGATTAGAACCTTTATTATGTGGAAGTGGGCATGGGGGGGACGGAGATAGAAGGTAGTTCAGACGATATTCTGCATCGTTATTGACCGGTAGGTGTGTAGCAAGTTGTTCCTAAACGCTTGCAGGAACGATGTCTTGGGTGACAGTTATGCCTCCCCGAAGCTGAAGATAATTTGTTAGTGGGAGGTTGCCACGTGATGTTTCAGAATATAGATATTACCAGGTATCAAGTAAATGAGGTCGTAAAGGCATCGGACCTTAAATTCGGTCGTCTTAATCCGCCGCTAGTAATAGAATTTAGTGAAATGGAAGAGAAGGTTAGAAGTGATGGTTTTATGTTAAGAGGTACAGAGTTTGATTCAAGAGCGGTATAATCTGCAGTTTATCTGAGAAAAAGGACGTAGGGATCTTATCTGGTGTGTTAAATATTGCACTTATATTCGAATAAAGCAAAAGGATCTTCTGAATACCCTGGAATGCCCTTTCCTGGACTTTATACTATCTTAGATTAAGAAGTTTCATTAAGTTGATTTGGTTCAAATGTATATTCTAACTAACCAGGTAATATGGACTCAAGGATCTTATCAATTGATCTATTATAAAGAGTGATACAACAATTGTGTAGCAAACTTACTAGAGAGTTATATTGTCCACGAGACGATTCTAAATCACACAGCATTTCAAAATCGGAAATGTCTTCTTCATGCGGAATCATCGCTGTTCAGTCATCAGACCATTTTAACTGTTTTGACTATTTTTAGAACCCACTTCATATGGCCTTACCTCATACTTTTTCTTATAGTCGGTAAAAAATATTTGATGTTCATATACAAAACCTGCTTGAAAAACATGTTCCTCTACCATTGTATCGTTAAGGGTTGTTCCTTTATGATGGAACTTCATTCATGTAAAGATGTCCGCTAACATGCAGTTAGTATATTTTGGCAACCCTGGATCAGGTGTGGGAATCCGATCAAACAATCAATCTGTTAGTTCATTGGATAAATTATGCCTCTATTTTTTCACTATCTATATTTAAAAAAAAAGTACGAACTAACGTTGAATAAGTTGAAAATTAAAGTCTTTATCACTTGCAATTGTATAATTATTAAGTACACAAAAATATTCGGCTGTTGTATCAATTTTAAGTTCGAATTTTCTGGAAACTTCTTGAAATTTCTTATTAAAAGCCTATCCTTATAGAATCTAAGTATTATTAAAAGACGGGTGGAAAATATCTTCTCTTTTTTTTTCCTAAAAGAAAATAAATGAATAAATTGCTTTCTTTCTTCAGTATATTCAGTCACCAAACTTATTTATAATCTCTTAGTAAAATCAATTTCCCGTAAGTGTTACACAGTCAAATGTTTTCGATTTGTGTCAATAATTTTTTTTCTAAAAAATGAAAGAAAATTATCTTTTCATTTGCAATGTATATGTGTGTTTTTTTCTTTCTTTTTTTAAATTTCGCATTGAAAAAAATTTGTGGAGATAAACAGGAAAGTAACTTCACCTAAAGAAAACGATTTAAAAAAAACCATGAAATTATCGTACCCTATTTCAAAACAATAAATACTGTCTTAACTAAATCTATTAATATAAATTAACATAACAAATTTTTGTTGATTTACTATAAATTTTATTCAAAGATATAAGAATCCAAATCGCCGGCGTCCTGGTATACGGGCACGTCTTCCTCGTGATCTGGGCGTCCCGAGTTCGAGTCCCAGTTTGTGTTCTATCTGTGAGGTGTGTGAATGTGCCCCTTGTAAAAAGGGGTGCAAACGAATGAAACGCATTGAGTACCTAAGTCGTACTCTTGGCCCTAGTTGGCGCTACTGAAAAAAACAAGAGACGCTCACACAGCTTAAATCGCTACAGATAACTGTCTGCGGGCTTGTAAAGTGCCATAAGTCACAGCAATAGAATTCATTTCTCTGAAAAATTAATATGGGCATATTCAACAGATGACTCTAATTTAATTGAAAAAAAATTCATATTATAACTATGTTTCTGTTAAATTTAATTAAAAAAAGATTGGAAAGGAATAGGATCATCTTCGGGAAGTAAAATGATTAAATATATGACCGGGTTCTTAAAAGATAGAAATAAAATTCGAATCCAAAAGTTTGCGTAGAAATTTGGAAATGTAACTTTTCAAAGACTTGTTAAATATTGTTCAGAACTCACCTTCCATGATTAAAGTGCTGAATCTAATGATCTCTTAATTTCAGAATAATAGTGAAATATTTTTGTATATAGAATTTAAAAATAATAATTCTTCCATATGAAAATAATTAATCATTCCTCATTCCTCAGATAATTATCATTCGAAAGAAATAATAAATGCAACCAATTCTGAAGAATGCAGAAAATTGCATATAAGGAAATTTTATACCCGAATTCTTGATAAATAGAAAGTTTCAATTGCAAAAAAAAAAAAGAGAATTTTTATGTCTGAAATTTCTGTTTTGAAAAGTAGGATACCTTATAAACAAAAATTATTTACTGACTTAAAAATTTTTATAATTCTGCATATCATTTTAATTAAAAGATAACTGACAATAATAAATTTTTCTTCTATATTACAAAAAAAAAATTGTATGACTACTGAGAACAATTTATGGAAAAAAATTATTTTGCATCATCACGGGAAATAAAAGCATTTTATCTCTATCAAATTGCTGCATCTGCAAAAACCTTCTTTATCGCCGTATTGTTGTCGTCTCAGCAAAAAAAAAAAGCGGTCTGAAGACTTTAAAAACATTGATAAGCTTGGCAACTGTAATTATGCTACTTAATTTCAGTCATGAACAAACTATAACAGAAAAAAAAAAAAACCATGCAACAAGTACTTCGGAACCCGATTTGATAAATCGATTTCATTACATTAAAAATTCGATATGTTTAGATTGTACAGTAAAATTATTTCCTTCATAAGTGTTTTTGAGATTGTAAAATTATTTGATTCTTTCTTATTTGTAAAATTATTTACCATTTTTTTTTCTGTTCATACTGCTTTAGTAAATGACAAATCTGCTCTATGTAATCACATTTCGGCATTTAATTTTATGCGCTTTTATATTTATATATTTTTATATTTTTTAGCTTTTTTAATAATCAGCAGTCTAATATATAAAATAATCTGCTCATTTAATGAAGACAATTTTTAAAAATAATTTACCTATTGAAAAATATTTATTTTCCACAGAATCTTTAACTTAGTCTTTTCGTTTCATGTTTAGTTTATAAACGTATTTATAAATATTCCATATTTCAGTTAAATTTTTCTTATTACACCACTAGATGGCGCCATGCTTATAACATTAAAATTTAATTAACTAAGTTTAAAAATTGATAATTAAACTCTGAAAAGTTTAGTATATTTACTTATTAGTTTAGAAACACATATTAATGAATTTTTTAAACTCTAGCACATGAGGTGTAAGAAAATTCTAAAATGGTTGATAACGTTTAAGAAATGATTGAAAAATTGATTATAAAGTTCCATATTTACAAAATGAAATAAACGAAGTTAAATTAAAAATATGCCAAAATGTTTTTATTCTTAAATATAAAATTCTGCCAAATATGCAACAAAAGTTATTATTTTCGAAGTAGCTAATCGCGTTTCTTGCATTGAATTTGAAACCACAAAAGATAAAATAAACTAGTGAAAATTTCTTCGTACAAATCTTTCTTCATCTCTCTGTTTATTTAGAAATTATTTTTGTCAGTGTTGAAAAATCTTTTGCAAAACTGAGAAATTGCTCACACCTGCATAGCTTCATTCTCAATATAAACACTGATATGCCTACTGATATTTTCAGATTTAGGATGAAAGAACCATTATATCTTTCTGTATGAGAATGTTTATAAACAAAATAACATTTCTGTGAAAAAAAAAAGTAGAATGATGAAATGGGATTAAAAACAGCGGAAATAAAAATATGTATCAAGAGGAAAAAATGGCCGAAAAATAAATCAACAATAAAATCTAATCCCGTACAATAAAATCTAATCCCGTACAATAAATTTTCTTAATGTTAAATTGTGAGACTAATGCATTCTGTTTTTTCAAGTTAATATAATAAAATTAATATCAGTATCTCTTTGAACAACTTTAAATTTAAAAATAAAATTAAAAATAATGAATATAAAAGCTTAAAATAAACGCCTTTCTCTGTGTATTTCTCTATTTATTAGAGAATGTGAGAATGTTTGGGCGAGGCCACTACTGTTGTTTTAAATCTATTATTTCTAGATCTATCTATTCTACATAAAATATTATTAACAGATATAAAATGGTAGTTATAAATTTCCAAATATATGAACAATATATAACCAGCTGGATTAGTCTCGCTTAAACTTTCTTGTGTGCTCTCTAAAGAAAGTATTATGCACTTCTTTCCGCATGGTAAACCAGCAATGCACCACATGGCATTCCCGAATGTTTAGGAAATTTCGATCCTTGATAGAAATTGATTATTTTTACTGAATCTATCGTGTGATTATTGGCGATTTTTTCGTAGCCTGTGATTAGGGGTAGCAATGGCCTGGTGGTTAGGTCTCGGAGTCTGAAAAAGAATCTCGGAAAACGGAAACACCCGGAAGGATTCAGATGCGAGACTCGATTCCACCGAAGAACATTTATGTAAGCTTTTCTGATGCACTGAGGATAAATTTTAATTATGTATTAATTAAATCCCAAAGCAATTGCTTGCATTTATTTATTAGAAAATAAAGAGAATAATGTTTTAATGTTGAAAACTTATTAAGATATATGTAGATTCATATCTAAGAAATAGCTTCATTAACAAAGTAAATTTTCAAAATTTACTAACATTCATTAATTTAAAATGACCGAATAGTACACAGTCCCAATATTATTTTATGGAAAAAATATTATTTTTCTGGGCGATATATACCAATTAAATTTTTGCAGGTATACTGCCAAATTTTCCAAATCAAAACCCCTCCTTTCCCTTCCAAACGATTCTGCATACCCACAATAGCTGTTAAATGCTAAAATATGCATACAACGAAAAAATGTCCGATCTTATGAATACAGCAAACAAACTCCGAATTTCTAACCATAGAAAACGTTTGCTAGCATTTTTTAACTATGTTCTTTGATTTAAGCAATGCACAAAATATATAATATCAGCCAATTTTCAAACAATTTGTAAAATTCTTTAAGAAAGGAATATTTAATTTATTATTTTATAATTAAAACTCTTTCAAGAACTGATATGGGGGAGATTGAGCTTTGAAAAATAATTAATACTATTTTAAACACAGTTTTCTGAAACAATCAGCATTTTAATTCATTTATTTTTAAAATTTATTATTTTTACATATTTTCCGATATTTGCAAATTATGGATTGGGCCTGAAAGTTGCTCAAATTTCAGATTGGAGATAATTTTATTTACTATCAAATTTGATATCCATTCAATAATCTATCCCGGTTTATCTATTTTCGGAAACTTCAATGTCGTCTTCGTTAACAGAATCATTTTCTAACAAAGTACAAATATTTTATTCCTGAAAAGAGTTTGAACTCCAAAATCCGGCATCTTCTTCATCACTTATATCAGATTCATCTGAATCTTCAAAGAGTATTTTATTAATTTCTTTTTGAGTTAAAACTTTCCAATAACCCGCATTTTAGCAAGAGATTTTAGTAGCTGGCGAGCAGAAAGCATACTGCAAATAAAGCATCTGCCCTCAAACACTTTCTGGAGACACCAATCAAAAGTGACAGCGGGAACGCAAGCAACCACTGTTACAAAGACAAAATCGCCCCACACCATTTTACGACCCTGCTGAGTAAAGGGGAAGAAAATAAACAGGTGGCATTTCGGCCGCTCGGCCGTTCTGTGGATGTCTGAATGTACAGCCGTCTCGGCCGCATTGGGAGGCAGAAGGTTAATCCGGTGGGGCCAAACCTTTTCGCGCTTGTCTGGTATGGAAGTTAGGAAAAGGGGTGGCCAGCTCAGGTGTCATCCTCGTCATCTGACTGTGGTTAAAAATTACGAGGTCCGTTCGAAAATAGCCATAGTATTGCTTTAAAACAGTACGTTAATATAACTGAACTGAACCTATTAAAAATTTTTGAAAAACAAATTTGTGTTTTAGACGAATGTATTCAAAATTTGACACAAAACTATAATTGTAATCACAAAATCACATACTAAATTCTATATATTTAAATCATTGAATTTTTGATATAGAATTCAGAAATTCGTGGAAACAAGGACTAAATGACGATCAACCCTTTAAAGAATTTAGTTATGTATTTGGCACATTTCTGCAGTTAAATGTGTACAAATTGTTATTCATCTAGATCTCTTTGTTTTGTAGCTATTACATCAATTTATATTCAGACAGCCGAATGGATACACTTCCTCAGAATTGATTTTGCTCAAAATTTGGCAAATCTACAAATTTAGTATGAATATATGCCAAATTTCATCTATCAAGCTCAAATTATTTTTGAGAAATTATGCCCCATGCAGGCATAATACCAACAGCGTATTTATGAACTCAGGAAGGTCTGAAACATGTGGATTCATCAAATGCTCAAAATTATATATTGACGATTACAATACTTTCTCTATACTTCATGCACGAGAAAGTAAAAAATAAATAAAATATGGCAAGTGGATAAAAACTTTTGAAATGAAGAGTAAATAAATCAAAGATCTTAAATTATCAGAATTGTGCTGAATTTAATATTTGACAGCGTAATAATTCTCTTTTTGTATTTTGAACGATGAAATTCTTCGCCCTATTTTAGAAGCCTGGCATAAATAATGTAACTAATCAACATAATATTCATTACTATGAGGGTGCAGAGATCTTTAAAGGGATCGCAGCGTATAGGGGAGGGATAAGAATAGGAATACTACTACTCCCTCCCTTCCCAACTTTCGTTAATCAAGATTATAAAACCTCAGACGATTGAAATTCCGGTGTCAGAAATTTCTCTCATTATATCCACCCCTCCGACTTTGAAAGCATTTTACAAATCGTGATGGAGAGGGGGAAAGGTTGGACGTCGGGGAAAAAAGTCGACCCTCTAACACTTTTTCTCTAATAGGGCAATGAACAAGAGGCTCATGGACGGGGACTCAAATGTCCTTTTATTTTTAATTTTATTTTTAAGTTTCAGTGCAGTGGCATCACTAATGACTCTTCCCGATGACAGCTTTATTAGTGACGTTCGGTATCTGATAAAGTTCTAGCTTTTTTTTTTCTGTTCTTGTCCATTTTTTTTTTTTTTTTTGCAGTTTTTGTGGGGAGGGATTAGATTTATCGATTGAATTCCTTCGCTTAATTACGTTCTTTGTACTGTCCAGCAATTTGCTTGTCGCTAAATGCGTGCCGTTCTTTAGTTGCAATTACAAAAAAAAAAAAAAAAATGGCTTGCTGATAACGCGACGTTTGAACAGTGAGAGAGAGAAAAAAAATGGATGATGAGTGTTCACATTAATGAAGATTTTCTTCATGCCTAACGGTTTCAAATGTTTTTCTGTATATTGAAGCTGCGATTTTTTTATATATATATTTTATTCTTTGTACATGAGCTTGTACTCAAAAAACATTGCGGATATATAATGCATGGATAAATCTGCAGAAACCGTTATATGAATGGCATCACAAAACAATAAAAATAAAAGCAATGCCGGAAATATTCTATTCAAAATTTCATCATATGAATAACTGCAAAAGTTTTTTTTTTTAAACGATTAATTTATTTTTTCTTTTCTTCTTTACACTATAAATGAAAAATTATGTTTTTGATTTTTTTTGTATGTTCACTAATTACTTTCTGTTTAAATTTTTTGTAACTTTACTGTATAACTGTTATTGATGTATTGTTAGGGCGAAAATCATTGCGCAGATATATGACGGATGAATAAATTTGCAGAAATCGTTATATGAATGACATGGGAAAAAAAAAAGAAGTGCTAGAATTAATGTCTTCCAAAATTTCATCCTATAAGTAATTGCAAAAGATTTGTTTCCCTTAAAAACGATTACTTTATTATTATTTTTTTTTCCTTTACACAATAAGTGAAAAATTTTGCTTCTGATTTTCCTTTTTTTTAACGTTTACTAATTATTTTGTTTTTATTTAAATTTTTTTGTAGTAACTTTACAGTATAGCTATTATTGTATTGTAACTTTTCTTGTATAGCGGTCATTGCTGTATTGTTAGAACAAAAATCATTGCTCAGACATATGACGCATTGATGAATCTGCAGAAACCTTATGTGGACGGCATAGTAAAATCGTCTTTATTATTTTCTCTTTTGCACTAAAAGCAGAAAATTCTGCGTTTGATTTTTTTTTTTTTTACGCATTTTGTTTTTGTTTCAATTTTATGTGACTTTACTGTATAGCTATTATTGTATTGTAACTTTTCTTGTATTATTACTGTATTGTTAGGGCAAAAATCATTGTAATTTTAGCTTGAATATTTGCCACTAGAGTGTAGTCGTGGGAATCTTTCGCAAGGTAGTGGCATATTGCCTTTTGAATGTATAAGTCGAAGGAAGAACTTTCTCCCTCTATAAATTTCAGTTTTTCCGAAATGTAGCAATCTTTTTTCTAAACGAGCATGATTATCTTGCAGGTCCATCACGTGATTGCAAACATTCTGAGAAAGCGTGACGGAAGTCATCAAAATTAATTTACGTGATTTCCTACGTAGCGATATCTGTAGGAATGTAGCGTGTTTAGTTGAAATGTTTTCTTGATATAATCTCCATCAACTTTCTTGTGCTAAATTGACTTTTGATTTCAATCGTTTAATGTTTATTGCCAATAAAAGTGAGGAATATAGTATTAAATTTAGTGAAATATCTAATCTCGTAATCAAATAAATTATCAAATATTGAATTAAATTTAGTTGAGGAAATATAAATTCTCCCAATAGTAGGAAGTTTGTAGTATTAATAAACAAAAATTAAATTAGCGATTATATTAAAAATATTCATTTTCTGATTTTAGAGGATTTCGTTTTAAAATTAGAAAACAGCAATGTCTAATTATAAGCAAATAAATAAATAAATAAATAAATAAAATATTCAAGTTCCTAATATTCAAGCAATTTCTCTTATTAGGATAATTCTAATCTTTTGATTCTAAATTACAGTAAAATAAGTCATTTGAAATTTCAAATAATTTCTCTCTATAGAATATCTATATTTCTGTCTATAGGATATATAGAATTACTTTGATCTATAGAATTTTAGAACTCCAGTCTGAATTTTAAAATTGAAATAATTTCAATTATCTTCTCTTCAAAAATAGTGTTCAAAAATTCCAAATTCATAAGATGTCTTCAAAACTTATAGTTCCAAATAGGTTTAGTGTATTGGAACTTCAATACTACATTTTTACCGGAATCTTTTAAAAATGAATAACAATACCTTGAAGTTTTGACTTTATGTTTTTAAATATGGAATTAAAGTAAGAATTTATAAAAAGCAGCATAATATACAATTTTTTTAAATATATTTAAATGAACTTTTTAAATATATCTAGATTTAAGGATAAAAATCCTGTAACAGTATAAGAAAGATACGCTACATAATATTACTTCAGAAACAAACTAAGCTTGATCAGCGGTGAAATTTTTAATTTCATTTTTTTTTAAATTTTATTCAGTTGCTTTTTGACCAAATCCTGATTTTTTGCATCTAAAGCCTTTTCATTAATCGCACAACGCATATAAAAATGCTCCTAAGAAGTAAGGTAACCCATTCTTTAGTTCTTACTTCTTTCTTACATACATACATATATCTTAAGATACTTTGGCGAAATGGCGAAAAAAAATCCAGTAAGGCCTCGATTTATCTTCTTTCAGGAATTCCATTAAACTCAAAAATCTCTGAAAACCCCCTTGTAATGAGCGATGATTTATGATGAAAAGACTTCCCGAGCCTGTAGGTGGGAATTTCTTTCAGTTTCTTGCGTTTTTAATCCTTTAATTATCCATTTGTTTTGTCTTTGGAACTTATATTAAAAGAAGACTGTATATTTTAAATTTTATTTCTTATCGGAAGTACATTTTGGAGTCTATGTATATCTATGGAAAAGCGATACCTAATTCTGTTTAGGACTTAAAATCCTTTATTTCTAATTATTTATTATCAAGGAAGATATTAAGTTTAAAGTTTAGTTTGGGGTTTTTGAAGCTTCAAAATGCGTTGGCAGAAAATAAAGGGCATGATTTGTTGGAATTCTAAATTGTCGGAATTTTTTTCTAATTGGGACCATAAATATGAGAAAATATTCCAACTCCCGAATGTTTCAGTTTAGTTTCTGAATCAAAACCATCTAGCAATTTTAGTATAAAATATCTTTGCGGAATGAGCATAATGCAAAGTTTAATCCCTTTTTTTCAAAACGATTTTGATGTTTTAATTTATCAAAATATTTCATGAAAGGAGTTATGATTTAAACTTTTAATTTTTGTTCTCAAATTTCATAATATCAAATAAAATTGTTCTCAAACGATAATTTGAAACTTGTAACAGCAGATTTCATTTTTTTTATAATTGCGCTTTATTCAATGTTTCGCTAATTAACGGATCTGCACAATTTCATATTTAAAAATATTTTCTGTGTGTTATCGAATTAATGTTTCCACAGTAGGTTAGGGTATCTCAAATATAATGGAAAGAAAACTATTCAGTAATTATTTGGTGTTACTAGTTTCATAATTATTTCTCAACAATAGAAATATCAATGCTAAATAACTACCAATTTTGATATTATTGTGTTATAAACAGTACCACTTTGTAGTAGAATTAGAACATTTATAGTTCGAAAATCGAATAATTTAAATTCGTTTCTGTAAAAGGTAAATCATGCTTAGCAGATGTTAAATCTGTCTCATGAATATTCATGCGCTTATATGTTCAATGAAATTAATTAATAGGCAACTCGATTTCAGAATGGAGAAAAGATTTGATTCATATTCCCACAATGAATGCGTCTGCAGGCATTTGAATGTTCTAAACCATTAATGCTACCGATTGTTCCTTGAAAAGTGGTCCTCAGATCATCAAACACAGAACTGAAACTCTATCAGCCTGCTGTAAACGCATTTAGGAAGTTATTTCACAGAATAATTTCCATAATGAACATGTAAGGTGAAAGAAGGTTTGACGTAGTGATGAATTAGATATAATGTTATTCATGTGCATTTGTTCTCATAATATTCAGTGTTGTTGGTTGCTAAATTTTATGTAGTCACATTTACCTTCTTAATTAATTCAAGTTATTCCGGTTTCGAATCAGTTGCCTTTGGCAGCCAGATAGTTCGTTGTGAAAATAGGTAATTTTACTTTCAGTTAAATCATTTATGCATAACTTAATGCCCATGATTACTCCAAGAAATTATCTTTAAACATCAAATAATGGAAGATATCAAAACCAAGTGATTTTAATGCACTGATATCTGTTTTGTTCATCGTGTTTTCTTAATGGAATAAAATCCCATGATATAATATTAAAATTAAAATCAAAATCATAGCTTTCAGATTAATCTGTATTTTCTGGTGTTATATAATAATTTCAGGATTTTTTTTACCATCTAATTCGTCTGGAAAAGTAGTTATATTTGATTTCACATAAATCTTTTACTTATTTGAAATAAGCCTCCAACAGAGAATGTTTCCATTTACCCAGTAAATGGAGACATCACTCTTGATTAATGGATTAATTACTCTTGATTAACTAAATTAAATTACTACATCTTACTACAGTGCATTACTCTTGGTTAATGGGTATCTTAATAAAAAACACACAAGGGACACTAGCCACTAAGCAAATGTTAATCAATAGATTTAATCTACATATACATCTACATAGCTAATCTTCCATTTATAGTTTAGATATAACTTCATGTCCATGATTCCATGAAGTTGTCTGACAGATTGTCTTATTAAAGGCATGGTATTTTAATTATCTAATTTAAGTCTGTTTATTGTGTGCATGAATCTTTCTAATAGAGCCAGTCCCATGGCACAATACATCATATCATTATTAAAAACGTAACTATTATTTTAATATATTTTCTAAATTTCTCGATTCTGTAATTTCACTCTTTTATTTGCCCTGGAAACAATTAAGATATTAAATCGAATCATTCTTCTTTAACTTTCAACAATGGAAGAAAATTACGCGATTCAATGTTTGATGAAACAATGAAAACGATTTGAATGCCAAGGTAACAGTGCAATCCATTGTTGGAAATTAGGAATAATAAATATTTTTTAAAAATTTCTAAAATAAAAAAAAAACTCTCGCAAATATTAAGATGCTGTCCTAAAAAAGATAATTTTAAAAATTTTGATAGGGTGTAAAATTTATTTTTTGGAAACTCCAATTATCGCGAATAAATTTCAAAATTTATTTTAATTTTTAATCAATAAAAATTCTAATTAATTTTTGCAAAAATTGCCCCACGTTGCACTTTCAATCCCCTCCAAGGTATATATGTGCCAAATTTGGTAGCAATAGATAGTAACAGAGCACCTGCATACACACGCACACATACAAATTCGATTTTATTATTTGTTGAGGTAGTTTTTCCACTGAATATTAATATTACAGATAATAATTAAAATTTGAGAATAGTTGCCTACAACAATGGTGCTTGAGTAAAAAAATGTTATTATACCATCAGAAAACTTACCATCATTATCTTTATCTTTCTGTTAGAATATATCTTGTTCTACCTTCTGTTATCTCTTCTAAAGACATGGGCGTCGTGTTTTCAATTCGCAGAATGCCGTGCATAATGAATTTTTAGAAAAACGAATTTGCTTGCGCTTGTTTAATTGAAACTTATGAAACCGCAATCGTCAACGTAGATGTTTTTCTAGCTCTAATGACTACACCCTGTATATACGATAAACAACTTTTGCTAAGAACGGCAAATGAAAAAAACAAAACTGAATGCTAAAAACCACAGAAATTTAAGAAAATTTTGCAATCCAGGAGGGGAAAACAACAGACAATAAAAGAAAACGATGTCTGCAGCCAAAGCTTGCTTGCAAACGATTAGCTTGCAGAGCAGAATCAGCATCGGAAGATTCCTTTAAATCAACAATTGCAATCAGCACAAATACCAAATCTATGGCAAAATGCCAGTTCTTTGATTTTTCATCTTCGATTTGAATGGAAACTTTTCATACAATTTGTTTTAAATTTAATTCTTTGAATCACTAATAAAATTATGAGCAGTAATTTTCTTCATTCAGCGTATTTAAAGTTAGATAATTTTTCGTACCTTCTGAAGGCATTTGAAAATATTTAATATTAATATTAGCATTTTTTTTTTGCATATGTCTCAAAATTCTGTTAAATTATAAAGAAATTGGACTTCGGTAGATTTTCTGAACGCACGATGCATAAACTTGACAGTAAATTGAAAGAAATTTCCCTGCGTCTGCATTTATGCGCTCAACATACATATCACATCCGTAGCACGTATTTAGTTTTGAAATTTTGAATTAGCTTGCAAGGGAAAAAATATATTACAATTTCAGATAACACGCAACAAGATGTGGAATCGTTCGCACACGTATTGCGTGATAACTATGTCTTGTTAAATCATACTTACTATTAAAAGCAACTATTTAAAAAAAATTGATCAGGCGTTATTGCTCTCAAGCCGCAAATTAATTTGTTTAATTTAGCAAAGCAATAAAGCCATACGAGAGAATATTTAGGAGGACATTGTATTTCGAACACAATAAGATGACGAAGTCGAATACCAGAACCGAACTCCGTCTCCTCCAACTTCCTCTTTCCATTAACAGATGGGCATTTGACCGTCAACAGCTTTAACGTGCATAAATCAGTGACCTAAAATCTGATATTACGAGTCTATCAATTAGTGATTTCTAAATGCTTTTTATTAAATTAATATTTATTGACTTCACATTTGTTGTTATTTGCTCTTGAAAAGCAAGTCAACTTATACAGTTTGGTAAATTATTTGAAATTATTATTGTGTGATAACTAAGCCCTTCCCAAGCCCAAACTTCCTTCTTATATCAGTAGCTGGGCATTTAACCCTCAACAAATTAGACGTGCTTAAATAAGTGACAAAATTCTGATATTAGGAGTTGTTAATCAATGAATTCTACATATCTTCTATTAAATTAAAATAATATTTATTATTTGCTTTTTAAAAGCGCAGCGTATTATGCATAGTTTGATAAATTATTTGAAAATATTCAAATGCATAAAATATTTTATAGCATCTAATAGTTAACAACGCCAGAAGTTCCTGGCTGCCTATCGATTAAAAGTTGGGCTCTATCAATATCGAGTGAATAAATATACATCAATATTATATATATATTTCAATATAAGTAGTCAAATTCTTTATAATTATCAATTAAATAATTTTTCAAACGTATTTTTCTATAATTCTTAATTTTGAAAAGTGAGGTAAGAGGTCTTAGAATTACTTGTCAACTATCCTTTCTATTCAGAATAACACATAAAACATTTGAAATCTTTTTTTTTTACTAAGCATCTAAGCAGCAACAATGAAACAACACCAAATACACCGACACGTGGATATCATCAATTAAGTGAAAACCAACACCGTTCGACATACAAACCCTCCCCACCCCTCTCCGAAATCCTCTTCGCCTCTCATTTGTCTAACACATTTTTCATCTTCTGCAATTAACTTAATAACTTTTCGAGCCCCCAAACACATAAGATGATATTTGTTCTGCTGAAAGCTAAAATCACACGCATAACACAATAAAGAAAAAGTAGAAGGTTAGCTCTTCAACCGGCTTAAACCGGTTCCACGTGAGAAATTTTGCAGCGCGATACGGCTGATCTGTTGTTGGCCAGGCCCGTCGATTTCGCTAATTGACGAAGGACCGCTAAATAGTTAACAACGCTAGCACTTCCAGGCTGTCTATCGATTAAAAGTTGGGATCCATCAATATCGAATGAATCCTCTCCGATATTATTCAAGGGGCGAGTAGAATGAATGCTCCCTGGTTCAGGGATGGGCGTTTGGAAAGCTCTAATTAAAGAGCTGGACGGTCCAGTGGTCCGAGCCCGGATAACAGAGCCGGCCATCCTATCATTGTGATTAAATGGAGTAGCTGAGAGCTAGCAAATGTGTTGTTAGGGTTGTTCGCTGTAAATTTCATGTTCCACGATGAGTAAGATGGGT
The DNA here is from genome assembly GCA_026543865.1 of Argiope aurantia. NCBI lineage: Eukaryota > Metazoa > Arthropoda > Arachnida > Araneae > Araneidae > Argiope > Argiope aurantia. The sequence goes on from JAPMOR010011435.1 coordinate 198,511, forward strand.
GATGTTTCATCTACATACTTTATTTTCGGCTCCGAACTGTCTAGAAGCGTTTAGGAAAGCTGTAGATAATGTTGAGAGGAATTGGTGGTAATTTGTGGGAAATCATGGAAAGGAATGAAGTCAATTTTTTGGGTGGCCTATAAAGAATGCATTAGTTAAAATCTGCAGCTGCAAAATTGTTGATGAACGAAATATCACAAGCGATTACTGATTATATTTTCCTTGTTTGGATACAAATAATTTATATAAAGCAGATTTGAAAATGATATAATTGACATAAAACCGAATATTCAAAATAGCAAACTCCATTGATTACGGAAGTCAAAGTAAAAGAAATAAATCACAGCCGTTTAATTTTTTTAATATCTATTTCTATACTTGTATATATGTGTATTCAATGAAAACCTACTTGATATAGCATTTGATGTTTATGCAGAAATTTCAGTTGCCTTGGAAGGTTACATATTTTACTTCCCTTCTTGTGATTCATATGAAATAGTAATAGTATTTTTATGAAATTCTGAAGTCCCATTTACTCTTACGGGTAAGGCAATAACTGAAACTCAGAGGCTGAAATAAAAAAAGCAATAATTGGAACTCAAAGTAATGACATGCCTTTAAAGATTTTGCCATTCTCTCTACATACATATGCATTTTTTATTATCCATTTTATTTTAAGATTTCTATTTTTAATCACCGATTTATTTTTGAATTTATAGACATCTTCCAACGTTTTTGTCAACCAGAATAATTGAAGTTTAAGTTATAAGGAGAGGGTAAAATTTTGCATTTAATTATTATATCTGGTATAAAATTTAGCATATGTAAAAAATGAGTTATTTTAATTAAAAACAGTTTCAAAATTTTTCTCTTAAAGTATGGTTTTTAATAATAAATAGAAAATATATTGCGATGCGATAATCTTCAATTTCTTAACCATAAGTCAGTAAAACTCAGATTAAAGAATTATGAATAAAATCGAAATGAATACCATGTACTTAGAAAATTTAAACAATACGCGTTAATATTGATATCGCCTTGAACATATATTATTGTTCAGAAATAAATAAAAATAGGTTTTATAAAGAAATAACTTTTGTAAATATTGTTATATAAAACTTTAGACAATTGCAATAAAATATGTAAGTCATCTGACATATAATATAACGTATAAATACACAAGTCATCTAACGTATTTTATATATACCTAACGAAATTTGATAAAAATCATTTCTTTCAATTGCATGGATTACTATTTACTATATTAAAAAAACATTTTACGAGTTTCTGACTTTTCAAACTTATAAACATTATGCATTCTGTAATAGATATATGCCCTATTTTATGAGAATAAAATTGGAAAATTCGATTTTTTAAAAAATTGGAAATCGCTTTAGTAGAAGTTAATTAAAGACCATGTACTATTAAGTCAAATTCATGAAGAATTTTTAATTTGCAAAATATATGATTTGAATCAAATAATCTGTATAGTGAAGATATATTCTTAAGACAGCGTTTATTTATACGTACATACACTTTTCTATTTGTGATACTTAACTTCAACACAACTGGCTCCCTAATACTAATAACAATTTCTAACAATTATTTTTCTTGATTAATAAAATTTTTTTTAAGTAATTTGAACCAATTTAATATATATTTGGATCACCTTAACCATCTTTTCACTTGGCCCATTTGTCATTCATCGTTATTATGAATCAATGGATTAAAAATCCATAATCGATTCATATCAAAATTCATCTAAATCTTTTCTAATATCGTTTATTAGAAATGTAATATCATCTGGAAAAGTAATGAGAATAACAGCCATACCTCACCCACATCTCTCCACGAGTCATATGATCTCACCGATGCGGCATTTCGTGTTCCGCCAATAATACCCAAAAGCATATTAAGCAAATGTTTGCATTCCGCGTAAACAAGATTTCGTCGGCATTTGCTCAGGATGAATTTGATGCTGAAGGCACTCATATATTTACTGAAACTTGGGTAAATAGATTTTGAAATTTGACAATTCCTTCAGAAAGTTAAGCTTTTCAAGAGGCGTAGGAATTGAATTAAATCTTAACTTTTCAAAATCTTTAATACGTGAATTGAAAGCGAAAGATGTTAAATTGATATCTGATATAAATTTTACAGTAAATTTTAATTTTTGAAGTTATTATCTGTACCATTTTGTGAAATTGTTAAATATATTTAATGAAAAGAAAATCATTATCTGGAATGAAATGAGTTTGATGGAGATTTTATAGGCAAGATTTCACAACTGATATTTTTGGTTTTTTAATGTAAAATAAACATTTTCTAAATATAAAACAGTTTAGTGTCAAATTTTTGTTTCAATCGGTCTGGAGAAACGTGTTTAAAACACAAATTCAATTTTTTTGGATACTGTTAACACATGCCGGAGTTTAATCGCCAAATAACTTTCAAAAGATGACAATATAGATTCAATAAAAATGCTAAATTGACGCGAAAAAATATTTCATAATTATTGTATATCAATGCTATACAAAACGTTCTCTGTCATGGCAAGTTTATTAGAAAGTATGCGAGAAAGTTTTGGGGAAACCACTCCCGCTGGTTTTCAAATGTTTTTTCCCTTCTATTCTGTTTATAAATGTTTGTATTTTTAATAAATCGGCATTATTTAAATGCTAAGTTTTTATACGTTATTTTCCCCTTCTAGCAACATGAGACATACACTGTCTCAGGGCGTATTTTTAATTTAATTTTTTTCATCTAATATTACGGTTTAATGATACGGATACACAAGTGCTACTCAGTACGAATAAAAATATATGTCTAACACAAAAATCCACAATTGATCCTTTGAATCGATTTATTTGTTGCCAAACCTTCTAAGCAGTTTTTTACAAGTATATTTTACAGAATATCACATATTCATCTAATTATACTTAATGTCTCTCTTCTTATTCATAACTTTTAAATATTAGTGATTTATAGATTTAGAAAACTGATTATATATTAAATGCCCTATATTTAAACTACTTTTAGAAGCTTGAAAACCTATTCTTTAAAAGAACTTAATAATAAGAGTTTATATATTATCAAATGCAAATTTAACTGTATTTCAATATGAAATTTAATTTAGCAAAAACGTAGCTACATTTACAGAATATATTTCTGACTGCTGCATAACGAATAGTCAACCTTAAACTTTAAGGCATTGTGCTACTGACACTAAAGAAAGAAACTCTTTTATGTTGAATATAAGTGGCCCGGGATTCGGACAGCTTAGGATCAGTTACTTATACCAAGTGGGAAGAAAATAATAATTTGTCCTTTTTCATTTTATTATTGTTCGTTTCACAGTGAAGAAATTTTCAGAAGCTTTACATCAAATAAACGTCTAAACAATATTACTTAATATATTTATATTTAAATCTTCTTTTAAATAACATATCTTTTAAATGATTAAAAATATTTATATTTTTCTTACAACTCTGCATCATTTAAAGTGTATGCCATGAAAGTAAATGCTTATCACTTTTTTTTCAATTTTCATTAAACATAGCATAAAAAATAATAAAAATTCCATTAAGTGAACAAGGGAACTGTAGAAAGATTGATAATACTAAGGGGCTCATAATCAATAAATTGAAGGGCAACTTAATTTATATGTGGGAGGAGCGATTCAATTAATCTCGCGATAAATGACTCTTAATTTGAATACGGAGTCTAACACTGACAAACCGCTTTCATCGATCATAGGGGAATCGATAACCAGGGATTGTCATCGGAATCGAACTATCCTTCGTACCATGACCTTAATGTAGATTTAGCTCTGCTAATCTACTTTGCCATCGCTTTATTGTGATAGCAAATTTAGTAACACAAACACTATTCATTTGAGATTAATTAAATCACTTAGAAATCAGGATGTAATGGATGCTTTGAAACCGAGATTTGATGATGATGTTGTTCAAGATTTGATCTTTGCTTTTGATGTGGACGAAATGTATTGTTCTTGAAAGGCATTTGCATCCGATAATATTAGGATTGTAGTATTATTGCTTAGTTTCTTAAAATTTTAATAATTAGAAAAAAAAATTATACATTAAAATTTTATGGAAGTTATTTATATTTAACTATGATTATATTTTTTTATACATTATGTCGTTTAAATTTAAAAATTTAAATTTAGTAACTAACTTAATTTAATTTAAATTTAGTATCTGGCTTACCAATATTAATGGTTATTAAAATTTTCTAAATATTTTATGTAACTTCCCATTAGATAACCTCTGTAAAGATTTCGAAATTTAAAATTTCATAGATATGTAACATACACTATTTTAAAAGCATTGGACTCTTCTATGTATTGTGTAACGCATCTCTTAACTTTATATTGTCTCTCTTAAAATTTGAACTTTAATTTGGAAAACAGACCTGTTTGAACTTTAAATTCAGATAGAAAGTTTAGTATAAGTTTAAAAATTTTACTTCAATTATAAGGACAGAAAGATAATCCTTTCATTATTACAGAATATTTTTCATAATGTTTGTAATAACTCAGATGATTATCCAATAATAATTTCTCTGTTTCAATAAAGGATAATCAATGCATTATTACAAGAAGAAAAATATGTCTAAACGATTAAAATGATTATATATTTTTATGTCAAATTATATTGTATTAAAGAGTAGCAGTATTCAAAATGGATCACACTTTAAAGTGTGCTCATAATTGCTTGCTTGTGAATCTAAACCTTAAGTGCAAATGCAACAAATTTGAAAAAAGTATATGAGGTATGTACTTTGAATACAAATGTTTATGAAAAAACGAACCGAAACTTTATACTTTCATAATCAACAATAGAAGAATAATTCTGCTTGAAATATTTGTATAAACAGTGAAATAAAAATGATTTGATTACGGGAAAAATTACGGGACTGGCCATTACAAAACTTTCTCGCGTATTTTCTTATAAAGATATCCCCCCCCCTCCCACATACAATTGTGGACTTGTAGTGCAGTTATATACAGCTCATAAAGATAGGTTATTACAAGGGATTATATTTCTGGAATGATTAACGAAGATTATATTTCAAATTAAAATGAAACGAAACTATATCATGTCGACATATTTTTATTCCAAAAACGAGCAACTAGTTGCCAATTTTAAAAAGACGAACTTGCGGAAACAAGGATAATAATATAAAGATATAGCTGCTACAGACTTTCAAAAAGACTGCCAATGCCCTATTGGCCGTAGGTATTGGCGAACAGTAGTTACAAAATATCGATCTTTGGAAAGAATTTAGTATTTTTACTAAATCTATCGCGTAAATTTTGACAATATTTTGGCGATATATCTATGAGCAATAGGTATTCAAAAATCAAATATGTATTTTAGACGCAGTATTTCCAACCGATTGAAATTAAAATTCGACACAGAACTGCAGTTGTAGTCACAAATTAAATTTCATATATTTGAGTCATTACGTTTTTAAGATATCGCATTTGCTTGCTTGTGAAAGTACAAGCCGACAAGAAACCGTCCGCTTGACGGATTTGGTTCCAAATTTGATAGACATCTACACTTTAGATGATAAATCTATGTTCCAAATTTAATCTATCAAACTACATTAGATTAGTCATATTTTATGTTAACTTATATCTTATTATAACTTTACCGTCGAACAGACATTCTTCTTCTGAAAGGATTTGCTTAAAATTGCATTTAAATAACAATTTCGATATAAAGACCATACGTCAAATAGAACTTAGAAATCGAATTTTCATTTTTTTTTTCTGATGAGCTAGATTTTTTGCATTTTGTACACTTGTGTGTTTTAAATGACAAAATTCTATTTTTTATATTTTCAGAACTTGATTATAAATTAATCTGTTAATTTTACTTAAATTTTATGCAAATAATTCTATATGCTAGTGAATTTCAAAAACAGATGCCGTAGTATTTATACTAATAAATTGAAACCAGAAGTAGAAAATATTTCAAATGAGAAGAAAAAATCAGTTTAATGCACAAACAAAAATGCATCTTTATTTTTATTATTTTTTGTATTTTGTATACAAAATTTTTGTATTATCAATTTTATTATTTGTATTATCAATTTTAATTACATTTTCATCTCATCTATGTATCATATTCATGGTATCATAAATCATTGAAAAAATATTAAAATCGTCTATTAAAATTAATTCGTTAGATATTTTAAGAATTCATTAAGGTTTATTTAACTTTGAATAGAATTCATGTACATGATTCCATCGAATTGTAAATTTTGCTTTATTTCGATTGTTTTGCATTTCGCGATATCGTAACATAATATATAGTTTTTTTATTTAACTTGTAAACAACACAGATATTAAACAGAATCTTTCCTTATTAGTTCAGCTTTCAACAACGGAAGAAAATAACACGATGAAGTAATTGATGAAACAATAAAACGGTTTGAGTTTCGATACTAATTTCTTGTTAAAATCCGTCAAAAAATATTTTAAAACATTTCAAAATTTAGGAAAATTCTGTATGGTTATTTATTCTGTATGGTTTTAAGACATTTTAAATTTTTTTTTAAAACAAACAAACTTATTTTTATACAATTATATTTTTGGAAATTACCGTGGGAAGTGCCAAAATATTATCCAATTTTTTATTAATTAAAAGTTACTCTAACGTGCACTTCTCCAAGGTATATATATATAATATCAAATTTAGTAGCCTTAAGTTAAATAAAAGTAAGCTGGTAAAGCGCCGACACAAAGACAGACGCAACACATATGAATATTTATTATTAGTAAAAATATTTATGATGGCGAAATGCAGACATAACCATATATGCTTTTGTACAACAAGCCCTGTAACAATTGCATCCAAAGAATAATGTGTTTAATCGGCATAAACGGAAGACATAGAAATAACTACATTGTTGTTAATACGAGTAGATAACGATTTTGCTCACGATATTGAAGCAATTTATAGCGCTCTGTGTTGTAACGATAAAGTTAGGAAGGTAAATAACTTAGTTAAATTTTCGCAGCGCTTCCTCATAAAGAATATTTTATAGAGCATATTAAAAAAATTTCAATGCTTGATGACGATGCTGCTTCAGTACATCTTTTATGATTATGCTTTTTAACGTATGGTTATGATTGTAGCAGATACATAGAAAGTTCATTACATTTATGACTCAATTTTGCAGATGCAGTGAACGCTGTTATTTCATTGCACAGCTAAAGAAAGTGAAGATATGCTTGTTTATAATTAAAAAGTTAAGAGTCTGGAAATAATTCTAATATATATTTAATCAAACAACTATTGAATATTGCTATGAAGCTGAGATATTACTATCAAATTTATCTTAAACTCGTATTGATTGTATTCTAAATTATAAAATTAGTTTATGCGATCTTAGAATATATGTGGCTGTAATTCTATTTAGTCAAAATATAGTCAAATTTAGTTTTTGAACCAAAGAACTCAACGACGTCCCTTGGGCTAGCATACAATAAAGTTCGTGAGTTCAAAAAGTGTTGCTAAATTTTTAAGAACTAAACAACTTTCTACGTTTTTAAATTATAAAGATTTTTTCATCAGAAACTGTCCCAATTATAAGGTTACAGGGTAAATAAATGTATAAACTCTTCGTCAAAGCGATTTTTAAGCACTTAATCAGGCTTTTTCCCCTTTGTGTCGAAGTCTCTAATATATGGAGTAGAGTGCTCTCTTAAGGAATATTAAATTGACGCCGATACACATCTGTGTTTCTCTTGGACCTACCTATTTATGGAATCACTGACAAAGAATGGTAAAAATTGATGGAAATAATCAATATCATTTTTCCCGTATAGGAAAGGACAGTTAGAAATGGTCATAATTTTTCAGCAATAGTTTATGATTTAGAAAGTGGCACAGTGTGCCAGAAACATTGTAAGATATAAGGTTGATAATTTGAAATTCGAATTACTTTTTTAAAATTAAAAAAAAACAGTAACTTTAAAGTATTATCTTTTTTGTTTTTGCACCTCTCGGACAAATTTATGTACAAAGTTATCGCAATATTAGATGCATTCAATCACTGGCAAAGAATGGTAAAATGATCAAAATTGATGAAAACAATCAATACCATTTTCCCCTTATAAGAAAGGACAGTTTGGAAACGATCATAATCTTTCAGAAATAGTTTATGGTTTAGAAAGTGGCACAGTGTGTCAGAAACAGAGTAAGATATTAGGTTGATAATTTGAATTCAAGTTATTTTCTTAAAAAAATTAGTAATTTTAAAGCATTATCTTATTTTGTTTTTGTATTTCTCGAACAAAATTATTTATAAGCTCAAAATTATCGTAATAAAAGTGGATGGATACAATCCACGTTGTTTTGCTATGCGATATAAAGAAAAACTGTTTGAAAATAGTCAATTTCCTTCATCAATACTTTGTGATTTTAATTACGTCAAAGACAAAATTCATCATTAGTATAACTAATATCAGGGATATTCTATAAATATAAAAACAATTTAATTTTGTAGACTTCTAAAGTTTTCCAAATAATTAAACCTTTTTTTTCTTCTTTTATTTTATGTCTCTGATAATTGAAATTGAAAGGTTATATATTTTAACCATTTCCTAAGACATTTATTTGAATGAAAGACAAAGAATAAATATGGGACTAATCCGTAACAAAAAGATCAAGCCTGTATATTTATCTAATAGAAACAACACTTAAATATTTGGTTTCTGTCCCCGATGGCCAGATAACACGTCCGTCAGGAAAAAACAAAAAGACTTTGTGTCATCCAGTCGGGATTGCCTCGGGAATATGGAAGACAGATATTGATGAAACCGTCTTCGGCTCATTTTGTTCCGGAAACTAGTTTCCGGCGCTTGGATAAGAAACGGAACAATTAGTACCATGTGCAAAATAATGTGATTTGTTATAATCTTAATGAAAGATGCTTTTGATTTGGAAAGATGAAAAATAGTATAATCATGATTTGGTTGACTAAGTGTGATTACTTTGGATTAATTGCTTCATTTAACATGGACTGTGATTATGTGTGACTATAAAATAATGGCTGAATTAAGCACTCCTAATCTTTTATAATTATGATAAACTAAAATAATTCACGGATGCTTTATAAAATGCTAAAAATATTCCCCAAAGCTTTCACACATACTTTCTAATTAAGATGTTATCCCAGAGAACTCCTTATGTGGCATTGGCGTCTAACAATTATGAAATATGAATCTTCGGCGCATATTTGGCATTTTTATTAAATCTCTCATGTAGCCATAGGCGAATGATTAAAAATATACGAAAATCGAATACGTGTTTTAGTTGCGCTTTCCCAACCGAATGAGGCAAATCTGACACAGAACTAACATTGTATCCACAAAATTACATACTAAATTTGATACATTTAAGTCGTTGCGCTTTTGATTATTGAAGTTTACATGTTTCTGAAAATGCAAAACGACAGGCGGTGAATCCCTCTTTGAATTTGGTTTTGTCTACAGTATAAATATTAAATATATGTATAGAATTTTATCCATTTAACTCTCTTTATTTTGTAATTATTGGTTAACTTGCATTCGAACAGCCGGACAAGCTTGTTTTTAACTCCGTTTGTTGAAAATGTGGTAGAAGGCTACGAATTTGGTGCAGAGATCGTATACCAATTTTCATTCGTTTTATCACAAGGCGTTTTTGAGTTACCTTTGTCACAGATGTATAGAGGACATTTTCCAAAAATCTGTTTTTCAAACTCAGGGAGATCTAAAACATTGACATTCATCGAAATCTCGAATTCGAAATTTTTTACAGATTATTATACTTTATACTTCATATATGGAGAAGTAAAGTTGAATATGAAAATAACTAATAGGAATGAAAATAATACGAATAAATGAAATAATGCGAAGATTCAAAAAAAGTGTGGATTTTATGACGCACGTAATGTTCCAACGCTCTTTCGGGCTTTCGCATACGCTGAACATTTTACAATGGGAAAAGTGGGCGATTCCATTTGAAAATTTCGAGTTTCTGTATCCTTAACCCATAATTGTGAACTCCAATGTCTTGCCGTTCACAAAATCCCGAGTTCATACCTCTGAATAATTAAATCTAAAATCTCATTTCGATTTGTGGAATGGAGAGGCCAATTTTTTTATGGCCACCATTTATGTTTTTTTATGGCCAACCTGTATATTTATATATATTGTTTTATATAAGAAACAAGAAGTTTTGCAAAAGGGCAGACGCATATAATTTAATGCATAATTACTAACTAATTGTAGTTTCGCAAAAATTATCAAGAATCATAGTGGTCTAGCAGATAGTTGTGATTTCTCTACTGAAAAAAATATGAATTCGAGGACCAATTTCAAAAATAAATTATAAAGGATACGGCTAGCCACATTAATGCTCTGCATCAATGACTTTCAGTACCGTTACAGAGTTAAGTTTCGCCTATGTGATAGATTTTGCTATTATTCGTCTTGAATAGCATTCCGAGTGTAAATGGTATCAATGATACCTCATTTTTTGGAACTACACATCATATTTTGCTTTTAAAAGCTCAATATAAACATTAATATTTAGTCTTCATGGCGGCTCTCAAGAGTGTCACAGAGGAATTTATACTTTCTCTCTTCAGTATACCCCTGACGTTCTACTTATTTTGTGAAGCAGAAATTTAGAAAAAAAAGCACCTATTCGTGTTTTATTTTCGTACTAGCCGCCTTTGGCGACCAGCCGGTTCACCAGTATTACTGCTCGCTACAATTTTCAATTAAATATTTTAAGTAACTGGTTTCTTAATAGATTCTCAAACAAAACATTTTTAATTTTCAAATTTTGATAGCCATACCAAACTTATACTGTTGTTTAGATCGTTTCGTTCAATTTACTATATATATTTTGCTAATTTGTTGTCATTTCCGGTAAAACTTCAACTTTCATTTAAAGTGGAAATGATGAAATTGCAATTACTATAAAGATATTTTTAAATAAAACCAAAAGTTTTATTTTATTTATCATCTTTATTGTTATTTATTTATTATTATTATTACTGAATATGAGTATTGCAAACAGAATCGCTCGGTATTTAAGTCTTATGTGAACTACAAAATATTTTTCATAATTTATGTAATATCTAAAACAATAATTCAACAAAAATTTCTCAGATTCAGCATAAAATTCAGTTTTTAGTTTTGCTTTCAAAAGGATTGAAATGAAATCAATAATAATATTTTGTTCCGGCCTATATATATATTTCAAAAATTATGAAGTCTAAATTTAATGCAGTAAGGTATCATATTCTGAGAAATATTCTGGACACACTAATTTTTAAATAAATGAATGAATGTTTCTATTTTCCACGATCAACTAAGACTTATTTTTGAAGTTTTGAATGTTAAAAATTTAGAAAAATACAACATTTTCATAATCTTAGTCCAATTAATCTTGAGAAACCTGCGCGCTGATTGGCGTATTTTCTTTGAAACGATCGATGCAAAATCTAAAATTATCCTTTTTTTTTATTGAATAGTGATATTCAAATTTACATAAATCAGTCAGTTTAAGTGATTGATTTAGTTGATTGAATTAACTCTTTATTAGAAATTAACTCTTTTTATTTAAAATATTAGGGTTTCAAGAACATTTTGTTAATCGTGATTTCCACAGCAGAAGCTTTATGTAAAATCAAAAATTCGTTATTTATTAGAGCATCTATTGAATCGAGTTACATAAAATATATTCATTTTCCATTTAGACCATTTTAGCAGATCTGTGTCTTACTAAAGGTTTACAAATTAGCTGTGTGGCCCTGATTTGAATGGATATCCTGTTCATATTAAACAAAACTTGCCTTAAAATAAAACTGATTTATTGGATTAATAATATAGAGGGTGTAAAAGATCATAAAATAATTTTTCTTGAATTTATTTTTTTTGAAAAAATAATATTTCATATTTGTTTCATTTCCAACAGACACGTGCCAAAAATTATATTTTTGCAGATTTCATTTCTTAAAAAATTTAATTTATTTTTAATTGGAGCTTTAATCAATGTGATGGCAACACTTTGAAAAAAGCCAATTTTTTTCACATGAATGCGAAACGTGGTCGTGCAGCTATAAATTTTATTTTTATTTTGTGAGAAAAAAATTGTTGAAAAATATAGCTAAAAGATTTATTTAAAAATTCCTTAAAAATAGAAATTTAATTTTAAGGTTAAAACATTGGTATCATTTAAAAGATAAATTTTTTATCTGTAACTTCATGTAAAAATCTTTTTTGTGCGGCAATAATTTCGGAAGTTATAGCAGAAAAGCGCCAAAATTTCGCTTAATTTTTAAATAAAGAAAATTCTAATTAAAAATTCGAAAAAATAACCCCCAGGTGCATATTCCCGGCCTCCAAGGTATACACTTGCCAAATTTGGTAGCTGTAGGGTGAATGGTCTGGACTGTAGAACGCCAACACCCACAAACACACACGCACACACATTGAGCTTTATTGTAAGTATAGATTATAAAGGTAGCCCAAAATTGCAAGTTTGTGGCGTGGTAGTTTAGCGAGAAGGCACCGCTTAATATTTCATTTTCGTGTTATAAAGGTAGCCTAAAAATTGCATTGTTTGTTTTTTAAGTCCACTCATGTTGTTTGAAAATGAAATGTCCATTCAATAAATGAAATAAAAATAAAATAAAAGTTTGTTTTATTAAAAAAAAGATTTCCAACATTTTATCCTTCTTCCAAATTTTTAAAGTTTCCCTTACTATTTCGCCAAAATCTTTAGATCTGTCGCACCTAATATCCTGAAAAAATATATATCTAAAATTCTGCTCATTCTTTACATTGCCAAATCTGGAAATCGAACTACCAGTACGATTAAATGCTATCCAACACGAAGATTAAGACGTCAAATCGGTTTGTTTAGGGATGCTCGTCCTTTCCAAACACGACATCCGACTTCGTGATCCGGCAACAAATGGATGAAAACTGAAGAAGAAAACCAGTTACCCGAAGCACTGGTTAGCGAATTTTGGACTCAGAACAAAGTAGTGGTAGATGTGAAGAAGGTACGAGACCAGCATTCCGAAAGCAAGCCGTGTTGATTTAAGGGAGCTTCTGAACTTTGAAAAGGAGTTTTCTTATTTTAATAGGGGGTAAGGAAGCTATCTGGCCTTTTCTTAAATAAAAATAGGCTTTGAGTGTTGTTTAAATTATCAGATATTTTTGAAAGCAATTTGCAAAGATGTGAATTGAATTTTTTTACTGATAAGAAAATAGTGAGGGAGGTACTGAAATATTTTTGAATTCTTTTTTTAAAGCATTTAAATATTCTTCCAAAAATATCTGGCAAATTAATAGAAATACTTCGCGAAAATATAGAGGTAGGTAAAAAAAAAATCTGATATTAACATATTGCAAAATGGAAATCTGTTCTATAAAGACATGTATTTGTGTTAGAACATAAATAAAATATGAAAAGAGGTTCCTTTAAAGGAACATGTTAATTAAAAAAAAAGGAAATATTAAAGGCTTTCACATTAGGTGTTTGATGAAATTATCAGTAATAGTGATATTAAATTCTCTGTATGACACTGATGCGCATTTGCAAAGATCTCATCTCTACCAGGCTCATTTTAATTTGTAACTGATTGTTCGGAAACTTGCCATTTATCCGAATTCATGATCTTAATGCCCCCCTATACCCCACCAAAAAGTTCTATACTTATAAAATTTGGTGGTCTTTCTAACCAAAAAATAATTTCAAAGCGTTCTGTTGAATGAGAACCATAACTAGTATCTGAGTAACCTTCAATTTTACTGCTGAAATGTGGTGGCTCTTTATCGTACTGAAAAAAAATTCGTGCACAATGTCTTAAGTTTTCAGGTATAAGTTCTAGCAAAAGATATTTAGCAGAGATATAGCGGAAATTGAATTAATTGTAAAACTATACCAAGAAGTTCACGGTACACATGGAATGCTCTGGAAGATATGAGTTAGCAAACCTCGTAGGTTCATTTATGCTGCAGGGATGAGAAATGTAACATGTAAATATAGTATAATCCCAAACCATCTTATATTTGCCGGCATATCGTATCCATAACATATAATATAAGAGAAAGGGAAAATCATATTCCAGTGCGAAATCCATTTAGTAATCTTTAATATGGACACTTCTACAATCATATTTCACTTAGCTGATTTAAACCTTTTGCTTTCCTAATGAGTCTGATTCGTGATAACAATTTTGAACCAAACATATAAGTATCGTAAGCCACAATGGTAGAAGTCAATACTGTCAAAACATGATTGTCACAAATAACGCTACTAGAAACAATTGATTCCACACTCGAATGGGCCAATTATATGAATAAATCACGAATGAATGAAATATATGAATGAAATGGGCCAATTATCGAATGAATGAATCACGAATGAAGATCAAGCCGCATATACTATTCAGGATAGGATAGTGTCTTCATAGGTTTAAGTATCGTTTCATATATGGCGCAACTCTCATTTATAATTGTATTAGTAGTTATTCGCATAACGTTACTGTAAATAACCGGGGAAAAAATCTTTGTCAGTTACAACTTATCTATAATTGTTTGTTTTTAATATATTGTTTACTACATTCCTGCTGTTGACGTTTAACTCGATGGTATCCTTTCATTTCATTATTTATTTGTGTGTTGTTTGCTTTAGTACATTATATGCATAAATATATTCTAAAAAAAATTGAGTTTATATTAAAAAGAAGCTCTATCGTATAAAGCTCATGTATCCGCATTTCGTATGCATCGCTCATGTTACAGTGCATCACCCATTTAGCTTCTTCCCCAGGATTACGCAAAAATAAATGGTACGATAAGGGGTTAAGGCCAATTTCCCCGTAGCTACAACAGAATATGAGAATGAGTATATTTTTAGTATGGAGGGTTATTACTTCCCTTATCCTCCCCTTCTATAATAATGGTGTGGGGCTCACCCCATTCTGATGATGGGCCGTTCGAATGTTAGGAATGGACTCATCTGTCGTAAAGAGAGCTATAACAGCACATTTATAACAATATTATTTTAATTTTCTTATCCACTCAGTAATTCCGATTACCCTGGATGCTAAAGAAGGACGGGGATATATTCTTGTCATTATTTTATTGCCAGATAGTCTCTTGTAATTAATTTCTTTTGACAAATATCTGAAGAATGAATTTAGAGAATAGAATTGTTATTCTAAATTTTAATTTACATTTGACTAAAAAAACTAATGCTACTTGTATTCATGAAAAGGATATTTTATAAATTATGAATAGAAATTTTTTTCTTTATTTGTAATTGATTATTTACCAGATTTTAGTGGGTTTTTTTCATTAAAGATTGTCATTTTTAAGAGTTGTAGAATAACAAATAAAAATGTTGATAAGTGCATTTGAAAGTAAAATTATGTTCTTTTATTATCATTATTAATATCATACTTTTTTAAAAAATTCACTGCAAATTATTGCAACAACTTATTTATTTGAAATTCCCATTTCAAATCTGCTTATGAAAAATATTAAAATCGAATGAACGCAAAGACGACAACGTTGAATGACTGATACCAATATACTGACTGATACCAATTTATTCTATTGTCAACATCTATATTTCTCATTTAATACGAGGCTGAATAATTTATCAAAGGATGTGATGGTTTATAGACTATTGACATTACTTGTATGTCTTGTCTACTTTAAAGCATATTTTTTCTAAAAATTCATAAAGGAACGGTAGAATATGCGAAAATTTCGCTCGTGTTGACAAGTATTTATTTATAATTCCAAGATTGTAAAGATATATTCAATAACTCTTAAGTGTTATGAAAGGGAAAAAGAATTGAAATTATTATTTGTATTCTTATTAATGCAAAATATATTATTATTGATTAAAAAAACAATTAGAATGAACCTACAAATTTATTTTCTATTTAATACAAGTTATTGTAGTTTAAATTTATAAATCTGTTTTATAATGCACACATTTAAATATATGAACTATGAAATACATATAAAAAGGAAATTACAACTAAAAATTGATATTTTTTTAAGGTTATAATGGATCATGACAAATTACACTGTCCCCCCCTTCTTTTTTCTTTTATTTTTTCTACAATTTAGAGTTTAAAAAATTCTGTCAGTTTCTTTTATTTTTATTCTTTTCAAAAATTATTTCAGAATTAATGAAAAAAATGTATTATTAATAATTCAAGTAATTTATCATCTTTCTTAAAAGTATGATTAAATATTTTTTAAATGATTTTAGAAACGATGCGATTAAATAAAGGAGGGTTTATATTATTAAATTTAAAAAATATATATTTGAGGTGATTGATCTAAATGGGGTTTTTTTTTAGTTAAAAGGTGATATAAAAAATTAACATTAATTGGAATAAATACAATAATTTAAGAATATTTTTGCTAATATACTTATTTTTTTTCTCAATCATTAACAAATGAAAAACAAGTCTACTACTATTGCTTAAAATATTAATCGTAACCAAAGATGCAGCTTCCAATTTCTATAAACACATTTAAAACACTAATTCATTTTTCGTTTTGAATTCAAATTCGCCTTATCAACATTCGTATTTATGCAGAAAGTTTGCTTTTATAAATGACGAGACCGTGACCTAATGCAAAACGTAACACTGACATCAGTTTATTTTTAGCAAATTACGTTTGGAACTGTACCAATAAAAAAAGGCGCGGGACCACAATTTCCACTTCTGAAAGATATTTGAGATAAAGCTAAAAATACATTTCCACCATTCGACATAGAAGTCATTAAATATCTAAATAGAAACATGAAAATAACCGCATATGTTTCTTCCTCTAAACGAGAAAAAAAAATATTTTGCCTTTTGGATTTCCAATTTACGAAATATATTTTTGGGAAATAGAAAGTTCTACTATGTCCAAGACTTGAAACGCCATTTTTGCTTTTCTCTATGATAAACAAATCGTCTGCTAAATTTGCAAGCTGCCAAAGCTTGGAAACGAAATTTGTTTACCAAACTTTGTTTCGTTATCTTTTGCTTTCACTTGCAATTCTATGGAAAAAAACAGTTTGGATTCAAAATCATCTTGATCAGTTTGTTTTCTAAAAAATAAGCCACAGGCCACATTTTGATAAAGGATTTAAGCATTAAAAAAACAATGGTCGAATCAAAATGTATAAAAAAAAATGGCTGTCCCAAAATGCCAAAGTTGCTTGGAACAAATAAAAATAAAGCAAAATAGTATCTTCTTTCCCAGCATTTTGCAAATAGACCTTAGAATTCCATTGCATTATTTTCCAGCTGTTTACATTCAGTTCAATTTTTATTAGTTTAACCGAAATTCTACTTTCAATGGATGGTTAGATTTCTCCAGAACGAAATGCTGTGGCAATAAAAGAAATGCCGTCTGCATTTACAGCCTGTGGGAACAGGATAGTTGGTTAGCATCCAAAAGAAAAGTTACGTTTAAAGAGTCAACATAGATAGATATTTTTATTGAAACTGCATAAATAAATGGGTATACTGCAAATCCAATCTATTTTACCGAATTTGTTTTCGTTCTATATAAAATGTAGTCGAAGTGCATTTTTTAAATGTACTTTGATACAAACATTATGAAGTGTATCAAATCCTATATTTGAATAAACACACGTTTGTTTTAAAATAACGGTTTTTATCATTTTTGTTAAAATAAACTGATATGAGAAATGTATTCGTACAAAAAATACTATAAAGTAAAATTGAAGAATTTAGAAACATTGGTATTTATTAATCATTTAAAGTTTGATAATTTTATTTTCATTTCTGTTTTCGATATTTTTAAAAAAATTAGCCATATAATTAGCATTTATTTCTTAAATAAATCCTTTCTTTTTAATTTGGAACTATAATAAATTAAACAAGGTCTAGAAAGTTTAAAATCTATGTATTTGTAACATATTTTTTTCTAGCAAAATTAATTTTCATAAAGATAAACTTTGATTTATATTTATTTTATCTAGAAAACTATTAAAAAATGAAATCTACGATCGCAAATTTCAAGTTATCATGTGAAAACATTATTAAGTCATTATTTGTTTTAATTAATTTAAGTCATTAACCAGTTTAAACCGGTTTATAAGAGCTCCAAAACTTTTTTTGCCAGTCAAGAAAAAAATTGAAAATGAAAATTGCCATCTATGCTTTATTTATTGCCTACGAGATTTTGAGCTTCAAAACCTCCTAACCCAAACAGCACCATGTTCTTACATGATAACAAATCCTTAATCAAATCATTTAAAT
Source organism: Argiope aurantia (assembly GCA_026543865.1). Taxonomy (NCBI): domain Eukaryota; kingdom Metazoa; phylum Arthropoda; class Arachnida; order Araneae; family Araneidae; genus Argiope; species Argiope aurantia. Next base: position 216,862 of record JAPMOR010011435.1, read on the forward strand.
TTTTGAGAGGAAAAAGGCATATTTTTAAAGTTTATTATTAATTCAAATAAAATGCATGCATCATATAATATGCATAATATCTGATGATATCTTAATCATATGTATAATACATGTTCACAATAAATATATAATTCAACGGGTTATTTTGATTTTAACATTATTTGTTTTGTTGCAAAAAAGGGCATTATATTAAAATGTGATGTTAGACAACTTGTAGATAAATATCATGCGCAACTACAGTTATCATGTCGGCCTGCGAATCGGGTGTTACAGTTGTATGATCGTGTTAAGTTTAATTTCAAATTTGATATACGCATATGTATTTAATATGCCTATATTTCTGAAAAAAAGATCCATAATTAATTATTATTAATGGCCTTATTTATTATATATTTAATAAATTTGAATAGATTTCTAATGTTCTCAGAAATATTTCACAAGATTTTTCTATATTCTAAGCTTAAAAATATATCATATCTGAATAGAATTTCCAATTTATACCTGAAAAAAATGCAATTATATTCCTTCTTTTATAGTGATGTAGACAATGAATATGATTTAAAAAGGAAAGATCTTTTCCGTTCCAAAACTTTCGAAAATCATCGATAACTTTCAATACCCGATAAAATAAGTCATTAATTTCTACTGCAACGGCTTACATAATTGCTACTTTAGTATTCTTCCCACATTTATCAAGTGTAGACATACGCCAATATTCTTTCATTGCCAAACCCCTTTTCTCCGCTTTAGTTATTGCAAAGATATTTTACTTATCTTCCTAATAAATGAGTATTCTTTTACTCTGAAATCATTCTTGAATAATATGTGTTGGCAGAAGACAATGACTATTTCCATATATATATTTTAGTTAATGTGAGTACTTTACCTATTTCATAAAAGATTTGGCTTTTCATTAAATAACATGTTTTATCAGCTACTTCATAGAATACCTAGTTATTTCATGAAATAACTTATTATATTCTATGAAATAAAGGATTTCATTCATTAATAATATCTTCGTAATTCAAGAAATAAATGTTATAATCTATTACTCCTCGTCTTAACAGTAGGCGAAATGGGATGAACATTTAATTGTGTATATTGAATTGTAATTATTCTTAAATAATCTTAATGCGTTTCAAAATTAATTTCATATAATAATTTCAATTTCGTTAATCAACATTATCTCTGAAAGGGAACGTGTGCTAGATGGTGCATTACAGGTCAGATAGTTTGAACTAGAGCTATCAAATATAGTGCAAATATACTTTGGAGAACAAGAACACGCACCTAGGAGCTATTTACTTGAAATTTTAATTAAATTTCAACGAAAATATAATATTTTTTTTCAAGATAACTTCCAAAAATATTATTATACATATTGCTTTTACACCGTTTTAAAAATAAAAAAAGTATATTTTAATAATAGTAATTTATTTGCTGTAGGATTTTTTTTTTCTGAATTTGAATATTTTTTAAACTTTTCACTTAATTTTTGACAAAGTATTTCATTATTGCAATTAAATTCAAAGCGTTTTAATTTTTTATGAATGTATTATTTGTTCCATAATTTTAAAAATGTGTCAAATTTCAATAAAAAATTCTTATGGCTATTAAATTGGTATTAATAAAGTAACAATTTTTAAAATATTGAAATTCCGGAAATTTTACTTTTGTACATTAATATTTTCGAAAGTTATCGCTGAAAAGACCCAAAATTTAGTTTAATTTTTCATTACAATACTTCGAATTAGAATTTCAATATCTGATCTGAGATGCAAATTCCCACCCACAAAAATGTATGTTAACTTGGTAGCTTTGAGTTAATCGGTGTGACATATAGGGTGTTAACACACACACACAGTTGTTTTGGAGAGTATGATTGTGTTGGTATGGTCCCTTGTACATGATTTAAAATATAAATTAACAAAAAAATAGAATTTTTAATGATTTTATTTACATAGGGAAGTAGAGCTTGGATATAATAAATTTCTTCTGCCTGCTTTCATCATCGATAAGCGTAAGTGGCGACAGATAAGTAATATTTTTTAACGCCCCCTTCCCATATTCGTCTTTTAAAGTGCCTTAGAAGCATCAAAATTTTGTTTCAGTGGCCTCATGCGTTAACTTACTATCACTATATTTGTGTGCAGCCGACCACCCCATTACCACTGAACAAAGCAGTATCAATAGGATTTGTTGTGACTGTTTATTAGAATATTCTACATTCAACTACGCCAGAAACCTATTTTCCAGTCTTCAATTGCGGTATCCCTTTCAATACCAGTTTTTCCTTTTCCAAAATTAAGATAAATAAAGTCAAATAAAGTATAAATACCTATATTCTGCTAACATAAAAACAAAAATTAACTATAGGTGAAATTTTGGAGATGTGACATATGTGTCTCAGTGGCCTTTTTAAATGGGACACGTATTCCATTGGGGTTGAGATGACCATATAAAATACAGTGGATACGGGAAAAAATTCCACTAACATATGAATGTAAACACAGAAGACCATTTAGACATGTATTTTAATAAATTACTACTTACTTATCCCTTTGGGTGATTTAAAAATATCAGCTGGACATATATGTCCCGGTGCGGCCCAAAGGGTTAACATCCTCTTTTGAACGGTCTGAACACTCGCCTTTTTTCGCAGACCCACTATGCGGAAACAATCGTGTGTCCGAAGTCATTTTTCTTTGCTACACTATTCGGGTTTTCAAATTTAAACTCTAAGCAAATAAATCAAATGAATAAATTTTGTCCAAGAATCGTAATGATCATTACTTTAATTCAAACCTAGATAAATAGTTTGCAAAGAAATTTTCCTCTTATCTGAAAACATGAAAACAAAATACAGTTCTCGAAAGATTTTAATATAACTTAACTAAACCTAACTAATCCGGTATTTAATTATTCCTTCCATCGCTCTTCAGCGCTTTAATTATTCGACAGAGAAGAGTTTTCGAGAGTTTCACTGCCAATTAAACCTAGAATTGTTCTTTAACGGCATCGATTTCGTTAAGTACTATTTTTAAATGCAATTCTAAAAGCTCGAATAAGAATGCAAAAATTGCTTTATCTTGTTCCAAAACGATTCAGCATTTGGAATAAGGATGAGACGGACTTATTTTAAACAGCCAGACCACAACAACAGCAACCGTCCGAGGAGTGACTAGCATACTAATGCTTTAGAGACTTTTCCCAATCTTTATACTTTACATCAATATAAATATATGGAACAACAACAAAAAATACCAACTAGAAAACCGAATCTTTTAGTGCTCTTCAGTTGAATTATGTCTTTGTTGCGCCATAAAAACCATTCCTGCGATGCAAATGTTAGGACCTTAATACCCAAGGTTTGGCGTAAAAAGGAATTTATGGTATGCTTCGATATTCCGGGGTGGATTTAAATTCACTTCACTTCGATACAAGGGTGGAGTTGAGTTGAGTGGAGGGAGGAGGGAAAGAAGGTTGCATTGGAAGAAAAAGATCGTCTGTCTCAGTCGTTCGTTTAAGAAGGTAAAAAGAAATAAGTATGTAAAATGGCCGGCAAATTACCTCTCTGTTTAAAATTGCTCGCAGGTAAAAATGGCTAAGCTTTTTCAAATTGCGGAACATAAATTTTCAGTTAGGGAAAATAGATAAACTAACAAGAGACTTTGCATTATTCAAATCGATTGTGTGACATTTGGAATTGAAATGAAGAAGAGTTATTCGTTGTTAAGAAAATCTTTTTTTCCTCTTTCCAACAAAAGAGACAAAGAAGTCTGACATTTATGCATTTTCGATAAGAACAGTTTTCATTTCTAGCATTACGAACTATCTGAACACTTTCTTGAAGTTTCATTTAGTACTGAAACGTTTTAAAAATAAGAAGAAAAGTTACTTAATCTTTCTTTAGTGATTCGGTCATAAAATGAAACAATATTTTAATCCAAGGACGTAAGTCTTTATAGATTTCTAATAAATTACATGGCGTTATTTCATGATTTTGCAAGTATTTTTACTCTGGAGGACTATTATGCATTTCATTATTTGAATTGATGGAAGATATTTGTGAAGGTAACTTTTAAGTTTGACTTTTTTTTTATTTGCCTTAAAAGTGCCTTATTTTGTTTTAAAAGAAGTAATGCTAGTTTCAAACTTTAATTGGTTTTTTTAAGATATATATTAGAGCTGTAAACTCCGAAGAAACATAACAGTATACAATATAGTCGGGGGTTAAGTATCGGTTTCTTTCTTAAGCATAAGTCTGTATTTACTGCAATTTCCAAGAATCGTTAAGTTTAATAAGTTTGTAATTAGTGGACATAAGTCTGCAATTTTTTACATAAGCTATTTTAGCTATCAATAATGTTTATTTTGACTGTTGTAAACTACACTGCTAAAAATGCATAGAAATGCTGCATTTAGATGCACTTTAACCCATAAACATAAATAATACAATATTTTAAAATATTTCTTTATTATTTTTGCATTATTCAAATTTAAAGCAGTTTCAGCAGTAGCAATTCAAACAGTTCAATTAAAAGCAGTTCAGGAGTCAATGACTCCATAAATAACAGTAACTTGGAAAAATAATAACTTGGTTATATGCATGCGTTCATGCTTAGACTTTTGCCAACATACTGCTGAAAGAACAACTTGAAGGTACTGAGGATATGATTGTATTCAAGGACAAAATACCTCTTCATAATCAGAGCTAATAAACAATGCGGAGTCATTTTGACTCCCGTCTCTAGTTACTGGTTAATCAGGGTTCTAAAGTTAATTTTTAAATCATTAAAGATAGGAATGAATTTTCAATAACACAAAGGCTTTTCATGATATGAAGAATTGTGTTTTATGTTGCTAAAGACAATTAATGTATTGCTGAAAAATTATGAAATCTCTATTTTTGTACAATATTAAAATGATATTAATTATATTTGATAAACTATTTTTGACACCAACATTTCATGCAAAAGAGTTTCACTTATATGCGATTAAAATTGGCTGAGTTACAAATTCTTGAACGTCTTTACTTTACTAGAATATGTACTGTCCGGACGAGATGATATCTTGTTAATAATATCTCAGATAGGACTGTCACAGATTAAATACCAAAAGCTATAGTAGAAAGTCTTATGTACATTAAGAGAATACATGAGGAATTAAGAAAATTATTATTTGCTAATGCACTTTAGATGTAAATACATAGTAAACATTAAAAACTTTGTTTCCGTATAGTGGGATACATTCAAATAAAAATTATTCCAATAATCGCCTTGTGCCTATAAAATGGTATATCGTATTATTGCCTGTCAAAACCTCTGATGCAACATAATAGCAATATTTTTCAAAAAATCTTTGTCATAGAAGTTCTGAAAAATTTAAAACACATAACCGGAATTAATTCCTAGAAAGTAACGATATTTTGCACTCAAATTACCTACACTAAGAAGTATGGAATGATGAAGAATAATAACCAAAGTTTTCTAGGCGGATATCATAATTATCTTAATTTCGTGAATGCAGTTTTCGTTCATTTATGCCTTACCCACGTATAACTAATTAATTAATGGCAAAAGTTGAGAGAGATGGATAATTTTTTATTCGAATGCTACGACTTACTCTTTAACATTGCATTTATTAAAAGTAAGTGCGGTGAACTTTTCCCTAAATTATCAGCATCTAGGAAACTTAAATTTCGAGCCCATCAATTAATTAATGTGTAGAAAAAGATCTTCACTTAAAACTTTATAAATTAAATTCCAAACGGCACTAGTTAAGATAAGTTTCTGCAACGAAAAATAAAAGGAAAAATGACACTCACAAGTCTTATCTGTGGTTAGATCATTATGCCTAATTATCTAACCATAAAATGATATTGCTACTTAAATTTAGTATTTAATAAACCACCTTACCCTTTCCACTTCACTTCTTTTCAAATCTCCCTCGAACGAATTCGAACATGCTCCAACGTTCCTCAATGCTTTCTGATCTTGTTCGATAGAGTTCTTCCCCTAATTCGATCCTGGCTAGTGAAATGTCAGCTTAATATCTTCGAAAAGGGTTCTTGGAATGAAAATTAATTAGTGGCGCTTTTTCGAAAGAAAGAACGTATTGTTGAAACATAAATGTTCATTAAACCCCTCCTTTTTTTTTTCTTTTCTCCATAGATTTAAGCGAACATCAATTTTTTGTTCCTTCGTTTTAATTCTTTTTCATTCTTACGAAACAAAGAATGTCAGTGCAAGAATGGAGTTTGAAGCTTGTAGAGTGTGATGATGAATTAGAAATTAAATTTATGAAAGTGGGGGAAAGGAAAAAAGTTTTAGTAGAACATGAAGTGTGATGTGTTAAACTTTTGCTGAAGATATAAAAATCTACTCATTATAATGAAGAGGGTTTTTTTATAGAGCATGGAAGAGTTGGTAGATGGAATATCCCATCAATTTTCCTGCTAAATATTTTTGATGAAGAAACTTGTGTTTTCAAAACTCATTAGTTGTGTACAGCTTTGCCTTTAGATGACGTTTATTTATCTTGTTATTGAAGTTTCTTAGTTCTAAATGCATTCTTATCATTTTTATATTATACAAATTAATCTTCAAACTCTAATGGACTGGTTTTATTTTTCTTGCTTTTCATTATTATTTTTGCTTACTTAATGACAAATTAAATACTCAATAAAAAGTTTTTATTTAAATCCATTTTTACACTGAAAAAAAATATTATTTAGAAATATGAATTTCAAAAATGAAATTGTGATGGGAAGATGGAAATATTTAATTTATCGCGATTTTTTATTTAATTTAAAATTTTATCACGAGTCTAATATATTTTTTTATTTAAAATATACTTTTAATAACTATTTATGATCCTTTTAATATTGGTTAATTTATTATTGTTTTAAAAGACTTTATTTTGCAAATTTTTTTGTCGTTCATATATTTTTTTTTATGAAAATGACAATTTTGTATTCTACTACACTAATAACTGTGTGCTTTAAAAACTTTATATTCCTTAATTTTATTCTGTTCGATTTTTATTTTGTTTTATAACAACAATCAAATATTAATAACTGAGAAATCTTACAATAATATTTTCTTTCAATTTATTACCTGATGTTACCCTTTAAATATAATCAGAATTAAGTTTCATCGATTAATAGGCAAGTATAATGTAATATTTTGATCTGAAAGTACTAAAATGTTATGTTTCTTGTTGCACTCATTTTCAAAATTTCATTTTTTTTGCAAAAAAAATTCTTTTATAAAAAACTTTATAAAAACTGTATAAAAACTTTCAAACTTTTGTATTAAATTAAAAAAAAAAGAATCAGTTATAATTTTCATTTTTGTAAAGAAGAAACACGTCAGTTTAAATAAATACAAGTAAGAATAATAAAAAAAATTAGTAAAATATTCAGTTCTTCATAGAAATTTCTTTTGAACTTAAATAATTTCATTGTTTTTAATATCTTAAGCATAGTTAAACTTAAAGGAATTTCTTTTAAAAATAACTGATTGCGCAAATTAACTTTCGAAACTTTTTCATGCAAAATTTTACATTTCATAAGAATCTGAATTTAAAATTTCGTAAAAAGTTAATCCGTCTAAGAATTTAATTAATGGTAAAAGAAATATTCTGTAACTGAAATTTGTTATTATAATTTTCAAGGCAGCGTTAGAAACAGTCTACTGTCGAATTTTAATATTTTACGCTAATCTCTGATTTTAAGGCTTTATTAGCTGCAAATTTTCCCTTTTAGATATATTTATTTAAAATAATCTCTAATCAATATAGAACTGCTTCTTTTAAACTTGTTGTCTGAAGCTCAGTACCTACCGCTAGTGAATAATTAATTTTGAGAAAATAACTTGGCAGAACGCCAGCGAATTTCTACAGAAAAAAGTTGTTCTTGTTTAAATATTTTTGTTACATTTTTTAACCGAACTAACTGCACGTCACCATTTTGTTGTTTATCTTATGGTAATTTAATCATCTATTCATAAAATGTCCCGACTTCTAATCACATGAATGCAATGAAATAAGAGATAACAGTTATCTGTCACATAATCGCTCAAATAATGACAAACAATTATGATTTATCGATAAATTGAAATCTTTCTTTCATGTGGCTTAACAATTTCTCTCATCTTATTAGTAACCACTAAGTAATTTAAATATCCTTTCACGAAATGTCATGATTTTAATGTCATGACCTTTTTGATTACATAATTGGAATCATAGCTATAATAAAACGATCCTAGTGACTAGCTTGTAAATGATAATATATATTCTTCACATATTTATATGTAGGATAATTATTTTAACAACCTTTCTTTCATACTTTTATTTTTGTTGAATCAGAAGATAAGAGTTAATTTCTTTATGGTTAAGCATTTTTTATGATATTATACTGATTTCCCCTGTCATATTTTCTATAGATCAATTTACAATAGCAATAACGGTTTATGCTTGTAATCTATGAGTAACGAAAAGCAGGATGTTTAACAAGTGAAGCTTATCAAATTTTATTTAATCTAAAAGTTTTTATTTGTCATAAATTAAACCCATTTTTCACTTGCATAGTTTATATGCTAATAAATATTTTCCTTCCACTTAATGACTGGTGCTTTACTTGTACTTGTTGGAAGCTAAAGAGTTAGAATTATATTTTCCAAAAAAAAAGCTAAATTTTAGACACTCTAATAGCCTTGTATATAATTCTTTTATCTATCATAATGAATCCTGTCGTGTGTTATGAGTAGATTTATTATTAAAATTGTGAAATCTTAAATTAGATTTATTAAGTTTCCATTTTGAAGAAGCAAGTAGGTAAAATTAAGAATGAACCTCGCAATTTTCAATTATAGTTTTATGATATAATATTTGGGGTAGCACATACTTTACATATTTCCACTTTATCCAAAGAAGAATCGACGTAAAATTTGTTTCATCAGACCCACATACAATACATATAATATGTAAAATCAAGTCTGAAAAATGGAATCCACTGGGTTTCCAGCTCTAAAATTGCATTGTTTCAATACTCTATAACGAAATTTTACAGTATTTTTTTTTTCAAATTTTACAGTTTTGTATAATAAAATGTGTTGCTTATGTCAGGTTAAAAAAACCGACATATCCAATCCAAAAATATTGCAGAACACAAATTAGAATAAGGGGAAAAAAGCAAACTAGCGGTTGAAGTGAATAACATGTATTATCTTCTAGAAACATTAAAAAGGTTTTTTTCCCCTTTCATTTGAACTATGAACATTTATCTGTAAAAAAGAGAATGTTTGAAATTTTCTATACCCAATATTTGGAGATTAAAAGTAACCTTTCTTCTTCATTATCTGTAGGTCTACATTATCTGTAATGGTGATTTTCGATATCAAAATGGCCGAATTGAAAGGTCAATGTCTTTTGAATATACTCTCCAGAAAGTTAATAAATTGATGTGCCAACAGATGGCATCTTACTTACAATGATCCCAATACTGTGAGGAATCTGATAAAATTTAACGTCAAGATATTATTGGGCTTCCTTAAAGCCATTTTGTGATTTTATCGTTCTGAATTTTAGCAACAGAATTGCGGCTATATTGTCGCTTAGAAAACATAATTTAAGAAAATAATTTTGCTTATTTTGAAATGTAAAAGAAGGAAATAAAGAAACGCTCACAATCTATCTTTAAAGATAAAGTTTATAGTCAAAAGAACTAAAGCACGTGCAACATTCGAAATTTTCTTATCAATTTTTAAATAACGTTGCCAATAAATGTTTCTATTCTTTTATTTTTATTTATTTTTTCAAGTTATTAAATTTTGATCTACGTTCTTTTAAGCATTTTCGGAATAAGGAACAAAGCATAGAAATTTCGTCATTTATTTTGATTCCTTAATATGGCATTATATTCAATAGAGAAATATGACATATAGCACCATAGATTCAAAATGACATATAGCATTATATTCAATTTAAGTTTCATCAGGGCCAAATATAATACAACTCTTATGTAAAGTTTCATCAGGGCCAAATATAATACGTCTCAAAAAGGGAACCCACGGGGTCAAGGCTCAGTAGAGAAATCTATTGAGCCTTAGAAGCATTTATATATGTAATAGAATCTTATGTATTTTATATTTTAGAATGTGTTAGTTTTATATTTACTGAATCTTACATTCGTTATACTTAATTCTATAAGTTAAATTTTTCTACATTTGTTCAAAATTCACTCCTATTTTGCCATCTTAGAATTTTTTGTAATGCTCAAAAGTTGCATTTCATTTCATCCTTTGATATATTTAAATAAAGAATATGGTTTCTTTTATATATGATTTTCTTACCTCTTCATACGATATGTTTTATATTAGAGCCACAGCTGTCAAATACGTTATCTTGATATCTTACGTTTCAAATATCTGCTTAGATTTAAAGAATAAAATGTCACAGACATAATAAATTTTTCCGCTATAAAAATATTAAAATTGTACGGATGTTTTTTCGCAGAATTTTTATTTTAACAAAACTTTTTGTCTATAAAACTATGATATGACAGTATCATTGTGATTATTTTGAAGATAGCATTAAAAAAAGTACCGAATATTTCTAAAGAAAATGATAATTCGATTTTTTACGAAAATTATTATTTTATATTGAAAATAAATAATTATTTTGTTTGTATCTTAACCTATTTTAAACTTTATAATTAATTTAGTTTTTTAAATTATTTTTTATAAAAATAAAATATTCTTACATTTTAATTTTTTTAAATTAAAAAAAATTTCTCTTTAGATATTTATTATTTTTTCGCTAATATTCCTTTTATAAACATTTTATTTCAGTGTTCAAACCATACGAAGTTAGTTCGAATTTGAATGTTTTTTTATTCTTTCGTTACTTTGTATTTAACAGCTTTAAAAATATTTTACACTAAAAAAAATTCCTTGGAATATTTGGTTTTTTAACTATCTTAAGTTAAAAGATGTCAAAAGACCAAATGAAAAGAAAAAACATATCTAGAATTCCATTTGATTTTTCTCTAATTTCAAAAAAAAAAAGCTTTTTATCTTTTGAAAGGATTGGGTGAAAAACCTTTGTTTCCAACACTGCTTTCTTAGAAATGCATTAATCCTAAAAATCCAAAAGAGGTTTTTTTCTTACAATTATTTCTTTATCATAAATATAATTTCCCTGAATTTTTATCTTATTACGATGCGTCAGTTGTTTCTTTCTTTACATTTTCCCCCCTAATTATTAAAAAAGGTGTCCAATGAAACTCTCCAGGGGCATTTGCAGTATAAAATATTCTACTGAATTGATACTTTGCAACATAAACGCAATGCGTTATTGTTAAAGTAGCAATTTTTTTAATAATTCATTTTCCATTATATTGCTAAAAACGCTTTGCATCTATTTTGTTTTTGATATGCATAAAAATGGAACTACCTAAAAAAATCCTTTATTATTAACTGTCAGCAAATCACCTTTTAGCAAAAGAAGGTTTTTTCCCTTTAAAATATAATGGAAAAAATATAATAAACAATTCAGAAAGGTTTTTAAAAAAAAGAATGACTTTTTGAATTTTGTATTACAAATAGAAAAATTTACTCCCGAACAACTATAGTTAATATTTTAAAGAACTTTTTGATTTCTTCATGGAATTCAGGAAAAAATGTTAAAGTATTTTTTATAAGATTTTTTATGCAGGATCGATTATACATACTAGTAAAATATCTATGAGTTATCTTACCTTTGAGTTTCTGAGAATAATATAATTATGTTCAATAAAGTTCGATTGCATGATGGAATATTCAATTACATTATGGAATATTAATAGATTATGAAACAATTAATTATATTTATAACAGCGTAACCGTTAACATATTTGTCTATTGCGTTGTGGCAGAACGTTGCGAGACATCTAGAGATGCGATTGGAATCCTCGGTGTAAATCGGAGCATGCGCGGGCGCCTGCAGGCGCAGGAGAGAGCAAAGTCTCTAATAAAGAGCGCCATCCAATTGACGAACTTGTTGAATTCCTGGAACATAGAAGAACCATTAACTCCGATGTGTACCGTGGGACACTCCGAAGACTACGCAGGTCCATCAAGAACAAAAGACTAGTGTTACTCACCGTGGGCGTGGTTCTGCTCCATGATAACGCATGTCCACACGTCTCCAGGGCCACACACGCGGAACTGGCCAAGTTCAAGTCGAAGCAGCTCAATCATCCGCCTTACAGCCCGGACATTTCACCCGGGGATTTTCATGTGTTTGGTCCCCTGAAAAAACATCTGAAAGGGAAGTGCTTCAACTCGGACGGCGAACTCAAGGGCGCTGTGAAGGTCTAGGTCTTGTCACGGCCACAGGAATTCTGTGAACAAGGAATCCTTCGGCTCGTTAATCAATGGGATCGTTTTGCTAAGGACTATGGAGTTTAGTTTGAATAAAATCGTCATTTATACTCACAGTGTCGTTTCGTAGCTTTTCATTTGAAGACCCCTTGTATGTGCGTAATATGTAGTATATTATAATTCCAGTTCATATGTTCTCTGCTGTACATAAGTTATGCCAAACAGGTAACTGAAACAAAAATCGGCCTAACGTTGTTTGTTGCCATCTAACAGCTACTGGATGCAAGTAATTACTTTTGTCTACTTGTCTTGTTACTCGGCTATGAACCACAAGGTGCCAGGTTCTATTCCAGTCAATGCCAACTTCCACACATTTAATGTCGATTAAATGCTCTTTAGCTGAATTTTAGGATTCCACTATTTTTAGTGCGTAATTTTTGTTTTACAAAAATTGGTAAAGTACTAATATCTTTGGGCAACTATATCATTGCGGATTTTGTCAATAGATAGTTTTAGCACATTCTTTTATTTTGTCAACGTGTTCAAAGCACCTAATTTATATTGTTTGAACTTTCACAACTTAATTTATTGAAAAAATGCATCAGTTATTTAGTTTCACTTTTATCCCATTTAAAAGATAAAAGAACAGGACGCGCATTTCACACATGTTTTATAGTATTATTTCCAAAAAAGCAAGGATCATCGCAAGCACACAAGAAGTCATGTGCCATATATGGTAATGAAGACTTGAAAGAAAGGCAGAGTCAAAACTAGTTTACCAAATTTCGTTCTAGTGATTTTTTTTCTAAAAAATGAGCAACAATTTTGCCACCCAGTTGAAGTTTATGAAACCCAGATGAAGCCTATTATTGATTCGTATCGTCGTAGCACAACAGGTGAGATTGCAGAAAAGCTAAATGTATTGCGCAAATGCGTTAAACAAATATTAAAATAGCTTGGCTGCGTCAAGAAAGGCGATTTATGAATCCCTCGTGAGCTTAAGAAAATTAATTTGATGCAACGCAATAGCTTCTGAGATTCTCTCTGAAAAACAACAAATTTTATCTCTTTCTTCAATGACTAATTACTGGTGACGAAAAGTGGATAGTTCATAACAACGTAAATCAGAAGAAAAAAAAATCATGGATTGAATATGAATCAGCCCAGACGATACCAAAAGTTGAGATTCATCAAAAAAATATTATGCTGTCAGTTTTGTGGAATTATAAAGGAATTTTGCACTTTGAATTTTTACCAAGGAACCAAACAATTAATTCAAAGGTTACATTCAACAACTCGCCAAACTGAGCGACGCAGTTCAAGAAAAGCGGGTAGAATTGGTAAATCTTAAAGATGTTGTTTTCAAGTATGATAAAGCAAAGCGCGACACATCTTTAGTCAGTCGCCAAAAATTATTGGAACTATGTTGGGATGTGTTGTCACATCTGCAACATATCCCTGAGCTTGGTAAAAATGTAAGATCACATTTATTTCGGTTTTTTTGTTTGCAAAAATTGGAAGTTTTATGAACATGGAATTATGACATTGTCTAAAAGGTGGCAAAAAGACTTCGACAAAGATGGACAATGCCTAACTGAGTAAAACTATATTTTTAATCAAAAATGTGAATTTTCCTTCTCATTTAAAATACCCAATCACTTAGTTGCCAACCCAATACTTAAGTATTATGGATACTTTTCAAGTAAAATAAAACAATATTCCAAAACCTTACTTCACGGAATTATAATTATTCATTATAGGAAAATGGGATCACGAAAAGCTTTAAAGACCTTTTTTTTAAAGACCCGGTTGAGGGCTACCTCCCGCAGAGTACATCTGCTCTGTTTTAAGCAATCAAAATGACAAATCACCAGTGCCCATTTTTGTTAATGAGTTGAAGGCCAAAATCAAAGGGAGAAATTCAGGAAGTGAATAAAAATACGCAACGGCTTTCTATTTCTATACGTAACGGCTTCTCTTTTCTGTCGCTCTTGAACTAGATATGTTGATACTTATTGACAATTCGTAGATTTGAGTAGAAACAAAAAAAATTACGTAAGAATAAATGAATTCTTTCTTATATTTTAATTGATAGATTAAAAGAATATAATGCTTGGAATCAAAACATGCTTATATACTTCATGTTATATGTTACTTTTTATATCATTAAAAAATACATATTTAACAAGATAAGAAGTTAATGAAAGGAGCATTTAAATATAAATGAAATCTCAAACAATTTTCTTTTAATAAACATAGTACAAAAAAATCAAAATTTAATTTTAAATATTATGAATTACTTTATGTGATGTGCAAATCTAGTGGATGATTATCATTATATTAAAAATATATGAAAACATTAAATTGCAGTTAAAATATCTCAAAGAACATATTTCTGGGTCAGAGTATTAAAAAGTATATAAATATTTTCCCCTAGAAAGTAGCTTCAAATAACTTCATTTCTTGAAATAGAATAAACAAACAAGTTACTTATTTTTCAAACTTGATTATCAACTGCAGTATTTATCCACGTATCATCTGAAGACATATTTGTTAAAGAAAGATGGAAAGAAGTTTTAGTATTTGTTCAAGTATTACTTATTATTATTATCATCAATAATTTCAAAATAATTAAGAAAGTTTATGACTGAAGATAATTAGTAACTTTTCATTAGTAACTATTCGGAAAGATAATCAGAATATGCACCAATCAGTTTAATCATGCATTTATAATAAATTACGGACTTTAATAATAAATTTGTAAAGAAATTTTACCTCGCGATTTATAGCATATAAATCAATTCTACTAATTATTAAAATAAAGCAGTGTTTGTGCGAATTTGGAGTACTACAGGATAGAACGTTTAACCTGAAGCTACCAGAATTAGCACGGATAAAATTTGGAGAGTTAGAATATGCTCCTAAATGATTTTTGGTACAAAAATTAATTAAAAGTTAAAAAAGAATTTGGTCCTTATTTTCGATAAATCTCGAAAATATCATTGCAAAAAAATCTAATTTTTCATACCATTTAAAATTGAATTCTTAAATGCTGTTAATTCTTAAATTCTTCTTAAATGGCGTCTTTTTAATGGTACCAATTATTTCAGAAAAATATTTCCTAAATTTTAACAATTTTTTAAGAATGTATTTTTGTTTAATTTTCAACAATAGTTTTCATTAATCTGAAATTCAAATGGTTTTTATTTTTCCATCATTTAATCAATTGCGTGATTTCCTTCCGTTGTTGAAAATTAAGAATAAAGAATTATATTTAATGCCTATATAAATTGTATTAATATTAAGAAAATAAAGTTATAGCGCTATAAATGTAAGATAAAGTATTAAGTGGGCGTTTGCGTTTTCAATACATTATGACGTCATGGGATTTTATTTTATTAAGATGGTTCATAAATGTTTTGAGGAGAACAGTTTAAGACTAAAGTTACAGTTAAGGCTCATGCGGATTTGATGTCTGCCACTGTATAAGGTATGTGAATATCGATTAATTGCGTGATAAGTTAAAAATCGTTTTTTTGCGAAACTATGATTTTTTTAAAAATTAATATTATTAATTAAATAGGTTTCTTTATAAAACCTTCAGAATTTTGTTTCTAAGTGTATTTTTTGAAAAGTTGCACTGATTTTTTACATTTGCATTTACATACTTATTAATTTCATGTTACATCTTTGTATGTTATTTTCTCAAATATAAAATACGATAAATCTAAATGCATTTTTTTTGTCCATGTTTGATATAATAATTTTTCAATATGTACTGTAGTTCCTGAACCAGAAAATAAGTAATCTATTTATTTAGAAATACTTTATACTTGTTTTAGTGCTACACAATGTAAAAGAATGGAAAATTTCGTGTTATTTATCAGTCGAGCGACAATATTTAAAGAATAAATATTAATATAGCTTATTGTTTAGTTCAGTAACTAGATAATGTATTCCTTAAGCTATCTGCAAATTTTAAGCAAATCATTTGATAAATTTCTAAACTAGAAGATTTTTGTTCTGCCTCTTTTTACTCGAAAAAAAGCCCCTTTTATCCAATTTTTAAACATCCTAGGCACTTAACTGATATATTTCGGTTTTATAGATCTATTTTATCTTTTTTATGCAAATATTCAAAAATATAACATATAAAATATTTCGAAAGTTTTTCAAAAAAATTCATCCCGAATATTTTCTTGAGAGAAACATCAGCATTAAGCTATGCGCAACAGATTTAATTGAAGGCAATATTCCTTACAAACCAGCAAGTCGACATAAGCTGCTAGTAACCAGTTATAATAGGTTCTTACTACAAACAAACTTAACTAGGGAAATCGAATTTCAGTGCTTATTCATGCAAACATTTTGTAACAAACCGAAAATCTCCACCCTCCACTGAAAGTATTTTCACCACAATGCAAAGAACAATGCAAGAAAGTTAAGTTTTCTACTACATAAGTTAGTAGTGGTAGTAGTAGGAAACTCTTTCAAAGAGTAATCTTACACAGCTAGGGAGTATCTTCCAGTAATAAATCTCTCGCCAAGGAAACTTCGCGCAAAAGATTCTCAAGAGCATCACCACTGCTGCTCCCCACATTCTTTCATTTGAGGTAAAGCGGTTCCTAGTACACCCCTCCACTCCCTTTCCCACGCACCCGCCTCTCTACCCATTCGTTTGAGAACTATCAAAAGTGGCAACTGTAAAGGAAGAGGTCTGGGCCTTATATCGATCGTAGTACGAAAACGAATGAAAAAAAAATAGAACACTCCAAAGAATAAGGCGTTTGTGACGTCATGCCACATCACGCAAAGGTTTCTGGCAATTGTTTAGCCCCCCCCCACTTTTATTCCTTGGGGGGCTTATTAAGTAGAGGCAGCGGTGTGTCTCCTAATTTGTGGTTAAAACATGTTACTAACTGTGCTGTGCAATTTCTTGAAACTTTGGGCAAGATAGCAAAGCGTAGTAAGTGGAATTTTTAAGTAAGCATTAGATGTCCGTGCTTCATTACGGAATGTATGATTTTGCTGGATTCTTTTATTCTTGGCTCTTGAAATTTTAATGACCAGAAAATGTGTATTAATTGTTGCATTTTTAGCATAATCTTCAAATTGTTTGCCGCTTAATTTATGGGAAACCAATGCATAGAAAAGAGGTAATTGAAAGTTAGTGAATTCATAAGTTCTGTATTAATCTCCAAGAATCCTTAAAAATAATTAATGACAAATGCAGATAAAAGCAAGAAAGTCGTTTAGGAAACTCACAATAAAGTTTTCTCGTGTAAAAGTTTTATTTTAAATTTGCATTTTGTTTATCACATTAATTCTGGCATGTGTGTGCGCGCGCGCGTTTGGTGGATAGTATTCACTTTCTAGGTTGGAGGTGGAAGGGTTATTAAATTCATTCTTCACTTTGTATCTGTTGCACATTTTTTAGGAACTTTATTATATTTCACGTCTCATTTGAAAATGCAAATTGACATTTAAAGAATATTTGCCAGTATTGTAAAACTGTTTGATTCTTACGCACTACCTAATTTGTTCTTGCAAAAGATTAAAAAAATGGAATAATGGAATTGAAATTCTCATATTACACAAATTGATAATATTTTAGTTTCAAAAACTGCTAGTCATTGTGAAAATGGTTGAACAATCGCACATTTTAATCCCCAAATTAATTATTATAAGAACAGCTACATTCAGAAAAAAAGCAGTAAGAGAATTTTAATACGATGTGAAATTACTTCCCGTAGGCTCTTCAAATCATACATGAATCAGTCATCATTCTCATCCTTGCACATGATGTGATCTGTGTAAGCGCTGTGAGACTTTGTTTCAAAATTTCCCAAGATACTTTTTTGATAACTATGCCAATACATTAGACGCTTTTAATTTATCTTGTACATTTTTTAATTTACCATTTTGTATGTATCTAAATTCAGAAATGATTGTATTGAGTGATATTATAACTTTATCTGTCCAAAGAATTTGCTCAATTTGACGATTCTCAGGAAGCAGTTAACGATTGCTTTGAATATAATAATGGAATTATTGGTTAGTTAACGGGGCTATCATCCAATGACGGACGCTTATGTATTAGTTGCTCTTGTTTTAGTTGTATTTATCTCGAATTAAAATGCAGAATTCACTTTATTATCTGTCACTATCATTTAAATGTATTGAATGGGCGTAGTATTAGGGCGAAGTATTTTTATGAATTCTCTAATAAATATATAAATGGATTCTTAATTTCCCTGGCGACACAATGGTGATAAAAATACGTGTTAGTAATCCAGTATCTGATAATTCACATTATATTTCTTTGGTGGATCGATGATTCATATTTATCAGAATCTCTAGTCACATGACTTACTATTATTTATTATTGCCATCTTTTGTTTCATAATATTTCAAATATATTTCATTCATTGAAAACATTTTTGATCAAAGCCATCATGAATACAACTAAATTATGGTGATTCATATTTACCAGATTTTCTAATTATTTGACTGGCTATTCTTTAATATTGCTATCTTTTGTTTCATAATATTTTGAATATATTTCATTTATTGGCAACATTTTCCATCAATGCCGTCAAGAATGTAGCAAATTCATACAATGATGCTTTTTTATTTGTATTGCAGCAAGGAATATATCTTTCTTCTAGAATAATGACGGAAGATTCGTTCTTGGCATAGTTTGATAGTCATAATGAGATCAATTTTGTATATTTCATGGTTCCTATATTGTACTTTTTAGTAAATCGTTGATTGATAGTTATCAAATATTTTAGTTAAATCGCCAACTATTCTTTATTATTGATATTGTTTGTTACATGATATTTCATTCATTGGAAATATTTTTCATCAATGTCATCAGGAATACAGCTAAATTGTACTAAGATGATTTCTTATAGACTTTTATCTAGTACATTATTATAGACTATTTGTTGATTTTGGAAAAAAAAGCTAAATTTTTTTTTTCATAATCAAACCCAGATACCATTATATGATTTAGTTATGATATCAATTTTAGCATTCAATATCCTTCTACTTTTATTATTTCAAAATATCCAATATATGATTAATAATTAAAATATATTCCTCTAAATAACTAAAATATCTCATCCCTAACATTTTAAAATTAATATTTCATCAATTCCATACACTTTGTTGCATGTAAACTGTAAGGTTTCTGATGCGGTAGTTATCTGCTACTCTTTCGGTCAAGGCTTCACTGCCTGTGCAACATAAATACTTTCTAAGCTTTCTTCAACGCCTTACCATCAATATTA
This sequence comes from Argiope aurantia, assembly GCA_026543865.1. NCBI lineage: Eukaryota > Metazoa > Arthropoda > Arachnida > Araneae > Araneidae > Argiope > Argiope aurantia. The sequence continues at coordinate 236,522 of JAPMOR010011435.1, forward strand.
CCACAAAATCTTTCACACCACATAAAATCCTTGCGAAACTATCTCTAAGAGACATATCTAAAAGCCATTTAACAATATCATCTCGATAATCACGACTTCCAGTGCATAACCTCCCACATGACATACGATAAAAAGCGCATTACTTTCCCAAATTTACTTCCACTCTGTTTGCAAACACAACTATCGATAAAATCGGAAACAATGTCTCAATTTTTGAGCGAATCTTGACTTTGGCGTCTTGTTCCTCAAATGCCCATAAAAAAAAGGGGAAGGCTCATATCGGGCACGCCAGCAAGAGAATGCGATGTCATTAAAGGTCAACCTTATCAAGATTGGACTAATGTCGATATGAGGCAAAATTCGCGCCCTCCGTTGAATGATGGAGACATATGACCTCAAGAATGTTTAACTATCTTCACGAAAAGATAACTTCAGCTGTAAAGTGCTTTTCTGAGATATGGGCTGATCGGTTTATAAAGATATCTTATTTAGGAGATTTAATTCAACAGACTACTGGTGAGCAATAAAGGTTTGGAAAGAATAGAAAATGGAGTGAATTTCGAGATAATGTATTATGATTGTGAGCAAATTGGAAAAACTCTTTCACAGGTAGAAAATACACATTGATTTAACAACATTTCCTTTCCTTACATTCGTGCTTTGCTTTAAAAAAATTTGTATGTCAAAGTTTTGCAATCTATAATTTGATATAAATGAAATTTGACAAAATTTATTTAGATGGTCAGATGGAAGGCGTATTTAAGTAGATTTAAAGTCTTGATTGGGAAGTTTACATGCACTCTTTGAAACAAACTAATCAGCAAATGAAAAAGACATATGTGTCAACACGGCACAAAGTGTATGCATTTCATTAAAATTAGCAGTTAACATGTACTAGTATATTTTCTAATAGTACCGAGTCCCAAAATCCTTTTTTGACACTTTACGCCAATCCATCTCGCTCTAGCGGATAACATTCAAAGTATATAGAATACCTACGTGTGAAAATGTACTAAATATTGGGGGATAATGTACAATATGTGCACACAATATTGGTAAATATTGTACAAGCGTGTATAGGATGAATCGGGCATCGTAACCAAGAAAAAAACCCTTATTACTGATTTATATAAAGTTAAGAAACAAAAGACACGGTTAATTAATAGTGTTTGCTCAAAAAATTTATATGGCAAACAACATATATTATGTTTAAAACCAGGTTTGCCACCCTTTAGGAGTTGCTATATATTTTTTCCAAGTAACAGATAATGTGCAAATCAAAGGACAGATATTTTTAATGAATTATAACACTGTAATTTTCATTTATATTTGTTTCAATTAATAAAATTGATAGGGAATGCTATGTAATTGATTGGTATTGCTTCCCAATCTGAGATACAAAAGATTAGAATGGGGAATCACAGAATTTTAAGCAATCATAGGATTACAAGGATAACACTTGATAATTTAAAAGTGTTGCATATACAAGGGGTGTCCAAATGAAAAAATACGAAACGTCATAACAACGTAACCTTTAACATATTTGCCTATGCCGTTATGTAAAAGAGTAGCGAGACATCTAGGAATGCAATTGAAGTCTTCGGCGTAGATCGGAGCATGTGCGGGAGCCCGCATATGCAGGAGAGAGCAAAGTCTCTTATTAAGAGCGCCGTCCAATTGACTTGATGAATTCCTCGAGTACAGAATAACTATTAACTCCGATTTGTACTGTGAGGCACTCCGAAGACTACGGAAGTCCATCAAGAACAAAAGACCGGGACTACTCAAGGAGGGTGTGATTTTGCTCTTGATAAAGCACGTCCACACGTCTCCAGGGTCACACACGCGGAACTGGACAAGTTTAAATGGGAGCAGCTCGACCATCCGCCCTACAGCCCGGACATGTCGCCTTACGGTTTTCTTGTGTTTGGTCCCCTGAAAAAACATCTGAAAGGGACGCGCTTCAACTCGGACGTCGAACTCAAGGGCGCTTTGAAGGACTAGGTCTTGTCACGGCCACAGGAATTCTGAGAACAAGAAATCCTTCGGCTCGTTCATCAACGGGATCGTTGTGCTCAGGCCTATGATGTATATTTCGAATAAAGTCTTCGTTTATACCCACAGTGTCGTTTCGTACCTTTTCATTTGAACACCCCTTTTAAATTGGAATAAATTTGCAATCAAAGAAAAAGGATATCCGCAAATACATTATCATGATTGCTGATTTAAATCTGCTATCATTATAATATTCCGATGCAGATTGTTAATGTTCCGTGTTAGTTTGTTTTGAATCAATTTTTATGATGATATATTTTGATTTAGATCGTTTCATAATAAAATAAAGCATATGTAAGCGTAAAATATAACTGAATATGTATGTGCCTATGTATAATGGCTATGTAATTTATTAGTTTTGCATTCTTTCTTGAGATACATAAAACTAGCATAAGGACGGATCAAGAAATTTTAAGCTGTCATTAGATTACAACAATAACACCTGATACTTTAGAAGTGTTTTATATAAATTTTAATAAATTTGCTATCAATGGAAAGAGACATCAAGAAATATGCAAACATATTATAATACAGATTGTTTATGTTCCGTATTTGTTTATCAATACTTATACTTATCAATACTTATAATGGTGTTTTGATTTAGATCATTTCATAATGAAATAAAGTATGTCTAAGCGTAAAATATAACTGAATGTCTATGAGCCTGTATACTGTAAAATTGATCTGAAAAACAATAATCATAAAATTTGTTTATTTCGTTCTGAATCCCATTTCTAAATCAAGTGCTTTCAACATGGTATTAGTGATTAGGATGGCGATACTTTCACATTTCAAAGTTATTACTTCTAAATACTTCAATTAATTAAATGAAGATATCATGTGGAAGAAGCTGATCCTTAACTAAAAATCATTATTTAAGTGAATTTAAAACAGTGATGCATTGTAATAAAGCAAACATTGACATAAAATACTCTTATAGGCATATCTTAAAATAAATTTGTAATAACAGAGTAAATAAATTTATTATAATTAATATGAAATGATTTTAAATATCTAATGGATGTAGAGCGATGAGAAAATTTGTTTTCCTTAATTCGCAGTTTTCAATGAATTTATTTTATAAAATCTTGAAAATAGAGTGTGTATTTATTAAATATACGCAGCCATATTTTAAGAAGGAAATTGTAATATATTTTCTCATTATTCTATTTCCACACATGAAGCAATGATAAATGTTTCTAAAATCATACATGATGAAAAATTACGTATTTATTAATCATAGAAATTCACTAAGTGTGCGAAAAAATGTACTCATTGGCATTTAATTTTCTGTTAAGACAAATATATCCATAATTATATTTACTTTAATTTTCCCATTTTGAAATAAAGTGGTACCACTAATAATTAAATAACTGTCAGGGAATATTCATCAAAGAGTCAATTCATTTTGCACTTCGGTGTAATTCTGAAGAATAGTTAATGAATTTATTGAAATTTATCTTTTAAAACAAAAGCAAGGTAACGAGAGAAATAATTACTTTTTTGGACAGATGGTATTTCAATAAGCTAAAGTTGAAAGCAAATGAAATCAATATTTAATTAAAAAATCGTTTGGTGAAATTAGAAGTAAATGAGCAGTGATCTTTATCAGAGGAATCATTTGGAAAAGGCTAATGATTTGTTCCAAAAAATGGCTTTGATCTTTTTATTAAATTAGTTACATCAATAATTACTATGTTGATCATTAATACGTTTTTGAATTAAAAATGAAATCTGATAATGCTAAAATATCAGTGCATGAGAAAAATATTTGATGTTCAATGTATTTGTAGCAAACGATTTGCTTTCTTTTAAGTAAAACGATTCAAATTTAAAATGAAAATAGATAAATGTAATTATTAAGTAGAATAAAATTAAGTCAAATTGACAATAGTTATGCAGTAAGGTATCACATCAAGAATAATACTTAATGATGCAGTTCCTTCGCTGAATAATTTAAAGAAACAATTTAATACAGTGTTTTCAAAAAATATCTTTTGCATTCTAAGTATAATGTTCTATAATTAATTGCAGTTGGCTCAATTTTGGGAAGTAACTATTAGCACTTACTTGTAATTACAGTAGTTAATCCAAAAATCAATAAAATGGTTGTTGATTCTAAATTGAAACCTTTTTATGTAAAGAAACAATTATGTTGTTAAACTATATTTTACTTTAAAGATTAAAACTATAAAAAAGTCAGAGCAATAAAAATTAAAATATTTTTGCCTTACATATATGAAACATTTTGTAATTTTGTATTCTATAAAATATATGCATTACGTTATAAAAAAATTATTAATTTAGCAATCATTACTTTGAATCTGAATGCAACATTCTTACATAATGGATTTTCAAATTAATCAGTTTAGCATTAATAATATTTAGAGTTTGATAATAATTTTTGTCATTTAAAAATTTAAAAATAAATTATTTTTTAATAGTTATTATCCGAAAATTATTTAGAAAAAGTTTTCTTTTCACTTGCCTCTTTTATAATCTAACTGTATTTATAGACTTGCTTCTATTATTTCTCTTTCTGTCCCTGATTCGGAATTTTTCTTTTACTTTTTTATATTTTAATGTTTCCTTTTGCTATAAACTGATTAAATAATTTATCTCAAATAAGGATTAAGATCTGAGCGATCAGAGGTTATTTGATTTCAGAGGTTATTTGATTCTTAGTTAGATTAAATTTTTTTTATGCAATCATCTATTCAATTTAAAATTTGTTGAACCATTTTTTTGTAATTTTTGAGAACTAAATCTAAATATATAACAATCTGCCATACAAAATTAAATCATCTCTATTATATAACTGAACAGACATGGTACATGACAATATTGTTATGAAAATTGTCCTTTAGATGTAATTCCTTTCGCTGCCCGATAAACACGTCAAAGAACGATTTGACCGTCCTTTGTATGTTTTTTATAGTCTCCGAACAGTGCATGGAATTTCCTAGGATAATCTTCAGATCTTAATTTCTAAAAGAGATATCACAATAATTAATATATCTTCCCGGAACTTTATTTTTGTCGTCAAACTCGACGCCAAGATTAGGTGTCATTAATCTTGCATGTATTCAGTATTAATTAAGGATATTTATAATTTTCTCTTTTCAGCCGATTGTAAGAAATCGATATTACATATTCCTAACAATACAATTCAATATCGCCAATCAATCTAAAACTGTTAATTAAATAAGACAATTCAATAATTTATGATAGAAAATACAACATCGAGATTTTATTCTGGAATGTTTAAGTAAAGTAGATGTATGCACATTCATAGATGCGTCCAGAATTAGAATGAAGTTTTGTTGTACGAAGAAATTTAAATCTATTATTTTCTTTTCAAAAAATTCTGTTGTGAAAAAAATTGTACACACCCTTTACAAGAAACAAATTGGTTCTAGAATCACTAAGGAAAAAATTCTTAAAAAAATAGCTATGATACATTTTGCGATAAAAAAGTATACAAGCCAGTTACTGCACGTATCTTCCACTAACCATACATCCCTTAACTTTATGGTGCATTAATATTGCAAGGCAAGATCGAGTAACTCTCTCTCAGATCCTAAACTTAATTTCAGAGGACGTATTTTCTCACTATAAGGTAGCGTAGAGAAAAATAAAGAAAAAAGAAAAAAAAATCCTGGACGAAATTTCGACTCGGAGAATTGAATAAAACTTCCCTTCCATTCAGGGCACTGAAGCACATCTTGCATACATATTTTAACGTAAACACGACGAATGTCGAAGCTCTCTAAAAAAAATCCTTACTTGGCTTTTTTTCATGTTACTGCTGCTGCTGAAGTAGGGAAAAAAATGGTTCGTGAAGTCAATAATCTCTTCAAAGCCATCTCAACGTGCTTTTGGCATTCATGTCGAGAATCAGTCAAATGCAACCAAGGAAGATTGAAGAATTCCAAATATAAATCGTGGATTTTTTTTCTCCAACTGTACAAGCTCTTACTTCGATGTCACATGTTTGAAAGTTGGTCCTTTATATCATGTGAAATATGTCGTTCTTTATTGCAGTTATTTGTCAAATGCAAATTAATAAAAGTGAAATATTAGAGTAATAAAAGTGGCCGAAGTTGCAGTGTAATTTTCCTGCATTTGGATTTTATTGATGTATAGAACATTAATATGATATTACCAAAGGAATTTTCAAATTTTTAATTGGATTTTTGTTAGTTAAAAATAATTCGAAGAATTTATATTTTTCTTTAATAACTCTTCAGCTTGTTACCATACAAATACCGCTTTTAAATTACTTCAAAAGTTAAAATATTATCTTTTTTCATGAAGTAAATTTTATTTTTATTTAATTTTGACAAATTTTTCTGAAATTAAAATGAATAATAGACTTATAGTGTGTAAACTCCAAAGACATTATCCTTTGTGCTGCTAGGGCAGCTCCCGAGGTCAACGGTTAATCATATTTAATAATTTTTGTAAATAGTTTTTACTTGTCTATTTATGCAATTGGCAACATTTCATGTTTTCTTTTTTTTAGTTATTATTTTTTATTAGAAATTTTAGTAGATTTTCGGGAACCTAGAACAAAGTTTGACTTCAATTAGAATTTTTTTTATATGTGTGTGTGAGTAAGAAGAAAGATCCAAATTAATTTTTTAACTAAATTAAAGAAGCAAAAGAATAAATTTTCACTTGAAAACAAATTTTTACTTTGTAGAATCGACTTTCATAGTACTGACTAAAAAATATTAGTAAATTTACATTTCTAAAATATTTGTTTATTAAATATATTAATCTCCAGGACTCCCTCCTTGTGCATTTTTGTTTCAAATGTGACAGACATTTGGTATTTTGCAATTTAATTCTATGAATTCTAAATCTTGATTGAGAAATGACGACAGAATATCCACTATATAGATGCAAACGATAAAATAAATAATATTTTTAAATATAATAAAATTATCCTGCTGTCAGTTTCGAAATTCGAATTTCCTGTTTCTCCTATAGACTGCTTCTTGTATGTAATTGGTATATGTTGTCGAAAAGTTATTTGAAAGATTGATTAAAAAAAAGTCATTATTATCAATTACTGTGAATTATTTTTCTTATTTAATATGCATTGATCGAGAATTTTATTTGCTGTTTTATCGCAGTGAGAAAGTTTTATTTATCATTCAAATTGTGTTACATACTTTCAATAACAAAAATAACTCTGTAAAACGGGAAGAAACGTACTCTGTAAAATTAATATTTCTTAAAATCACCATGGTATGAAGATCGAGTTTAGATCAGAATATCTGAAAGTGAGATTTGTGTTGGGATATATAAATATATTGGGATATATAAATATAAGCGAAGATACTTTGTCGCTAAAGTTAGTTTTATATGAAAGTTATTTAAAAGTTCTTTAACTTTGAAAAAATAAATATTACACTTTTCTTAAAATGATTGTTAGTAAAATATTATTTGTTATTACGTTATTTAATGAAATATTTCTTGGTGCATTTGTATATTTGATTTAAAGAAAAGCACAACAAGCTAATAACTTTAACCCAGTATTGAGAAAAAAGACAATGCATTCTTCTCACTCTATTTTTAAGGTATGAAATATAACACAAATAAGGCAGAAATTGTAACATAATAATTACAAATTCATCATTTAAAAAATAGAGGTCCTTAATTAATTACTTTTCGAAAATTGTTGTTTACTCAAAATAAGTGATTTTTTTTTCTTATATATTTTTTTCTTTTCAGGTAAGGTGCTTTCTTCAAAATGGAGCCAACCTTTTTCTTAAGGTATTTATAATTGTAATAAAATTTGGATACAAATAATTAACAACCAAAATACTTGAAAACATAACCAACAACAAACCTGGATACATAGCTAGCTTTGTATCCAACGGAGCTAGAAACCCACAGAAAATCAAATACATTCAGAATACTATTATTTTCAAAAAAAATAAAAAGGCTATTAGAGGTATATAATAATAATAAGGAATTCTATGTATATTATAATAAGAAATTCTCTTATGAGTATCCTAATAATAAGTCCTTTTTGTCGGAACATTTTTTTCTAAAACGTAAAATGTTTTTCAGCCACAATATTGTAATTTTTCATTTGTAGATATATTTATAGAGGAATTTCAACACTACTTTAAAATCCTAAATATGAAACAAGTGGTAAAAAAGTATGAAAAATAATTTGCTCTTCCTCTTTTAAATTTATATAAATGTATAGAAGATTCCTTTATCTTTTCAAAAATATATTTTGCAGAAACTCGCCCATCTTCTGGGTGTACCTGAAAAAAGAAAATCATACAAAACATATAGTAATTTCCAATATACAATCACAAATATTTCTAGTAAATTTGAATTTTATGAAACTGAAAGAAATCCCTTATGTCAAAATATTAAAAGAATGTTAAACGCATTTTAAATACTTCTATTACATTAAAAAAAATTTAACTTTTGCTGAATAGCAAATAATTTTGTTGAAATGTACCTATTTTTTTTTCTTTTTACGATATAAAATAAGTATTCATGTGCAATGGACACTAATATTTGTTGCATAACTTTATAATATAACAGTGTTATGTGTTTTAGTTATTTCGTAAACAGAAATTTGTAAATTTGGGAAATATTTTCTGAAAGACTTCATGATACCGTCTAATAAATGTTTTATTTGTTAAATAATTTTATCTCGGTAGATAGTATTATATGATTTTTAATAAAACCTTTTGTAAGAAATGTAACAGAAAAGGAACTCTTTCTAAAAACTCGCTTTACAAAGTAAAGAATCTAAAGCTATTATTTTCGAATTTTATGATAAGGAATTTTTAAGCATATAATCTATACATCAATAAATATATATACATACACATATATAAAAAGTATTATTAAAGTAAATATTGTTGTAGTTAATTATCATGATTTTTCTGGCTTATAATATTTGATAATCCCCTGTGATGGTTTAATTTATGTAAATACATCATATTTTATTAAGAAAAAACGATTGACATAAAAAATTAATAGAATAAAATACAAATTTTCCATTTGCAACAAGAACTTTGATTAGCATTTATTTTATATTAGAAATTAATTTTTATGCTGTGAAGATGAAATTATAAATTTTAAATTGTACTAGAATGTGATCTGTGATAGAATGGTTGTTATCTAAACCTTTTTAAAATTTTTGTGAGAAATGTTGTGAAGGATTTTATATTTGGAATAATAAATTAATTTAATATAGCTTGTAATTTATAGTTATTTAACGAAAATCATTTTGATAATATTGAAAATTCATCAAAATTAAATCGCAAATAAATTTTAACCATCGAAATACATTAAAAATTTTTTTTTGATTATATATGGCAAATTTACTATTTTAGATAAAAGCAATTTAGTTATGAAAGATCGTTTAACTCCTTAATATAACAAATGCAGTTTATATAATTAAAGACCTTGAATATGGCAAATAAAATAACTTTTTGAATAAATAAAGAGCTTAATTATAGCATCTACAGAGACCATTTAAATCTATGAATGCAAGACCATTATATGACATCGCTTGTCCTAAAGCGTTCATCAGAGAGGCCATTTACGGTGTAAGTGGGGCACTGGCAACAGTTCCTACCTCCGATTCCAAAGGGGTATTTGCTAAAGATTTGATTAATACTCGCGTGGAATCATCTCTGCAAATTCTATGTCGCATCTCATTACGGTTGCTAGCCAGCATGGAACAAAGGATTGTATTTATATTATGCCTTCAGTACCTAGATTTCACTGATATATTCTGCTTAGCTTAAATCCAGGCAAACCCCGTATATAACTGGGCTCCAATGGTATATTCCCTAATGCCACTGCTGCAGTGAGTAGCGAAATTAGGTACTAAACTAGAGGGCAATACCTCTGGCCGCGCTGGACTCCCCGGCGAGTTGAGTGAATCCAGTTAGTTCGTAGCTTGCTAAACTGAATTTATGAATGGTGTTGCCAGTAATATAAAGGGTCATTGGGAAGTAATGATTAAGAAATTGTTTATATATGTGTGCTTAAACTGGCAATGCCTGCGTGCTGTTGTTACGGACGTGGGTTCTGTAATGGGTTTATGAGCTTATTTTGCATATTTTAATGCCAACCACAAAGTGCACACTGTATAGATAGCTTCGTATAAATAACGTTTTTACACTTTTTTAACGTTCATATATTTTTGTTGTTGGCATTTGATATTTTACTTATTTTATGAAAACAAAATGTACCAAATTTTGTATATTAAAATGATGTTATCCTTTATAATAAAAAACAACAACAACGTGAGATTGAAATCAGCCAATTTACATGCTAAAACCAACATTTTATCTAATAGGATTATTTTATAAATCGTTTTTCTTACAGTAAAATATGGTAACAGTTTCTTAAACATTTCTTTTGATTCTACAAGGCATTATTTAATTGGTTAAATAGGTTAACCAAAAGAAGTATTATCATTTCTATTATTATGAAGCTTATCACTTCTTAAACATAAAAGTGAAAGAAAGTACAATAAATTCCTATTTAAGATATTCATAATAAAGACAAATTAGAACAAGATTTAGGTGTTTGATCATATAGGAATAAATACTTGCCAAGATATATTTAACATCTATACTGAGACACCTGTAACTGCGATATTATCTCTGCCGTCTAAGGAAGAAAGGCTTCCATTTTGTAACTACACAAAATGAGAGATTTTATACCACTAACTCTAATGTAAATTCAGAGCCGGCTTTCTTTATAAAGGGGCCTGGGTGCAAAAAAAACCCATTTAAGGTCCTAAACTTTTAATAAGGCAAAAAAAAAAAAATAATACATTCGCGAACATATATTACTATTGCATGTTTATTTAATGAGTGATTTCATTTTTGCCATTAATTACTTTAGAGAAATTAGAATTTTTTGCGATTGCTTTTTCGGTGCTTAATACTGCAAATGCATTTAAGTGTTCTGCACACATGCTTGACAAAAGACAATTCGTTATTAATTTTAATGCTCTGCATTTGCCATAGTAACTGGCAACATAAAGAAAAGTTTTAACACAGTTAATATATTTAGAAATCATTCATTATAATAATTACTTAGTATGTACTGCAGTATGTTTTGCGCGTTAGTTACATCCCTTTTATTCGAAATTAAATCCTTTAGCAAACCAATTTCTTCGATTAGGTTTACACTTACAGCACTGTCTTAGAAATTTACAAAGATTTTTGAACATTTTTCTAATTTCTGTTTTTTCTAAAGTTTTTTTTATCAATGATTTATTTGAAATACTTTTAAATCTATTTTTTATCTGTACAATAGCAGTGTAAATTACAGTGCTAAAAATAACAACTATTCTCTAACGGATTTTCTCTAACTTCATCTTCAGCCATTTCGGAATATAATTTTCCAATTAGTTTTTCAGGAAAATGTCCAGAAGTGTTCCTATTGAGTGCTATCTCTTCTGTTTCGTCTAAAACTGCGTTAAATTTTGGATTTCAATTTTAATTTTATTGACCAAATTAAATTAAATCTATCGAGCAATTGTTTTTGCTTGCAGTTGTTTAATCTAGTTTGACTACACAACGAGTGTCATACAGTGTTTTAAGAGAATATTTAAATGTTTTTGTAACATTTCCCATATTTTGTAGATCCAGAAAATAAGCAATATAAAAAAATATATTATATTCTTCTGGAAGCGGCATCACAAATTAAATAAATTAAAAGAATATGATAGGCATTGCACAAAAAAAAATACATGAAGGTTTAGAGCAATTATTATAGATTGTACATCTATTTATTTCTGTTTCATGCTGCAACCATTGCAGTGCGCCTGCCCTCTACAATTTATTCTTCTACAGTATCTAAATCAAGCTCACATTCTTTTCAATGGAATTTTTGCAGGTATTTCTCCAGTTTCACCAGTTACTTCAATAAACTCTATAAGTGACTCATTTATAGTTAAACCTTTCTCTTCAAAATTTGCTTCAAAATATCTAATAATGAATGACATTTGCTCCTCATGGGGAATATCAGTTCAATCCATTTGGATACTATAGTACATGGCTGCTTTCACATTGTCATTTTAATTCTTGATCATGTTGGAGGCCCCTCAATCCAAGTTCTCCGGTGCATAACATCCGCCGTACCCCCTAGATAACTGGCCCTGCGTAAATAACTAAGTTTCCATTGAAATCATACCGTTATTCCAAAGCTATGAGACTTAAAATACTGATAATAATTCGTGATACATAAAATAACTGTTCTGAGTAATTTCCACCATTGTTTTCAAAATCTTTTGAATTTTACTGATTTGTTTGAAGCCATCTGGTTAGCTTTGTTATAATAATAATAAAGTAAATAAACAAAGCAGATTAAATGATACCAAACAAATTAATTTCTTTCAGTGCCTAAAATTCCACCCAGAGTTGAAAGTAATGACTAGTAAATAAAAAGAGAGCAGAAAGCTGAATCATTAAAAGAACAAATAAGTTTAATAGATTTCGTAGACATTACCTGTACAGAATCGTAAGGACAAAACAAAAAATTTTGATTTTAAAACGACTGAAAATGGCCTAAATGAATCCTTTTCTGTCTTCGAAAGTAGTGAAAGATTTCTTAAAACTTATTTAAAGAGAGTCGACATCCGTCATAAAAAAATTGATATTTAAACCATTTTTGATTTCCCCTTACGAACTTCGGACTTCCGCATCGATTCTAAATGGGCAATATATTTCAAAATATATTCTCACATGTAAATTCTGCATATTTTTTATAATTTAATTTTTTTATAATGAGATCATAATATCTTCTGAAATATGTTGATAGCCAGACATATTTAGCAAATCCTGGTTAAATTTGCAAAGTTGACAAATCCTGGGTTAACTTGAATGGACATAGTAAAGAAATCCATTTTATTTGAATAGACCTAATTGATAAATACTAATTTACTTGAATAGACACGGTAAATAAATTCTAGTTTATTTAAAGAATCAAAATAAACAAATCTTTGTTTATTTGAGGAGACATAGTAGACAAATCTCAGATTACATGAATATACATACTTAACAAAGCATACTTTACTTTGTAAAGGTTACATAACTACTACCTTCTCTTTTGGCGTTACATAACATATGGCGTACTTTATTAACACCAAAGTATTTTTCCCATAATCCTTCCTGGCGGTTATTAATAGATTGTATTCTAGTAAGTGTCGTGTATTTTCGTGTTCGTGTTTGTTTTGTCTTGTGAAATGTGGAACTCAGAAAATAATTAAATAACTGTTTCTGAAACTCGTCTACTGTTTTCATCTACTTCCTAATGACGTCATAAAGAATCTTGTCCCTCTACAATTTGAATTTTATGTATTGTAATATTCAAGAAATATACATACTCTGTGCAACTTTAAATTTAAATACTTTTAATTGCTTAAAAATCATGATTCCCACAAATTTTTATTAAATATCATAGATTTAAATCTAAAGAGGAGAAGTTCTTATTTATTTCCACTTTAAAAATTATTGGCTATAGTTTCTTTTAATTTTATAGACGTCTTATTCAAAATCTGATTTTCTGTTAAGAAACCTAAAGACAAAGGAGATCTTTCCATTTAAAATCTTGTTAAAATGTTTCCATGAAGCGAAATTGCATAAACATGTTTCCCAAAATAAAAATTCTGACAAGTTCACCTGAAACCAGTTTAGCTCTGAAAATAATTGAAAATAAGTATCGCTAAGCCTCCAGCTTCTATATTTATCTCCAGTAATGAGGCACTCGCAAAATGATCTTCTTCCCGAAGTTCAATACAGAAAAAAAATCTTGAAATAAGAAACATTTCTAAAAGTTTGTCGCACACAAAATTAAATTTGATCCGTAACTGCTTCGAGTAATTAGATAGTTTATTTTGCAGTGTAGAGAAAAAAATGATGCCAGATAATTTATCTAATTGAAATTTCTCTTCACTTGGTATTAATTACCTTTTTCAAAGTTCTTTCACATTACTGAACTTTCTGAATATAAAACTTGAGAAGTATTCTGCTGTTCAATTAACTGGAATTAATCATTCAATACCATGTATTTAAGAATTTGTATTTATTTATTTTTTTCTGTTTTATAAAGTATTTGGTCTTGAGAATATAAGGCTCATTAGGAAGTTAATTTGAAAACTTTTACTAATAAGACTGATGATGAAATTTAAATTAGACAGTATGATTAGAATTTCAGATTTTCTTTTCATTTAAAATGCATTATTCGAAAATGAAAATGGCACTGTCTGTGTATCAAATTGTTACATTTGAAAGCTCTTAGGAAAATTTTTAGATTCGAGGAAACGAAGTATTGTTATGAGTAAAATCTGTTTTTCATTCTTAATTGTGAAAACATTTACATTTTCGGATATTTTATGAATATTTATTTTACAAGGATTCTTTGAGTATATATGAAACTGATAGTTTTGATAAGAAAAATATTATTCACAGACAAATAATGTTGACTGCTTATTTTAATGATTATGAATAGAAAATCACATCTTTTCAAATAGTGCCATTTTACTTTCTCATATATGAACTATACAAAAAGAACGAAAATACAATTTTTTAATCATTAAAAAAATTAATCACGATTTTAACGGATCTCTACATTTTATATTACCCTGAATTAACTCTTTTGGAATAATCTCTATCGCTTTGTTTATATGTGGACAACATAATTCGAGAACACTTTGAGATAGACAAATGAAATTCGATTCTTGATATTTAAACTAAATTTGATAGAAATGTATTTAGAAAAAATCTATATGTCTGTCCGAGTATAGGCGAATGCGATTAATAAAGAACTGAATGAAAAACAATCGTAACCAATAACAATCGCAAACAAAAACAACTAGCTAATATCAACAATAACATGATGTCGATAGAAATGCTAATTCTATGAAAAATAAAATAAGATGTTCATAGAATTTCTCTTCCCAAATCTGAACATACTCTGTATCACAGACATCGCTATCATCTGCTCGCACATAATATCGATTATCTTTTTAGGGAAATTGGTAATTATTTCTTGCTTGAAATCTTAGTAGTAATTTCTTTTTTAAAGTGTATGTCTATTAAAAACAATCGTGAAGAGTTACAATCTATTATAACAATCGCAAATAAATCACTAATCTAATATCCACAATTACATGATGTCGATAGAAATGCCAAATCTATGAACAATAGAAGAAAATTTCCGTAGAATTCCTCTCCTCAAACGCTGTATCACAAATATTTTCTTTCATCTGTTTATCTATAATATCGATTATTTTTTTAGGGAAATTAGTATTTATTTCTGTCTTAAAATCTTAGTAGTAATTTATTTTTTAATAGCATACCTTTTGAAATTCATTCTAAAATTTTAATCCCAAAATCAAATCACTGAATTCTTGACTATTTAAACAATAGTTTCTTTTTAATAGTATATCTTTCGACATTTATGGCAATATTTTAATTAAAAAATTCAGGTTCTTTTAAATACAAAAATTTAACAATTATTTTAGCAATTATTTTATTTAAAGTTTGAAACTTTGAATTCAGTCCTTGACAAAACTACACAAATTAGTTTTTAAATTTTATTGTATAGTATTTTCTAAAAGTGATTTCTTTTTAAAATAAAATGAATTTTACACTGTACAAGATGGGCTTTTAATGAATGATATAAATTAAAAACTCTCCTAATGCAGTTCTTCAAAATTAATGCCTGTATTCAGAAAATTAAACTTTGAAACTTCTGATTTGCAATACCCATCTCCTTGCAAAAAGTAAAAACATGTTTACTACTTTATGGAAATGATATATTTATTTTTAATTTCATTGAATAAAAATATATTTAATACCCTTTAATAAGCCCACCACTTTTTGATGTTTATCCTATGATGTGTTTTATGTTTGTGGCCATATATTCTATGAAAAATTTAAATATATTTTTTTCTTCCTGAATAATTATCATTATTTTGACAACGGAGAAAATTAAAAACATTTCCGGTAAACATTTTTGAAATTATATTTCAATATCATAAAAATTTATATAATATATATTTTTTTCAATTTATTATTTTCCGTGTTTTCGAAGTTGTAAACATCTTAAGAATTCTATGCTTTCTAATTTGTATGTAGAAAAATGAATTTTTCTTTGTTTTTTGTTTTTTTACATAAATCTACTTTTTTTTCAGATATTGATGAAATATTAACTTTTTAAAGTCAAAAACTTAATTAAAAATATAACAACTTTGGATGTTTTTTCAGTGATATATCTTACGAAAATATTATCTCGTAAAAATGATTTATATATTATTCTTCCATTAAAAAATGTTTTACGATAGTGTAAATTTCATTTTCGTATAATTTTTTCTCTTATTGTAATAGTTTTTTAAAAGTTAATTTGATGTGCAAACTGTAATAGTGTTTTTATTGTTACAGTTTATTATATTATTATGATGATGATGAAATTTAAATTGATTTTGTTGTATCAAAACATTGTTCTGCATTTTTGACAATGTTAAAATTTAATAAAAAATTGTTTTTATTGGACATTAACTCCAATATAATTTTCGCTTTCTCTTTTATTTCATAATATAAACATTTTTTTTAAAATTTGAAAGTTAAAATAAATTGTATGTGACTAATTCCAATAAATTCATATTTTTTAGTATTATAAAATTGCAAAATATTAATAGCCGTGGAAGTCAATAATCTGGACGAACAAATAAGGCGTTAAATAAAGCTAGTATTGGGATATTTTTCCTTTTAATTTAAAATATAAACTTCTACAAAAGAAAAGTTAAAATTGAGTGGCAGTAACAAAAATGTATAAATATAAAAACATATATTTTTCTTTCTCGAAATGAAATAAAATATTGACTTCGAAATATCTCTGATATAATTATTGCAACTTATGAGACTGCATTCCTTCACTTATAATGAAATTATTCAAAAATTTTAGTGCTATTTCTAAAGAATTTAGTATACTGGAGTGAGACATTTCACTGAAGAATCGATTTAAATTAGTTTCATGTTATCCATTTCCTTTTCCCTTATATTTAACAACCGAGCGTTCCAACCAGAAGCTCTACATTTACAATGCATGAAAACGACATTATAGACTATTATATCTATAGAAAAGTATATAATTCATGTTTCAATATCTTGCCGCAAGACGTCGCTCTTTTGCTCAGTGATTGAGATCTTTGGGACGCAGAAGAAAAGGAGCGTATGCAAGAATATTCATACATCTCTTTACCTTCTTTATTGCAAGGGTTGACGAAATGAAGGAAAAGGGATGCTTTGGATGTTTCTGACTTCCGTGTACAGAAATGTATATTGCATAATTTTTGTCCGATATTGAAATTATTGAACGGTTATTCAAGAACTTCACAGGAAAAGAATTTGGGTCCTTTCTATAGTTTTATTGCTTACTGTTTGACTGAATAGTTGGAACTGAAGTAAACTAAATAGTTTGCGATATTTGATGCAAATGTAAAATTCCCATCAGTTTTTGTTTATGTTTAAAATTTTGGGGGCAGAAAGTCTCATATTTTAACTTTTTGTTTTATGATTACTTTCCAGAAGAAATTATATACAACATGGTAGCCCTTTATACATTTGTTTTGAAATACCTTCCATAAAATATGAAATATTCTCACTTTTTAATAATTTATCGCTCCATATTAATAAAATTAGTACAGTTAATTATTGTGAAAATTATATTTAATATTTACTCGAATTTTTAATATGCCATAAGGAAATATCTTACTTGAGATAACTTTGAGCATCAAATTCTTGGAAATCTTGGCTATTTTTGCTTTTTTGTTTCCCTAAATGAATGTAAATTGATACATGTAATCAATATGTGACATCTCTAAAATAATATTTTTAGACTAGGTCCTTTTCATAAAAAGGAGCTCTAATGCTGTATTTTTCCAAAATTAATTTTTTAATTGCTAATTATCTTTGTAAAATGCATTACAAAATGTTCTTCGTAAACTACATTACATAACGTTCTTCGTAAACTACATTAAATGATATCCTTTGTAAAATAAAATACTGTTGATTCGATCCTAATAATCTGCCGAAGTCCGTAAAATGGTATTTGACTCCAAATTGTATATCTGGATTCGCATGTAATGGTGGAAATCATAAAATATATTAATAAACATTATTTTTAAAGCACGTTTAAATTAATGTAATAAATCTTTTTAGTTATTTTCTGTTTTTAGTTATTAATTCATGATTTATTATTCTAAATATTTGGAATATCGAAATATTTTTACCGACTCTCACTGAAAGGTGGCGCTATGCATAAAGAATCAAAAATTGATAAATTTATTTACAAAATTAAGTATTAAAAGAGCATATTGTAATTATTTGATAATGTATTACTTTAAAGGATTTCAGAACTCTTAACATTTTGTAAATTTTGTGGACAATCTATGCAAAATTCCCTTTCTTCGTGTCTGAAATATATAAAAGTACATAAAAAATACCATTTTCCCGGATTTATTTATTTTAGTAAAAGATAAATTATAATTAAAGGATGAATGAAAACACAACAATAAAAATCATGACAGATTAGATTTCGTAGTTGATATGCCAAAAAGATAAAACTCGTAGTAACTTCACTACTCTTTCATTCAAATATTGCAATATAAAGAGATAGATTTGTTTCCTGATAATATTTACTCCAACTTTTATTTGAAAAATAAAACCGCGTATTTCATAAGAATTCAAGACTGTCTCGAATAAAAGAATTCTTGAATTTCATAAATAAAATAAGATAAAAAAAATATGTTACGGCATATGATAATCAGCTATTCCTCATTTAATCCTTATTGCTAAACAAAAGATAATAAAACATGATACTCCTGTGTGCTATTTCTTCCGTGACAAAACGACACTAGAAATCCAAAGATGTTACAAAAGTATTTTACATCCGAAAGTATTCTCCAACTAAACAAACGAGCCACCTCCCCCCTCTACATCGATTTTATTTATTTTCATGCCATCTATCTCCTTTTCCCCTTGTATTTAATAGCCTTGCATTCCGACCAAAGCATCCCCATTTACCAAACCCTATAAAAGCGACACTAGAAATCCATGACTTTTATAGAAAAGCCTGTAATTTCACTTTCAATTTCCTGCTTGCACGTATTCGCATCTTTCCTCAATGATTGCGATCGTTTGGATACGAGGGGTGGGGTGTAAAAATTTTTGTCCCACCCGCCAACATGGCATATGCTATCGATATGAAGGTAGTAAAAAAGGAACGAGGTATATATTTGTAAGTAAGTACAGAAGAACACAATATTCTTTGGAGTTTCGTATTTTTGGTTGATATTGAAATTTTAGAAGACTTGTAAAGTGGAATCGGAAAGCATTGGAATTTAGGTCTTAGTATAATATTTGTCGCTAACAGTGTTGTCTTAAAGAATTTAAAAATTGAAAACACTTGATATACATGCAATTTTCTTGCTTCGTATTTTTTCGTATATATATATATATATATATATATATAATATAATATTGTAAAATACTAATTTAAAATTTAATTCTTTATATGTTTTATATTTGCTTTTCAAGATGCAGAATATATATATATATATATATATATATATATATA
>JAPMOR010011437.1:0-32860 GCA_026543865.1 Argiope aurantia
TGCTCTTCTAATTTTCTTGTTATTATGAGTTAGTTATATTTGACCTTATTATTTTTCATTATAAAGGGAAATAACATTATAAGGGAATAATACCACATAATAATAGTAATAATTGGTAAAAACTGGTTATATATATATATATATAAACTAAGATTTTACAGTATTGAAACTAGAAACCTTCCTTTCTTTACAAGTGATCATAAGCAATGTGATGAGCAATTGTGAAATGAAGTTCAGTGCACGGTAAGAAAATGGATACAAATAATAAAATTATTATCAATATAATAAAAAAGTTATGTTAAAATCTTCAGCACTGAAAATTATTTCGTACAAAATTTAACTTTCTATGATTATTAGCTGAAGTTTACAATTTCCAATTCTTTTAAGTTTTAAGAATTACTTTTTTTGTAATGACAGTTAATATTCTTACATGTATACAGATTTATATATAGATACTAACAACAATGTATGGCATTCTAATATTCTTTAGAATGCCTAGCATGTTTAGATAAAGTATGAAATAAAAGAATTATTATGTACTTTCTTTAGGCATTGTATATAATTCCTAGATATTTTAATGACAAATGCTATTTCAGAAAAGTATGGAAAAAAGGTCAAGGTAAAGTTATTAAAAGACATTGATTTCTCAAAAATAAAAACATTATTTTGAAAAAATGAAAGAGTGCCATTAATAAAACCTTATTCAAAATATATAAAATAAAAATTAAAGTTTTATAAAACAAGATTTATGACTTTCTTATTAATTAAAACCAAAATGAAATAAGAATGTACTAATTACACTGACAATTTTATTTTTAATTGCACTCAATTTCATTTCTTACTATCAACCTTTAGCAACTAATCAGATCGTCGAATTAATGCTCAATAAAATATTTAATTAAATATTTTATATCACTTAATAGCTTCCACAACAAATCATTTTTAAGTTTCATATTTTATTAATCATATAACTCATACTCAACTCAGTTGCATTTTTTTTTGTTAAGTTTGCAGAGAGTTAACTCAGTCTTTTAATTTGAACTTTTGTCAGTGTAATAGCAACTTGTTGATAAAAGTTAATTTTTTTTCCCCTGTGACATCCTACGTAAAGATTAAATTTTATTTTTAATTTGCTTGAAATATAGCTGTAAACTATGCTGAAAATATTAAAAAAAATTTAATTATGCAGAAAAAAATAGGTATTATTAAAAAGATAATTAAAAAACATTTTATGAATTTAAAATGATTTTTGTTTTATACAACTTTTGAAAGTTTTTGCTAATAACTGCTAAAAATTTTCTTAATTATTAATAGTTTAAAATTTCAAAAGAACTTACTCTGATTTGCACATTCTCACTTTCTAAAGCCTATATAATTGCTAAATTTTGTAGTTATAAGCAAAATGGCATCAACACTCACACATTCAGTTTTATTATAAGAAAAGATAAAAGTAAAACAAGACAGAAAGGCAATAAGCAATTTTTAAAAATTTTATTTCGAATTTTAATTACTTAAGCAAGATTTGGAATTTTTTTTTCCAACTACTATAAATGTTATTGCACAAAACTTATTTTTACAACTTAAAAAAAATTTTGTTTTCTTAATGATATTAATTTTGTTAGTCTGTACAGTTTCCTTGAATTCTGGTAAATAAAAATATATTTGCATGATTTTTAATATTAAAATTCATTGTAGCATCCAGCATTTAACTGCATTATAATTTTTTCATAGTTAAAAATGAATATTATCTGTATAATTTATATGAGGAATCAGTACGTGAAATTATATTACTGCAAAAGATGTCGTGCATTTTGGAAAACATTATACACACATTTACATTTGTAATGGCATTTATATATTGTGGAATTCAACTCCAGAGGAAAGATTCATGCATTCATTAAACAAAACAGGTGTAAAGTTATTAAAATCATACGACTTTAGACTTGTCACAATTTAATGCTTAAAAACATTTTGTTCAAGGAATCATGAATATGAAATTATGCATAAGATTTAATGAAATTAAATAGAACCAATTAAATACAAATTTTTTTAAGTGATTTCCTTGCCCTTCTGATTTTTCATGACAATTGAATTTTCACTGATCAACAGGATATATATATATATATATATATATATATATATATATATATGAATGTTCATATATGTGTGTGGAGGTTAATAGATCTATATTTTTTTAAGTTTTTTTAAATGAATTTTTTTATTCGTTCTAAATTTTTTTTAGTGATTTGCTTACTTTTTTAATTATCCATACTTCAATTTTTATTTTCTATATCCAGAATGATGATAACAATTATATATGTGTTTTCTAAAAATATGCATTATTCTCTTTCATTTTCATATTTAAATGCATATAATTAAACATTCTTACACTTATAAATGTATACATACTAATTTATTTCAACTATGCAAGAGTTGTAAATTATATTTTATGACCATAACCTATATATACAGTACAGAAATATCGGTTGGAATAAAATATCACACATCACTGCATTTCGGCAGATGCAATATTTTATATTTTAAAATATTACTCTCTTGCATTTATTTATTTATTATGTTTAGCTATACATATAACGTAAAAAAAATCTTCTGTTTATTGAATATTTTGGAAATTCAATAATTATAATAAGCAATTTGCAAAATACATCAAATTTATAATTAATCAAACTGTCAATTTTTTTTTTTTTTTTTTTTTTTTTTTTTTTTTGTAGAGACAACGCAAACATTGTTTTTGGCATAGACGACTTCAAAACATACAGATTTTATATAATTTACTTGTCGGGGAAAATTTATTTTATTATATTTTAAAAGTTATCGGTACCAGTGTTAATTTTAAACAGTACTAATTTTATGATTTTTTTTTATTTAATTGATAAATAGTATGAAACTTTGACGGA
Source organism: Argiope aurantia (assembly GCA_026543865.1). Lineage (NCBI taxonomy): Eukaryota > Metazoa > Arthropoda > Arachnida > Araneae > Araneidae > Argiope > Argiope aurantia. The sequence continues at coordinate 2,919 of JAPMOR010011437.1, forward strand.
AATTGATTTGTCAATCGCTACGCAATAGACATTAGGCAAATAGAAAAGTTCGAACTTTTTATGTTCGCTTTGATTTGGTATCTCGGAAATCAGAAAAATAAAAGGCCAGGTATTTTTACCAATTCATGGCAGCCAAATTTTATTAATATATTTCAAATCCAATGTTAAAAATACTCTTAAAAAGGAATAATCAAGTTCAGTGACCTGCATGTTTAGAACTGACTTCATGAGTTCTATTTGTGATAGTCATAAAATATGTCTTTTTCCTTCTCCCTCTGCATCAAAATTATAAAATCAATCAAAAGAATATCTTTACTTACTGTAACAAATATGTCATCAATCATTTTTAAGGAATAGATATTCAATTTGTTCTCTTGATTTCAAAAGCAACGGAATAATAAAAATTTCAAAACACCTGTCGTCATTAAGTAATTATGAAAAATTAATAATTTTTAAAGTTTAATTTTTCACAGCTAAACGAAGCCTCCGTGGCGCAATCGGCTAGCGCGTTCGGCTGTTAACCGAAAGGTTGGTGGTTCGAGCCCACCCGGGGGCGTATTTATTTTAATACTTTTTTGACATATTAATGAAAATGTGCTCTTTTAACTTTATATGGCAGGTAAAAGAAAAGAGTAAGGTTTGATAAAAAGAATGTCTGTGTTTTAATAAAATTGTTCTTAATTTGAATTGAATGTTATAAATATATTATGTTTATATATCAAGTCTAGACTATTTTTTTCTCCCGGCCTTTTATAAAAATGTTATGCATTTCTTTTTATTTTAATTTTCTTTCTTAAGGTGTCATTTTTGTAATGTAGATGGTGAGGAGTAACGAGAGGTGCGGTCCAGGAAAAAAATATGTTCATATTTTTTGGGTAATATAATTTGAAATTTGCTTGCGGTTTTTTTCATAAATATATTTTTCTCTCAGAACTACAGCTTCTGGGTTTTTTTAAAATAATGGAACGCTTTCGAAAAATTCAAAATATTCTACATCTTAAAAAAATAGATTAGTAATTGCATACTCTGTGAGATAACTTATATTTAAAATAAAGATTCAATGGTCTTGGAAGCTATCATTGATATTTAAATCAATCGCATGTATTACAAAGACTATTTAAAATTATGAAAGGAACTATATACTTTATTTCCTACGTATAAAATTTTGATTTTGAATAATTTTGAACATTGTGTATCAATAATGGACAAAGTTTTTACTGGAGAAGTGTTCGAGTTCGACAAAAAAATTATATAACAAAAGCCTATATGCAAAAACTAAATTTTTTCTTTCTGTAAAAATACTATCTTTTTATTTCTTTAAAAATTCTTTTTTTTCTATAGTATTTCTTAGAATTAATTATGTAATAATATACAAATATTTGAAACTTTTCACAATAGATGGCGACATAAGCTTTGTTTATTTAAGTGAGCATTTTTCAAAATAAATTAAAATATATATTATTCATGTTAAATAAACATTATGCATCCAAATGGGAGTTAAAATAAATTTGATTGCATAAGCTGCAACCGAGAAATTGGTATGAAATCAGAGTGGATTAATGCTTAAAGATTTATTTTATATTATATATGGCAACACCTGTAATAAAAGCTGTTTTGCTACAACTAAACATTTACACTTATTTCAAGTGACGTCACGTTTAACAGTAAATATTTTTGTTTGCCTTCCTTACATTTGAAAAGTTTTTACTTATTGAAACTTATTTATTACTTCTCTGATTAAAATGGGATGTGATGGTGGCACAATTCCCAGACGAGATGAACTGGTTCGTACGAAGAAAAAACCAGAACAAAAGGATAAAAATGCCGAGACCGTAGCGAAATGGAAACATTGTGCGATATCTCAGAATCCTCTTCGCAAACCTATTGTTGCTTGTGAACTCGGTAGATTGTATAATAAGGAAGCTGTGATAGAGCACATCTTAAATAGAAGTGCTATTTCTTCATCCCCTGTGGCTAATCACATTACAAAATTATCTGATGTTAAAGAGCTGAATCTAACTGAAAAGCCCGATTTTCAGCAGAAGAATCCTATGGGAGATGAATACGTTGATTTAAATAATTCTCAGTATATCTGCCCAGTTACAGGATTGGATATGAATGGCAAACAAAAGTTCTATTTTGTTTGGAAATGTGGCTGTGTTTTTTCTGAGAGAGCAATTAAAGAAGTGAAGTCCGAAACTTGCCATAAATGTGGAAACCTTCTGAATCAGAATGACATCATAGTTATCAATGGCACAGATGAAGAAATTGAAGTTTTGAAAGAGAAAATGGTGGAAAGAAGACGCCTTGCGAAGTTGGAAAAGAAAAAGAAGAGATCAGCTACTGCAACTGAGACTTCTGCAGAATCAATTGAGAAAAAGATAAAATTGGAAACTGGTGAACCTTCTACTAATTCCCATTCCATATCTGATACAAAGTTAACAAATGGTACGAAGAAGGAGAAATTACCTGGAAAAAGTGAACAGGTAAAGTCATCTAAGGTTAATGGTGCATCTGTACAAAATGGTGGGGGTTCATCTAAAACTTTAATTCTTCCTGAAAAAGCACAGAAAAGTTATAGTATTGCAAAAGATCCAAATGCTAGTGATGCATATAAATCCTTATTTACAACTCATAAAGATGCACAAATGAAAGAAAAGCAACATTGGATTACTCACAATCCATTGTACTATTAATTATGATTGACTTTTTTGCATTTAGAACTATCTTTGTACAAAAACTGTTTGATACTTCTAATTAAAAACTATTGAATATTCTTTGAAGCTTTAAAAATATGTTTTTCACGAGATCATTATTAGGAAATAAAACAATCTTTATTTGTAATTGTTATTCTGAAATGATTTATTTTCAACTAATAAATTATGTATATACTTTGATACATTATTCCCCTTCCTCTTTAATTTAAATTAAGCAAATATGTTGTACACTTCTTTTTGTTTTGTTTATAGTATTGGAATGAAAAAGGTATATTTAAGATATACTGTACAGCAAAATTGAAAGTTATTATTCCGACTCAGATTATTTTATATTCTCCTTGTATTTTTATTAAATTATATTGTAGAAAATGTCATTTGTATATTTACACTACAACAAAATGTTTCCTTTTTTGATAATGTTGATTGAAAATATTTACATTGTGTTACATTACATTTAATAGCTACAAATTAATTTTATAATAATTATATAATAGGTCCATAATTAAATAATAATTATGGACTTTTTTTTTTTTTGTAAAAAAAATAACACAGAACTTCTGATACATAGTTACATGTTCTAATATGTTGTGTTATATATTTTTAATTGAGATTTACCATTTAATGATCTGCTAGATTTGGAATACTGTACAATAACAAATGATTTTTTTTTTCATTCTATAACTCTGCCAAAATAATTGTCATATCTTATGAAATTTTCCTAGTTTCTTTCCTTAATTGTTTATTTGAAAACATTTATACCTAAGTAATAATATGCATTTTTTTCCTTTAAAAAAAGAAGTGAAAGTATTTATGTATATATATAGTTTTCCTTTACTAAAAGTGCTTTTATAATATATTTGCACAACAGGGTCGCTGCAAACTGACAATTGTTTACATTTCATGGACAATGCTCCAAACTCCCTATTTCCTCAAAATGGAGAACTATTAAATAGGGCATTTATTCGGCTTTGTTCATTTTACCGATCAGAACTTTCGCAATACTTTAGTCGTTTATTCACCGTTTTTATAAAATTATATTAACACTAATGCTCGATCCAGCAATGATAGCATGTTGCTGCCATTGGAGGGCGTATCTATTTCTAGCCATCTATTTTACAGCTATCCTCATGTGCAAAAACCGCCTCGGTTTGAAGTGTGAGCTCCATCTATCAGTCATTTTTTAAATAATTTTTAATGGGGAAAAAATCCACATTTTTTGAAAACATTCCCTTGAACTATTTCATTGCGTTTTTCATGCCATATTTAATTTTTTTTTAAAGTTTACACGAATTTAAGGTGCACCTATATAAAGTAGGCATGAGAAGAGCCTTGATAAATTATAGCCCCCTCTCAACAACCCTACTAATAGATGCCAAGAATCCCTGGAATCTTCAAAAACTACGATATCAACTGATAAGATTTTCTATTCTCCTAGGAAACATATAAGTATTGTATTTTTGATTATTTAATTAAACATACTGCTCTTTATGACTGTTTTCTTTAGAATAAGGAATTGTAAGTATTTTTAGTGTTTCAGTATAAGCAGTATAAATAAAAACTTTAAATATTTAGTGAAAACACAATCAATTTATTTTAGATTAATCCTGTAATTAACTTATCAATATTTGTTTCCCATTCATAGACAAAATACCACTCTGGATTAATATCTGTCATATAGCAGGTCCTGTTAATGACAGAGCACCACATATATTAATATTTATTGGGAAACAGTTTTTGCTTTTTTAGTTTTTACCTTTTGGTTATGTAGTCAATGCAATCAGAGTAGCACTAAAAGTTTTTCTTGATTTATGGCCAAAGTTTGTTCTAATTTACTAATTATAAGTCATACAGTCATTTAGTTTTCAACATAATTTTTATAGAAAGTGATTATAAACACTTTATAAAAAGCATAAATTTTCAATTTACTTAATTTTAATTATGGCATATAATGTTAAAAAACTATAATATATACTCTATTTATATATGCACAAACATATATATATATACATGGTAAAATACATAGTTTTGTGGCCGAAGAAAGAAAACTCTTTGAATTTTTAAACTCCGCACTTATTCTATCCTGGGGGGCATAATCTATGTACAAGCAAGAAGTGACGAATTATGTCAGTCCACAGCTCGACATGGAAGAGCCACGAGAGAAATATTTATCCCCAATGATTATATATTATGAGATTCTGATAGGGATTTCTTTACACATGTAATTTTAGATAAGAGGAATATAGGTATCTTTTAAAAGAATTCATTTAGCGTGACAGATTTTTATCTCTTCAATCAGAGTGTGTGAACTTGCTGATTTCAGCAGTTCTACAAAGCTTCTGTAGTATTAATTAAACAAAAAAGAATGAAACTGGATCAGGAAATAAGATAACATTTCAGAACCAAGTTAATATGGGTTAAACCTAGATAAAAATTAAGAAATTAATTAAGATTTCATTTATATATATATATTGCAAACAAAAATGCAACGGGAAATTGTTATATTTAAAAATTTAGTTATTGTGGTAGACAGAAATAATTGTAAATCAAGAGAGTTATTTAATTTTGCATAAAATTTTAAAGGATAAATATTTAAAAATCTATATGACCATGAAGAAAACTCTTAGATATATTTTTCCCTATCAGGGTCAGTATTACTGAGAATAGGGCTCTATAAGGAAAAATAATAATGAATTTCTTTAATATTTTAAAATCTAAATAAATTGAATTAAAAAGAAAGGGGTAAAATAGTGGGATTATAATGCATTATTTCGGATATAGTGCACTATTTGAAGAATTATAAACTTTGTAGTTTAGTGAAGACAACCATGTAAATAATTTTTTACGCCCATTAGGGAATTAAATTTTATGTTAAGACTAGTATTTTGATAACAAGAACAAAATATATTTCATTTATCTAAGATGTTACATTTTTTCAACTATAATTTTCATACATCCACACACAAACAGGCTTACACATAGTTAATCCTTTCATGAATTTGGTTCAAAATATGATATAAATAAACAGTTATAAAACCATATTTTATAAACCATAACATTAAATTTGATTTTTCTAGCTCTTTTTGTTTGAGTTATTAAGCCTATTTGCAAATGGATTCCATTTAAAATTTGATCAATACTGGCAGTTTTACTGCTATAACCTCAAACCAAATTTCACCTGTTACATATAAGTTATCTAATTGCATCGATTTAATAATTTTTTTTAAAGATTGTTTTCCTTTGTTTTAGGAAATCCAAAGTATGGAAATTCTTAAATTGTCTAGGTTTGAATTTATTGAGAAAAGTAATTTTTCTTTTGTTCATTTTATATGCTACAAAGTAAAAATGAATAATTTAGGTTTCAAAAATTATAGATGTCTTGTGTCAATTGTTTATCAGCAATGATAAATCATGTATTGATATGACAAATAATTTGAGAATTATGTTGAAAAAAATTTAAAAAGTATTTTATTTTCTTGATTTTCTTTTTAATAATAGTGCTTGGAAAAATATCAGCATAACTTTCTCAGATCTTGGAATCCATCATCTGTTCATGATTTCATTTTCTAGCAATTTTATAATTACTGACAAACCAGTCTACAGTTTCTTTAACAGCTGAAAAGAGAAATAAATATCCTTAATATAATTTAGTTATATATTATTCTACTATTACAAAATGTATTAATAATTTCTTATGAAAATAAAGTATAGCATCTGTAATTTGCAACAGATTTTTAAATTAACTATGAAATAAATATATCTTTTAATAAGGAAATTTAATTGCTTATTAAAATACACTTTGAGTGAATATTTTATTGATTACTCAGATAAGTTTAGTGTAATTTAAAATTATACATTCTTTTTTGAAACTGCTTAAGAAATAGAAATAAATGAATAACAGAAGCAATTTAAATCTAAAATTATTCAAAACATAAGTATTTATTATTCTATTTTTAAAGAGATTTTTCAAAAACATTTCACAAACTTTATGAAGAATCTTTGTTGCATATGAAATTATCTTTATTTGTAGACAAACATTAATGCAAAATTCTCACAAATATTTATAATAATCACAAAGTTTACAAAAATAAGAAAATTTATTTAATTTATTTTAAATAAAACAGTTCAAGTATGAAAAGAATATATAAGATCATCTGATCTCAGCCTAATGACTGTTGGAGATATGTACACCAATATATCTCTATGTTCTAAATGACATGAAAGATTAAACTTTTTTTTTTGGAATTATTACCAATAAATATAAAGCTGAAAAAGTTTTGAAATCTATATTTTTATACAGTTCCTCAGTTCAATTAGTCATTCTGAGCAAAATATTCCTAATATTACTTTTTACAGACTTCAAATAAATAAACATAAAAGTCACATTTCAGCAAAAAAAAAAAAAAAAAGCCAAGTTATGAAGTTTTGAATTTGCTTTTATAGACAATTTTAGATTATTATAATGGTCACAACAAGGAATATCTGTTTGTCCATACAGTGAACTTTCTTGATGTGGCCTACATAATGAAATTCAAAGTTTATAAGTTTGTCAGTTTTAATTGTAGAAGAATAGAACTTGTGTGAAACAATATTTATTAAATATACCTAACATATTAGATCGATAGAAACATTGTGTATTTTCTTGTATTTTACAGAAAATTATTAAACTCAAATATATAATTCTTTACATACATCATTTAGAGTAATTTTTTTCCCTCCAAATTGGAAGTATATACTTGTCTGTAACTTTTTAAAAATTAATCACTAGATTATGCAAACCACCTTATATAATGCAAAGAGAATGAATAAATATTAACAAATTAATCTTTACCAAAATAAAATTAATCCATGAGAAATTTGAAAATAAATATTAGCTTAAACGTTTCTCCTATATTTCCAGAAAAAGGGCGAAACAACCTAAAAATTTTCATTATTAAATATTTTTCTGGCATTCAGAACATAAAATAAAGTCAAGGCCTTACAATATAAGCATGCCACTATGTTTTGAATTTAAAACTTCTTTAATTTTAGCTATATTATATTTTACAGTAAAACTTAGAATAAGTTTTTTTCTCTACTTTTTTAAATATTCAGTTTCTAAAGCATTTAAAAGTTTACAAGTCTATTCATTTAATTTTTTAGTATGAAAATACCCTGAAGTAATAAATGTCGCAAATTAATTTCATATCCCTATCATATCATCTTAAATTCACTGATTGATAAAGATCAAATTTTTTAATGCAGTCCTGAATTTCTATGTTACTAAGAATAGGGATAGAGGTGTATTTGTAACTAGTAAATAAAAAAAAAGTAGTAATAATCCTAGAGATTTACCTTCTTTGAAGGGTGTGAAAACAAAATCTGGTTTGTATTTTCTCAGCTTTTCATTGCTGGCAGTCTTCTTATATTGTCCATCTGATTTTGCAGTATCAAACTAAAATTAAATTAAGGACAGAATAAAACCTTTTTGATGCTGATGTAATATTGAAAACTCTTTACTCTTTTCCTCTAAAAAAAATATCATGTTTAATATAAAACATTACAGTATAGGAAATGCAGAATAAGCTCACTTTTTAAAAAACTGTTTAGATATTATGTGCAATTTTACAGAAATGTTTCTAAATTATTTTTTACATAGAAAAAAAAATAACTTAAAAAATTAATCAATTTTCCAAAAAACAAAATTATTCAAACATACAAATACTTGCGATTGTTACTTAAAATTTTAAGTAAATAGCTTCAAGTTATTTTGGATTCAAGAAATAACTATATGCCTTTAAAACTTGATTTTAATGGAAAAAGCAATATTATATTTAAAATTAAAGTACAAAGATACAACTAATTTAAGGTAAAGCGATTTTTTTTTCTTTTAAGCCAGCAACATTTTCTTGCATTCTGTAATTTTTCTGAAGTGTCTTTTGGTTTCATATATATCTAATCAATGCATAAATTATTTACATTTATGTAAATTAAGCTTATATTTTATTATATTAAATATGTGAATAAACAAATTTATCAATAAAAGGATTTTAGCATTAATTAATGCTTTTTTTTTGTTTGCATTAATTCGGTTCACAAAATCATTTTACTTTTTTGCAATTCACTGTGTATTAACATTTTATGATTAAATTTATAACATATATTACAATCTGCATATAAAAATTAAAATCAGGATCTGACAAAAGAAACCCAAGAAGAAGCTGACAAAAAGAAAAATTCCTCTTGGTAAGATAGAGCAATTTTCATCTAAGTTATTGTTTTTAAATTCTTTTCAATTTTCAGATGAAAACAGTAAGATATTAAATTTGGAAACAGCCATAGATAATGAATTTATTGCAATCGCACGATTCAGGATTTATTGCAAAATAAATAAGATAATTAATATTGTAAAAATAATATACAAATATAGGTTTGTCACAAAGATTTATATTATTGAAAAGATTTGAAGCAAATCTCAAAAGTTTGTATCAATTAGCAAGTACAAAAAGTTTATTTTTGCATTTTATACATATTTGAAGAACTTAATTATTATTTGCAATTATTCTTATATTAAATAAATGCACAGAATAATGTTTTATACTAGAAATGACAAATTTATTGTTTGATTTATCAGTTACACTAGAGGGGGGAAATCATGTTCTTTTCTTAATTAATGTTAGAAGTAATACTTTATATGTAGCCAATTTAAATATTTCAATTATAGCTATAATTTGAGTAAAAGGAAGGTTTGTTTTTTTAAATTAAACTTTGTTGTCTGTATATTAACTACATACCATGGGGAACATAGCCAATAGATTAAAAATTTTGGCTATTAATTGTTATTATGCATTTAATATAAGTATTGGTTATAAAATGACTGTCTTTTTTAATGCAGCATACTCACAGCAATACAGAAGGCATCAAACCAAAGGGCCACAAATTAACAAAAGGGCCAGAAATCGGTATAAAGAACAAAAGCTCCAGAATAATGAATGAATTTAAAAAATAAAACTTTTTGTTTATTACACAAAATATATAGAATTTTATTAAAAAATTATACTTCATATAATGAATGGCAAAATAATTTCAAAATTTGAGCAGTAACCTATTTTACACTTTTGCAACATAATTAATATCCAATTAGTAAATTGGTTGCTTACTATGATAGTCAATTGCATGATAAGTATTTTCTTAGGATAGCAAAGTACATATTAATTCTTTCTGACAATATTAATAATTTAAAGAAGACTACTAGGAAACAAACACCTGACAAATTTCAAATGAATATCTAATAGTTGACAAGATCTTGTAATCAGTGACTGTGTGACTGATTTTTTTTTGCTTCTGTATATACTAATATGAAGAAAGTGCAATATTAGAAAAAAATTTGGTTTATTTTAAAAGGAGAAATATAATAAGAATCGGATACATAGCAGCTTATGATACCAATTTGTAATTTTTTTTTAATGATAAGTCAGCAAATGCATTGTTCTTTTTTTAAAATCATTTTCCAGAGAAAAATGAAACATATATATATATATTTAGTGAAGGATTGGAATTATAAATAGTGAAGTGGTTTTCACAACTGCATGATACTATTTTCTGCGAAGTACTAAATACTCTTTGTTAAGTTTAAATACAAAGCCCAATAGTAGAAATTAAATTTTATTAATAAATGTAGTTATCAGTTAATAAATATTAGCAAATCATCAGCAAATAATATTTCACTATCTTAAAAAGGATACAATAACTTCCCCTTTGAAATCAAAGGCTTCTGCTACAGTTAGTGCAGCATCCTTTATACTGACTTCTTGTTCCTCATCCACTGAATAGAAATAAACACAGTTAAATAAAACTTAAATTACTCAGCTGACTAATTTAAGTTTAAAAATACATGCAATAAAATTCAATGCAATTTTTGTATTATTTTTTGCACAAAATGCTTTACATGGTATACAGTCACAATTATAGTTTGCAGAACCTAGAATATCTGTAGGTTTCAATTGTTTTACATCTGTAAACATATATTGTTTATAGAGGACATATTATCATATAGGATTTTTCCTATCACAGAAACATGACTTCCTGTAATGGCATATGATAAATTAACAAGGCATTTCAAAACAGTTTGAATACATTGTCATTTTTTTACTTGGTCACTTTTAGCAATATACTAACAAAATAGTCATTTTTTCAGTGAGTAAAAAGTTAATAAATATGTCTGTGGTGAAAAAAAAAAAAAAAGAAAAGAAAAAGGACAATGAAACTCACAAAGAACAGTCTTCATATATATATGATTTGTAAAATTTCAAATCATATATTGAATTTCATCACATTGTTATTTATTGTGGTGGAAAAGACAGAAACAATCTCAGCAGGAAAATAGAATAGGAGAGAATCGAAGTTTATAAAGGGAGAACAGGGAACTTTAGCACATTAAACAACAGTTTCTAAAATAAAATCTAACAACTTTGTATACATAACTATAGAGTGTAATATAGGTTTTTCTAAATTATTGTAAATTATATGAAAACTAAATAATGAAGTGCCATAACCTGAGCTCAATTTAGAAACCAAGCAACATAAATGTATTATTTTTATAACATAAATAAACAAAACAGAAAAGCAATATGTTTTTATTTATTTTAGAATGATAATGTTTATAAACTGGCATCCATTGGCAAATTATTGCAACATATATGACAAAAAACCTTCCAAATGCCTTCCACAAAACAAACTTATTAGAGTTACCAGAAATATCACATAACTATTTCTTGGATAGTAGATGTTCAAGAAATACTATAATTTCAAAACTTTAGATTTTTAGAAAGTTTATCATAACTTTACTATATTACTTTCAATAACTCTGGAGTATGTTATCATACAAATATTATTATAACACCACATTAAAATCTTTAAATGGTATCTTTTCAGTTATGTCAATTTTATTTCCATAGAATTTCTCTAATTTTAATAAGTGTTTAAAAAAAATTTTAAGTACATTTTACAATGATGCTTTTCATTGTTTCGGATACTGAATTTATACTCAGTTGTATTGAGTGCAATTAAACATAGTATTGTGAATACATTATCACTGTAACATAATTGAGAGTAAATTTTAAAATTAATGATAGATGAATCAAGCATTATCATGCTTTGAAGCATCAAGCTAAAAGTTTGAAATTTATTTAATTCTTTTACCCTGAACTAAATAATCAAGATTTCAAGAAATATAAATGATCAATTAATTAGCAAACATTTTGAGCAGATAATGTTCTTTTTTCCCCCAGATAATTTTTAACATATTAACACTATAATACATAATTATTAATTTTAATATGAACAAAAATACATTCAAACATATTGAAACATTCATTTTCTGCCCTTAAAATATTATACAAAAGATTAATCATTTTTTAGCTTGTTAAACTAAGAATACAGAAAGCCTTTTTAAAATTCCCTTTGCTATTAGATATGATAGAGAAAATGAGTTTAATTAAATGAATGTGTTTTTAATTACTGTAGGTGCAAATTAAACATATGCTTATACTATTGTAAGATAATTCTACTTTGGTATTAATGACCAAAGAAAGGAATTTTTAAAATCTTAATTTTAACATTGACAAAAGTATGCAGTTAAGTGTTACGATGGATAAATTTGAATTTTAGAGCAATAGATACTCTTGACTGCCATATTTGGTGTTTCGTTTGATTAATGTAACTAAAGAGAATAAACCAAAAACCGGATTTCTTACTTTATTAAAAGGATCATTGGCAAAGCAATGCTTTGCAAGTAACATAAGACAGAAATTTTAACTTCAACTTATCAATTCATTATAGCTGCAAATTGTCTATTATATATATATGTGTGTGTGTAATGATATTTTAAACTCTTAATTAATTTCCAAAGCATTATCTTAATTTAGCCCATAGTAATTTCATTCTCTTATTTCCTGATACAATTCCACTTTCTCTTTAATTACTTCAAATGAAACTGTGTAAAAATTACTACGCAATCACTTCTATGTATCAAATGAAAGTGATCCCATCGTTGCCCTTGACAAAGATCAACACATGTATTGAATTGATATGTGGCCAGAAATCCCATGTTATATAAGACTAGTGATCATTTGTTTTGTTCCCTCTTTCTTACTTCTGCTTTTTGCCTTCTTGTAAATAAATCATGCCTGTCTTCCGGGAGAGAATAAAATGAAATTAAAAATGTAAAATGCCTCTTCACTGCTTCAAACAAAACAAGCTTACATATTATATATATATATATATATATATATATATATATATATATATATTATATATATATATATACAGAAATTAAAACTGATATCATTAAAGAGGTAATTTTTTGAGTTTTATTGAAAAAGCCATGTTTGCGAAACAATAAGTTTGACAGTTATAGTTATCAATTTCCAAAGGTAAGTTGTAGTGAATAGTAGTTGATCTTGGTTAAGAGATAAGTTGTAGTTGATCATAGTTAAGCCTACTTTTGTGCTGGGTTACACTTTCTATATTATATATATCTCTGTTTGATACCTATTTCTTTTGAATGTTTTCTCTGATTGGATGGATTATTTTGGAGAAATGGATAACCCGAATATTTCTAACAATATTTTGTTGAATAAGGCAATCATAAAAACATATTTATTTACATTTGATTTCAAGTAATAAAAATAATTTCTGTGCCCTGCCATATATGTTAGCGATATTATATATATATATATATATATATATATATATATATATATATATATATAGAGAGAGAGAGAGAAGAGATTTAAATAACTCACCTGATAAAATTATGGGATCAATTTCATTGTATTCTCTCAATACCCAAACAATAAGTCTAGCTAAGTCATTGGAATATATGAATTGTCGAAGCGGTTTTCCAGATCCCCATATGGTAAGAGGAGTTCCATTTTCTACAATATTGATTACGAAATAAAAATCTAATATATAAGATTGAAACAATCATTTTATATTATTTCATAAGATTACTTAAACAGAAAATGCTTCCAAAAATTGAAATTGAATGCAAAACTTAAGGCATATGTATCATGTTTTATTATTTGTAATTAAATATCACTTTTGTAATGAAATACTTACTTTTAGCCTCATAAGTTTTATGAATCAATCCAGGGAGTACATGGCCATCTTCCAAATTAAAGTTATCAAATGGTCCAAAGACATTGGTAGGAATAACTGATGTGAAATTACAGCCATGCTGTGCATGATATGCACGATTCTGAATATCAATTAGTCTTTTAGCATATGAATATCCAAAATTTGATTCATGAGGAGGTCCATTATGAATCTAGAAAATACATAATTCATTAAAAATAATAAAATATAAAAAAAGGGAATTTAACATAATAAAAAAATGCATACCATAGTCTCATTAATTGGATAAGTGGTTTTATCTGGAAAGATGCAAGTTGATAGACATGATACAACCTTCTGAACACCATGCTTGTAACTGCATTGCAAAACATTGTCATTTATGTGAATATTGTTCCGCTACATAAAAATAACAAGGAAAATATAAACAATGAATCATAACTATTACAGATTTACTCTGTAATAAAAACTTTATAATGACAATTTTCAGAATATTACAAAATTCAAGATTTTTAAAAATATTTTTATTATATTTACAACTGTAAGAATACAGCTGAACAAATCAAAATAATTTCTAAGCAACAAATGAAAGAAGAAGCCCCAATACAATAGCACATTATATCAGTATGAAATAACAGTTCAATTCTGAAAAAAGAATTAAAAAAAAAGTAATATTTATAAAGAAAAATATATTAAGAACCCAAGCAACTTGTATGTCAAAAAAATGAAAGTTGATATATATATGACCAATTATATATAACTAAAATTATAAACAGTAATATATAACCCACTTAGTGCCAGAGACATGTTTTTCCACAAATCAAATCTGTTCAAGATGTGCAAAATATTTTTATTTCATTCCCTTCAACTGTTTTCAAAATATTTTCAATGAATTTTTATCACTGAAGGCAGAAATATGTCCACTAATGACTTCTTTGGCAGTGACAGATTAGAAAGATTTACAGATGGTCCAGAGAGAACTAAATAGCCCTGACAAATGAATTCCTTATCAATACTATAGTTTTATCTTTCACAGAACTATTTTACTTAAACCTCAAAGAAGCATGATAAGTACATTCCATAGGAGTAGAAGAGAACATGATGGAAGATGAAGCTAGATTACATCATTTCATAATTGCAAAGATTTAGTAATAATTTGGATTAAAAAAATCAAAGCACTAATGGAAAAATAAATTAATAGGCAAAATTAAAATTATTAACAGTTTAGATAATAAATTCATTCAAATGCAAAAAGTCAAAATGGATTATAACAATTTTATTATTGAATATAGTTATGAATGTTAAAAGATTTTCTTATACACATAAACATTTTTACACATTAATTAAAACAAATATTACAGAAGTGTTTCTACAAAAATTCTAATATTAGTAGTTTTTAGAAATTTTAATCAATGGTTTCTTAAAGAATCATGGTATTATTTTAATATTAGTCAGTATACCGATTCCTTTCCTAAATAGTTTATCTAAACAAACCTATTATTAAACTAATAATAGGTTTTGTTTAGCATATACATTAATACATGAAAAGTTTACAATTTTTTTATACCACCTTACAGTGATGAAATTCTTTCTTATATCTTAATAAAAATCCCTTTATTTTAAATTTAGAAACAATTTTATATTAATGATAAAAATCTAAAATGCTAATTTGATTAACTATGTATTTAAATTAACTAAAGAAGGCAAATAATAATTAACCATTTACAAGAAATGATACAGTAAGTTATTAGTTTTCAAACATATCATTAATTGTTAAGCATTGAACTTACCAGAAAATCTAAATTGTACTTTAGATTTCTAAACAAACCTCCAACCATAGCAGCTAAGTGAATAACATGTGTTGGCTTATATTTTTCAAATAAGATTTCAGTTTGCTGAGTATCACTGAAAAAGAACAAAAAAAGAATTTGAAAATTATTTTTCAAAAGATTCTAAGAAGATCAATAAATTTCTTTTATTACAGAAAAGTTCAAGAGAAATAATATTACAATAGGGTTTTGTAAACTATAGCATTGAATCAAAATGGGGACAGTTATTAGCATTGGGATTATAAAAACATAGAAAACATTCAAATGAAAATTTTCAAAGAGTATCATACAAATGTTAAATTACAATTATTTAAAGGTAATAAATTGCCAAATATGACAATGACTGCATTTTTATTTGATATTTTACAAGTTCTTATCTGAAACACACCATTCTATGAAGCAAGTTTCTTTAAAAACCCAAAACAACTGAAAATAGAGGCAAAAGAGGACAAACATTTCCCTCCCAGTATTTGTAAGCAAATGTTCATTTGCATCATGAGGGAGAGAGGTCTTTTATTATAATGCATTGAAAATCCAAACCCTTGTTAACAATAAAGGGCTCATTTACAAATTGCTATAACAATAATTTCACTAAAAAATTTTATTCTAGTAACATGATTTTTAGCTTATTGTTTAATAAAAGATAAATTTGATGCAAAAACATAATTTTGCATTTTAAAGAGTATGCAGGTCCGTGCAGGTATGCAGGTTTTAAAATCCGTGCTGCATTGTAAAAATTTAATCATTTTAGAATTCAATTTTTTTATATTTTTTTTATTAATATTAGATAACTTATTGTATTAATTTTAGAATTGTATTTATTTGTAATTAATTTATTAATTTTAGATAACTCATTGTAAACATTTAATATATTATATTTATTAAAATTGAAAGGAATTTTTAATTTATTTGAGCATAAAGCAATTTATGTCCAAAGTGATTGCTGGAATTTATTTATTAGTATTGAAAACTTATTAAATATACGTAAATATACAAAAAGAAAGTTATTTCTAGAAAAAAAATACATCTTTTTTTTCCTTCTTTTTTTTTTAATATTTCAAAATTAAGAAACAGGTCGAAGAATATTTACTTAGATAAAATGTTCTCTTATTATGTCTTATACTTTATCCAAATATATATTCTCTTATTAGTTGAGGTAAACTATTTACAAATACTCTAAATATACTGCTAAAATTGACCAAATCAAAACCATCTCCTTTCCCTACTAAATGCCTTTTTTATGTATACCTCTATTGTCTATTATTTAATATAAATGCAATAAAGAAAAAAAATGAATTTTAATTAAGTAACATCAAATCCTGTGTTTACTAATCAAATGAAACTTTTAATGGCATTATTTTAAAAAATGCATTTTCTGACTTAAGCAGTACATTAAAGATATAATATATCTGCCAGTCTTCAAATATTAATTTGTTTTTAAGTGATCTAATCTTTAAAAGAGATTTTTTAAAATATGAATATTTATATTATTGTACTTATAATTAAGAAAAAGATTTGAACTTTCAAAAATATTTTATACCACTAGAAACACAATAAACCACAATGAAAAACATTGTTTTTTATATTTGATTTATAAATAAAGAATATTTAAACCATTGTATTTATAATTAAGAGTGTTTCAAGGACTGGAAAAAATGATAAATGATGAAAGATAGCTTATACCATTATAAAGACAGCTTTCTAGATGTGTAAATCAGCACTTTTTTTTTACATATTTTCCAGTGTTTGTTTTAATAAAACAAATATTGAAAAAATATGTAAAAGAAATGTTAATATAAATTTCTAACAAAGTAAATGAATTTGCAACTTAGAAAGAATTTGAAATGTTGAATTTATCATCTTTATCACTTGAATTTAAATTGAATTCTTCAATATCATCAAGCAATATCCTTATTTCTTTTTGAGTTAAGATTTTCTGATATCCAGGCATTTTAACAAGAAAGTTGAGCAATTAGTGTGCAAAAAAAGCAGCCCTCTATCACTTACAGTTGACAGTAATCAAAAATGGCAGTGGAAGGAAAAGCAACCACTGTTAGAAAAATAAGTTTTCTTTGCACTATTTGCTGACTCTCTTGACAAAAACAATGAAAATAAACATTTGACATTTCCTTAGTATTTTATAGTTTTTATAAAAGGTCATCTGAGTCATTGTGATAGTCAAAAAGATTTTAGTAAGTCATTAATTAAATTCCCATGTCAGTATTCCAAATAAGATGAAATACCTTTTCTTTAAATATAAAAGTTTAGAAAAGAGAAAATTTATAATTAAAGATGTTTTTAACAAAATATTTTAAATTTGGCTAAAAAATTATATAACTTTACTAACAATAAAATATTTTATCAAATACTATGGTTATTTTCTGATGAATAAATACCAAGATCCACTTTCTTAGGTCTAAACACACAATTACGAATAAAATTAGAAACTTAAAATAATGATGGAATTCACTAAGCTGGCTGTTTCATAGAAGCAGTTTTGAAATTTGTTAAATTATTTATAATAGTAATAAATAATCCAGCTTTAGTAATCATATAGAAATTATAATATTTGATTATTTATTAAATAATAAATATATTTCTATCTCAAATAAATATCCATTTATTTTTTTAAAATAAAAAGTAACAGTCAATAACAGACTTTAATTTAAGAGAGAAAATTATAAATCGAATCTAAATAGTTTTCTAATATTTAAAAAAAATTTCTTTGCTTATTTTAAACTATTTAATTATTTTTAAGGAACACATTAAAATTAAAATAAGAAATATTTGAATTTCACAATGCCATATCGAAATACAATACCAAACAAATTTTGTTTGTAAAATAAAAATAACAGAAAATTCTAAATTGAAATAAAATTTTAAAGTTTGTTATTCTCTTACGTTAGATCGGCATCTTTAGAAGATAAAAATACCCAGTTTTCATCTGTTAAGGGGTTGGTTTTAACAACATTTTCGATAGCTTTCCCAACAAGACCAGTACCACCTGTTACTAAAATGGTTTTTGAAGTCATTGTATCAAACTGAAATAAAAGAATTCAAAAAGCATATTTAAGATAAAATTATCTTAGAATCACTATATGTCAAATGATTTTCTAATTCATTAAAATAAAATACCTTTAACTTTATCTTGGTTTGGATCCTTAGACGTATGTAATACTTTAATTTGTAAATTCAGGACTTTCGAGAAAACGTTTCGTAACTAAGTGATGAAACAACGAAGGAATTCGAAAGGCATCTCAAAAATATCAATTTAAATTCAGAACTAGTTCAAAATCACATGGACAATATAGCAGACGCAAAGGCTAGAAAGATGTTGCCATTATCTTTAAAAAATATATAAACAAAAATCATCTATAAAATAAATCTTTTTAAAAATCACAGTTTGTTTTTAATCCTTTTCAAAAATTTATTCCATAGAAGGAAATCGTTTAATACTATATTTCTGGAATAACATAATTAAATATTTTTTTATACAATCCAAAGAAAGAGAGAGAGAGAAAATGTATGACATGGAAGGAGACTATCTTACAATAGTCGCTTGTTGAGAACCGGTAACTTCAACTTCAACTTGTACTTTTCTTTCCAATTATCCGATTTTAGTTTAAAGTTAGAACTAGACGTGTTGTTGCAGAGCGACGCACGCTGTGTTTGGTAACTGCATTCAGAGATATAATCTATTACATTTGAGAATTAGCTGGAATTAATTGCATTATGTCTACAGATGAAAAGTGTAGTTTAACTGCTCATGACTCTAAAGGAATTGTGTGGTTCGTAGGTTTACTTGTTATTTGTTGGTTATTATTTAAACTAGTACGATCGCTCTGGCGTGGACTGTATACATGTTTTATTGCTGAATTAATAGGAGCTACTGTTGATTGGAAAAAACTTGGAAGATGGGCCAGTAAGTATGACTACTTTAACTGTTTTTATTAATTGATTTGGCATTTAAAAACATCTAATAAAATTTTATTTGTTATTACCTTAATTAAAATAACATATCAAAGAAAGTGTTTTTATTAACACTGTAATAACTTTATAAACATTTCTAATAATTCTCTTTATATTGTTATATTTAATTGCATAGACATTCAAAAATGAATCAGCAGTTTATTTATGAAAGATAAAGACAGTTTTAAGATAGAGAGGTAATGTACCTTTCTGTGTAATTTAAAAATAAAGTATAGAAGTGTGACAGTGTGGAATTCTTAATTTTTATTGATGATTTTGTTATATTTTTGATGAAATGTAACTTCACTAAACATTCATGGATTTGTTTATCTTCTAAATTCTGAGCATCAGAATATTTGTTAAAATGTTGTTTTTTTCTATCAGAGGGGAAAAAAAAATCAATACAATGCATTAAAAAATAAAATTTTTCATAGAAATCATGATAAAATGAGTTAACTTTCCTTTTGAACAAAATTGATTGCAAAACTTGGCACTGAATCAAGCTTTCAGACTCGTATGATTGGAATGGACTCGTGGAAACCTAATTAACTTGTAAATCTCTATAAATGTTGGTCTTGTATATATTTGATCTTGTCTATAAGAAGATAGAATGTTAGAACTTTACTGAATAGATTGCTGATTCGGATTATATTATCTCAATAAGGCTGAGTTATATTCTTCTGGTTCATATAATTTTATCTATTCATATAATTTGATTAATATACAGTTGGGTTTTTTTTTTTTTCTACCCTGTATAAAATTAGTGTTTAATCTACATAATTAGGCATAGGAAATGTAGGATAATTTTTATTTTGAACTTAATTTTTGAATTAAAATTTATATAAGCCATTACTATTTCTTTTGTATAGAACTTCCTTTTTTAAATTCAGTTTTATTAATTATTGACTTATTCAAATAGTAAGAATGATAGTAGAAGTATAAATTGTTATGTAATCTTAATCTTTAAGGACTATTAAATAAACTCCAAATAAATTAAATCCATACACAAAAAAAGTGTGTGTTTTTTGTAAATTTTGCTTTTAATAAATAAATAAAATTGAGTTCAATCTTTGATTTTTTAAAAAAGTTATAAAATGTTTCAAGCATTTTATTTATTGCAAAAAATAAAATCTGATTTATTGGCTTCAAACATGATCTTTTCTCTGAACTACTATTTTTGGAACATTTTTACAAAACTATAGAGTATTTATTTAGTAGATTCTCTTTTATGAAAAATGGATTATATATTTTAACTTTTTATCATGGATATATTAGAAATTCCATGCAGTAATGAAATTCAATGTGTTTCTGAGATTTTATAGTGAAATAAGAATTTTTCATGAAAAAGCAAATTATTTAAAATTAACTTCTATTTTATTTTGAGATCAAGAAAGAACTGACACTCCAGTCTTTATTCTTCACAACTAGTGTCAGATTTAGGTAAAAGCAATACAGTCTTATCTGAAGACCACCACTTTCTTGAGGGAAAGCAGTAAATTGTCTTATAAGCTAAATATCATATATGAAGTGATCAAATGCCATATATACTAAATGTGTTATTTAAATGGATTTATAAAGGGTCCCATTTCTCAAATAGCTTAGGGCCTCATTTAGTTTAAATCTAATACTGAGCATAGTTGAATTCATATAAATGAAACATCTTCAGTATATTGCATGGACTTCTCAATTTGAATACATATTGTGAGAAATTGTGGTCATCATCCTTCCCATTTGTAAAGAGAGTTACGTTTGCTATAATTGCTTCAGGTCAGTAACGCTTGTGGATGTTTCTCTCAGTCGGAGTCTTCGAGAAAGCAATTAAGTCATTTTAAGGGAGTATTTTCATTTCACCGGCAGTGCCTCAATCCATGGCAGATAAATGAATGCTCATGTTTATTATGGGCGTCTTTGAAGAAGATCCTGGGCCATCTTCACTAATTGCTTCCTCACTTCCTCCAGCATTTCTATGCCTTCAGGGCTTTCCCCTTTTACCCCCCCCCCATCAGCAAGAAAACTGGTTCTTGTTTTACTTTCCTTATTACTCGCCTCTTCAGAGCAACACGTGTCCTTTCCAGTGCATATCTAAAAAATCAGAGTGCTTTAAAGAAAATGTCGAAATCTAAGTCAAGGAGTTTTATTTGTTCTGTAAGCTCCTGATGAGGAAAAAAACGTGTCGAGAGCCTCATTATGAATAGCTATGTTCCGAGGGAACGAGGAAAAGTTAATTGTTTTCATTCTATATTTCTTCCTTGAGCTAATCTATCTATCCATTGACTTTTCAAAGTGAGTGAATTTCCCGAATGAAATAATGCAGTTGCTTAACTTTTACTACCTGTGATCCATGAGCTTCAAAAAGCGCCGTCTTTTCATTTTCTTGTATATGGAATACAGAGAAAGTATAGTAAATCGCAAAAAATAAATAAATAATTCGAATTGAATATTTTGACAAATTCTACTTTTTAGCCCACCCTGAGTTCGAAGAACACATTTTGGGAAAATGTGCGTCTATCTATGACAGATAATTCAAAAACGCTTTGGTATATGGTTTTTACCCCAAATTCGTAAACTTCTAACAAATTTTGAGCAAATTCTGTGTAGTGGAAGTATACTATCTATCCAACTGTTCGATCATGAATTAACATAACTACAAAACGAAGAAGGCTAGATGGATAAAATTCGGCACACACATTTAGCATCTATAGCATAGACATCTATCAAATTTTGAGTCAGATCCAGTGAGGGTTTGATCTCTGTACTTTCAAAAATATATAAATGTGATAGCTCAAAAACCAAATGAATTAAATTTATTAAATTTGGTATGAGTTTTTTATGACTACGAGTGTAGCTTTTTGCAATTTTTTTTCAATTAAATGGTAAAAGCGTATCTAAAACACAGATGCGATATTCGGATATTATTAACTGGGTACCAGGGTTTAATCGCTAAATAACTCGTTAAGACCGAACACGATGGATTCAACAAAAGTGCTAAACTCCCGACAAAAGTGAATATTTCGTACTGTTGTACGTCTGTACCATGCCTTGCAAGACGTTCTCTGGTATGATACTTTTATTAGAAAGTATGCAAGAAAGTTTTAGAGATATAATGCTCTTTTTTTGTGTCCATTGTAGGAAATGATTAAAAATAGAAGTTGTGAATCTTTTTTACTCGCATGAAGTGCACGTGAATACTTGAGAAAAATTCATTTTTCTATTTATAGTAGTCAACGTACGATTGATAAATTTGCGATAAGATTCCACCTCGATAGTGATTTTTTTTTTATTGTTTTGAAATTCTTCTTGGTATTGTCTCTTTTTTCTACTTTCTCATATACTAAGTATTTGAAGATAAATTATTATTGGTAAAAAAATTATTTGATTTAGGGATTTTGACGAATTTTCATATTTTAGATTTCCCAGAGTCCGAAAAACTCATTTTTGGGCTTATGTCTATCTTTGTTCTATCTATGAATATAACAACTCAAAAATGCTTTAAAATAGACAAATGAAATTTAGATTGTGGTCTTTACACCAAGTTTGCAGATCTTTATTAAATTTTGCATGAAATCCATTGATAAGAAATTCGCCTGATTGTTTCCTGTAATATTATAACTACAAAACATAAAAAGCTAGTTGAATAAAATTTGAAACATTTTAGAACTTAAGGTGTTGAACCATATTAAATTTTAAACAAAATCTGTCAGCGGGTTGATGATCTAACGGTCTTTACATTCGCATACATGTGAATGTCATATTCAAACATGCGATATCTTAGAAAAATGAATTGTGGTATTTTGTTACCGAAATTGTAGTTTGTATCAAATTTTGATTTCATTCAGTCAAAAAGAGATCCACAATACAGTTCTAAAATACAAAATGCTCTGTATAAATAAAAATAAAAATCTGAGATCTCGTAGTGCTTACTACCTTGCCTAAAGTCCATAGTTTTTTTTTTTAATATTTATTTAGAAGGAAAAGGTAAGAATAATGCCATTTTTAAAGATGTGCGAGATTTTAAAGATTTAATGTGCGAGAAAGTTTCTGGGTGACCACTTCTACTGTCTGACTATCCCCTTGCAACTCTCTCTTTCCTTCAGTTACGGTGAATAGATTCTCAATTTCGTGATTGAAGCATTCTCATACTCGAGACCTGATTATACAGATGATCCACTGTTCTTGCGAAATGTGTATTTAAATGCGTCGCCATGAGCCAAACGTCCGTGCATTACTGTTTGTCCGTCAGGAGAACACTTCTTGCCAAATGGCTTCGTTTACGGGATCGTTATTGAAACAGGTTTCGGGGGGAGAGTTAGAACATTGTACAATTCCTTTAATTTGTGTGGCAGTTAAACAATGTAAGCATTAAACCATTAAGCATCGTTAAAATTTCGCCATATTTTTCGATTGTTCCTAATTTTGTCTTTTGCATGGTGAAGAGGTATGCGCATTTTGGTGGAAACATTCCAATTAATGTATACCTACTTAGAAACTAAAGCAAATCTGTTAAATATCCTGACGTATGATTTATAGCATGTAATCGGAGTTTTTGGTGACAGACAAGAGATAGCTACTTTTCTGAAATTACTCATTTGAGTGGTTATGATAAGAGGCAAATTATCTAAGCGTATAAATGATGTGCTATTTCAGCAGTAGGGAAAAATTTGAATTTCCGTTACACCCTGCTATCAGCAGTTTGTGACCTATATTAATTACAATTTACTTGATCAGCTGATTTGCTGGAGATATTGGTTATATTTCATTCCAGTTGAATCATTTAGGAAAACTTCATGTCCATGATTCCCGTATTGTTTAACATAGTCTTACTTTTGTTCTGTTCATATATGTGTATGAACTTTCCTAATGGAAATCAGTCCCATGACATCATAATATTATTATGTCCGGTTTATTTTTTTAAATTTAGCGGTACTGTAACTTTATTTTTTTAAATACATTTTATAAGTTCTACAGTTATTAAACAGAATCCTACTTTTTTAGCTTTCAAAATTGAAAAAAAATTGCATGATCAAATATTTGATGAAGCAAATAAAATTCGATTTTGGTTTTATTCTTAGCAAAGAAAATATTGTTATGAAATATATTTAAAAATAAATTTAAAAGTTAATTAAATCTAGACAAAAGAATTTTACAGCAACTAAATTGGCTTCATTGAAAAGATAAATTTTTGTTGTTTAATATGATGTGAATTTTTTTTTATGCGGGAATGTATTGCGAAAATACTTCAGAATATAGCTTATTTTTAATTGATTAAAATTATAATTAAAATTTTAAAAATCCCTCGAAGATGCATATTCTTACTCTCCAAAGTATAACCGTGCCAAATTTGGTGGTTCTAGGTCAAATGTCTTAATCTGTAGTGTGTTAACACACACACACGCACACACACATTCTTCTTTATTATAAGTAGAGATAGAGATGACTGAAAATTTTAAGGAAATATTGAAATGAATAATGACAGTTATTGGTCTAATACCTAATTAATAAAAACAATTACTGGGTGTTTCCCTATTAGCTGGTTATTACTAATGACCGCAAATTTTAACGTAGGTACTTTCATAAGCTTTTGTGTACTTTAAAGAGAAATTTGGAACTTTGATAAAAACTTATAAAAATAGGGCTTGGTTCAAGTTAACTAAAGACGGCATGCAGTAGAATCAATTTCTGAATTTGTCTCAATTAATATTCCAGACTACGCTTGCGTGAAAGGATTTTTGATATTCTACGCCTTTAGAAGCCATGAAGATTAAATTAGAAGTTTTACATTTTCTTTATTCATTTTTTTTAAAGATGTAAATCTGAAATATTGATTAATTAACAATGTTTAGTTTTCAGTGTATGAAACAATAAAATAAATAAATATTTTCCTTTAAAACAATAGTCGAAATACTTTTTAATCTTTACCTCATTGGCATGGGGGGCATTCTCTGAAATTTTACAAAGAAAGTAAGGGCACTCTCTCGATATCTCATCAACTGAAAAGTCTTACTCAGCATGTAAGGGCGTTTGTAACATCATAGATAAACCCCAGTCATCTTTACGATATTGGGACTCGTCCGTTCAGGACATTTCCGTACAGGTCATAAACGTCCAATGAATCATATGTTCATTGCAAAATCTAGTTAAGGAGTGATTAGTCTAATTTTGCTAAAATCATATTAGCCATTGGCAAGAATACTTGGCGAGAAAATGTATTGGTGTTTTAACTAAATTTTGTTACTTAAACGTAAAGAAAAAGCTTCTGTTTGTTTGTCTGAGTGTGTAAGTGCTGGTGTTGTACAAATCAGACCGTTTGACTTATATCTACCAAATTTGGCAAATATATACTTTGAAGGGTAGAACAGGAAATATCTTCTTTATCTCCTCCCACTACACAATGTAAAGAAATGAGGTATATTGGATGCTCGGTTTTGCAGAACATTTGATTTTTGAAACCTAGCGGAGTAAGGCAGATTGCCAGAAAAGAAAACGTTTTCCGTTGAGTGGAAGTTTTAACATTTTTCTCGAATTTTGGTCCACAAACCATTTTAGCAAAATAGCTTGAAATCACCACATCAACATTAACTACAATTATTAAACAACAAATATAAATTTTAAAAGTGTTTGCAGAATGCAATGAAAAATCGTCGAAAATAAGAAAGTCATTGAAAGCCACTGCTCTTTCTGTTCTTGAATCCTGTGCCGAGGAAATAGTCAATAGTGGGCCTCTGATAAAAGAAAAAGCCCTTCAGCTCCCTTTAAAATCAAGTGAAAGCCTTTTCTGTATCCAATGACCTTTCGATCTTTTAAGAAAAAATACTACGTGCTCTAAAAGGAAGTATTAAAAGTCACTGTTCTTTCTGTTCTTAAATCTTGTGCCATGGAAATAGCCAATAGTGGGCCCCTGATCAAAATTCCTTCAGTTTTCTTTAAAAACACGTGAAAGAATTTTCTGTATCCAATTACCTTTCGATTTTTTAAGAAAAAAGTACCACCTAGTCTAAAAGAAAGTATGCGAAGGAAAGGCAGATATAAATCAAAATCAAGTTAAAGATTAGGAAGGAAAGTTGGTTAGTTTGATTGAAAGGTTACAACGCGGATGAAACTGGGTTATTTTATGACATGCAACCTGACCAAACACTTTGTTGCAGGAATGTAAAATTAAATGAAGATTACGCTTTTGCTTGCAATTAGTATTGATGGAACTGACAAGTTGAAGCCATTTATGATAGGAAGTACAGCAAAGCCGTGAGATTTTAAAAACGTGAAGATCTTGCCAACAAAATGCGCAGCAAGCAGAAAAAACTGAATGATTCTTCCCTATTTACAGAGTTTAGCCAATATACCTTGATATTACTCGTTCTGTAAAAGTTAATTTTAGAAAGTTCCATATGAGAAAAATTATAGCATCATAGGACGGAACTGCAAATAAACAATGCAAAATCTATGTTTGGTATGCTTTAAGTTTTGTAAGGCACCCTTAGTTTCTAAGAATACAATTGAAAAATTATTTCAGAAAGCGAATTTTCCAAGCCCAGAAGTGAAAAATGATGAGGATATCATTTCCATTTGCCCCTTCTAAAGAAGTCACATGAGAGTATGTCATTCCTTGGATAGATTTTAACGATTATGTCGCATGTGCTGATGGAATGTATATTTTTGTAGTTGAGGTCAGGACCGGCCATCTGAGGGATGCGGCGGATGCTATGCACCAAGGCTCCACAATCGCGGGTCCCTCAACATGATCAAGAACTAAAATAATATTCTGAACGGTAATAGTGGGATGGAAAGAAGAGAGGAAGAAATGAAATTGGAACAATCGATGGGATTTGAAATTTATGTTTACAGTTTAGTTTAAGTGTGCGACATATTATAAACATAAAATGTGCTCATTTACCTCACTTAGTAGATTAAATTGCTTATTTATTTTGATAATTCATATTATAAAATGTTTAATATTGTTAGATCTAAATATATCAAGACTCGGTGTCAAAAAAGAAAATTAGCAGAAAAGAAACAAGAAGGAAAGCTAAATTTCAGAAAATCATGAATATGTGTTTTCTTGCCTACAAAGTAATTCTGGCAATGAAATTGCTTCGACTTCAGAAGACTGAATTCAAGCTTCAATTGGCGAAGTCCGCACAAACTACACAATCTTGCAATGAAAGTGTAAAAACTATGAAAATCTTTGAAGAACCATATCTTTGTACAAATATGATTGAATCAGCAAATAGCGACGAAAATGAAAATAACGAATGTGGTCAAGTGCATATAAGTGATTCAGGTTTATGATCAAGCTATATAATTGATTGATAGGTTTGAAATATTTTGTGTTAAAAACAGACTTGCACAACGCAAAGGAGTTTTTGCAGATAATTTTCCATTACGTACTACTTTTAAAAGATACCGAATGGTGAAATCCAACTTCGCAACTGGTTAATTTATTCAAAAACCCAAGACTCCGTTTTTTGTTCTTGTATACTGTTTTCCAAAAAAGTTAAATACTTCAAGAAGAATGCAGTTTTATACTTCATTTCCTCTACTTTTAAAGAAGAGGAAATGTCCAAACTACACGATTTATAGGTGGCTAGAATAACTGGAGAAAGCTGTCAACTGTAATCCAAGATCACGAGCGTTCTACTTATCATTTTAATTCGTTTATTGCTTGGAAAGAACTACTAAAACATCTAAATTTATATTCGACTATTTATAAAACAAATCAAGTTAATATAAATAAAGAAACGGAGCGACTTAAATTACTATTTCAAAGAATTGTAGATGGGATTCTATTTTTAGCATGTAATAATCTTCCATTTCGAGGAAATCATGAAATAACAGAAGCGCGTAATGATAGAATTTTTTTTTTTAATTTATTCGAATTATTAAGTAAATATGACTCTGTGCAAATGGATCATACAATTGCTCTAAACCTATCACACTTTTTTAATATGCCTTACCTATCACACTCTTTTAATTTATTAACTTGTGATACCGTTTCCAACAATATATATTGTAAAGAAAATGTTTTGGATATTGCAACTTTTATATTGCTTATTATCTTCATCTACAAAAAGATAGAAAATTCTATAAAAAAATTTAAATAGATTCTGTTAAGTCTTTATTCGACAATCTTTGCGAAGCCAAAATAGATTCATTTAAAGCAGCGTACACAATATTTGATCAAATTTGTAATGCTTAGAAGAATTTATTGACACAAATAATGATAATACAGCGGTATCCGAAGCTAAAAGTCTATTGGATTCAATACAAGAATTGATATTTATTTTATGTTTATTATTATGGTTTACAATGTTGTCCAAAATTAGCACTATCAATAAACTATTTCAACTAAAAGCAATTGTTCTCGATTGGGTTTTTTATTTAGTCAATAAAATTAAAATTGAAATCCAAAATTTAACTCATTTTTAGACGAAGCCAAAGCAATAGCACGTAATTTAAATCTTTCAGAATATTTTCATAAAAAACGAATTCGAAAAAGAGAAAAATTATATTTCAAAATAGCAGAAGATGAAATTATAGAAAACCCGGCTGAGGAATTTAGATGCTATTTTTTAACTCTGTAACTAATATTATTATTATACAGATAGAAGATAGAGTTTAAACTAATATTATTATTATACAGATAGAAGATAGAGTTTAAAGTATTTCAAATTAATCACTGATATAAAAACTTTAGAAAAACATGAATTGACATGACAAAACATGACAAAAATGTTCCAAAAACTTTTTAACGCTTTATAATAACGATGTAGATGAAAACCTAATTCAAATAACTACGGGATTTGATTTTGAATGAAAGTGATATAAATAACGCTCAAAACATATTTCAATATATACTAATTGATAATTATAATGATTTACTATTCATTTCAGTACCCTGAGACTACCACTTTTCGACGATTCTATCTTACTGAGGGGCGAGACGCGGAAGGATGAGCGCATTTCCGAAATTTTTCGTTATTCTTTGACCTTGATTTCTGTCCTATTAGATACTTTTTCTTTCAATTCTTTTCACGTGTATGTGAGTTTCGTATCGCTTCTGATATATTATTTTATTTCAGTTCACGAGCAATTCGAGTTTTTATTTTTAAATGTAAACATCTTTTTCTTTTATCCTTCCTGTCGCTCCTATTTTGACAATTAAACCTATCCTAAAGCATGCGCAAAAGCGCGGAATCTGTTGGCAAAAAATATTTCTGAATGTATTAACTGTGTTAAAACTTTTCTTTACATTGCCAGTTCCCATAATAAATTTTGAGTCTTCTTTCAGAAATTTAAAATTAATAAAGAATTGTCTTCGGTCAAG
>JAPMOR010011437.1:32870-55482 GCA_026543865.1 Argiope aurantia
GTTTTGTTTCCTTACAATGCGTTCACAATTTTGACGAACACTCAAATAAAAAACTAATCATTAAAAACGGATTTAAACAAATAATAATCCACCAACAGAAAAAAAAAATGCACTGCCAAATCCAACATGAAAAAATGCCGAAAGAAAATATTAAAAGTAATGCTAACGTTCTGTGAAGGGAGAATACAATGAATCAATATAAAGTGTATGTTCACACTTGAAACTTTGAATCGAATATTTTTTTATTGAAAATCGAATAATAAAAGTATCGAATATTTTTTTTATTGCTTCAAAATGTTCTCTGGTCCTTTAGCTTTCAAACGATACCAAGATGTTGTCAACATTCAAAATATTTCTCGAATTATAATTATTTTTCTTGAGCTGCTTTCATTAAAAACTCTAGTTACGGTTTTTATAAAACCTATTTTATGAAGATGATATTTTTCCACTATGTTGCTTCATTCAAACAATCATAACTCAACAAGAAATTAACCAAATACAATTATTTATATATCAAAATAATCTGTATGAAATAGCGGATGTTTTGTGCCTCAAACAAAGTTTTATTTATAGAAATAAATTTTTAATAGCTATTTAAAAGTTAAAATTACAGAAAAAAACTCGCTTTTTCTATTCATCGTTGATGAGAAAATTGTTAAAAAAACACTATATATTTTTATAACTTGATTGAGGCAGACAACATGAAGACTAATATTAGGCATAATTTCCAACTAGAATTGTGTGTCTGTACACAATTCTAGATATCTTCAAAAAATAGGCTAATTAGCTCATTAAATATTATTTAATGAATTAATTAGTGTAATATGATTTTTCTCATTGAATTGAGTTTAAACATATATTAATGACGTACTGTTAAAAAACTGGATTTTTAAAGTTAAAATTTTTTTAAAAAAAATCTTTTAGTGTGTGCGTACACCTAGTGTGTACACAGTAATAAAAATTGCAGACTTCAGTTAATTGACCTTTGTTACAATCCAACATAAATAGATGTATGTGAAATTACGATACCTTAACTAATCTTTTAATAAATTGAGCATTATTCACATACTTATAAATCAATCATTTTGAACGTAAAAAAAGAATCCTTTCGAGTTAATAAGTTGAGATTTCCGCATCCAGTAATGTTATAGATAAAAGGGGTTGGAATATTTTCAACTCCACCCTGCGTTACAGACATTGCTGGGCTATTCTATTATACATAAGGATATTAATTATTAATTTAATTAGGTATACTCTATATCACTGGACAAGTCCTTGTAAATGATAATTTGTAATGGCATATTTGTTTGAAATTATTTTCTATTATTCGATCGTAATAATTATATGCTTTTATTAAGTAAGGAAATCATTAATTAATATCTATCTAATGATTAATAAATATGAATATAATAATCTTATATATAAGTCTTTGTGATTATATGCATATATATGTATGTATATATGTTCCTCATCTTCTACACCACTGTTTCGAATTCTACCAAATTGTGCATACTTATTAGATAAAATATGAAAGAATACTGTGTACTTTTTAAAGCAAAAAAGTTAATTAAATATTCAGTTAATTAGTAATTAACTAAGATTTTCCATTTGTCCACTTTTATTTTTTAAATTCATTTTTATTTCAATACATGTTTTTACTGGTGCTTTTAAAGTAAAGATACTTAAATATTTAGTCAATTAATTAAATGAAGGCGATGTAAGTAAAGTTTTCGCGAGCAAATTATTTTTTATCGTTGAAAAGCAAGAATACAAAGGAAGAGCTTTTGGTACATTAGCAAATTTTTTTTTGAAAAATTTGAACGGCAGACGTTTAACAATTTATATCGGGAACAATTTTAATTTGGTTTATTTTCAGGTTTTTTACTAATGAAAAATTAACAATTTAATCGATTGTTTCAACATGGTCTTAAAATTCTTTTTTATATCTATCAACATTTTGTGACCAAAATTTACAGCTCTAATATAAACAAATAATTAATAACTTATGGAGAAAATTAACTATCGGTAAATTAAAAAATTTTTTTTTGTTCAAATGATTTTTAAATTCTAATTAAAAACATATCAGATGACAGATTCAGAGGGGATTTTGTATGTTATTATAGTTTATGCAAAAAAGTAGTTTTTACTTTAAAATATTATACATGAAAGAATTTTTTAATTTCGAGCAGTGTCAGATATATAGATTAGTAGATTAGTAACTAATAATTAAGGTTAATTTTTTTAAAAAAATCCATCTAAAAGAAATCTTTACAATTTTAATTAAGTCGTTATCTTAAATGTGAAATTATAATGACTGTTATCGGAAGAGGATTTCTTCTGTGCATTTCTTAGAGCCACAAAATGCTTAAATCCGCCAATGTTTAAAGTCCTGTAATTGCAAATCATATATGTTTTCAATACCGCATGATGTTTCATTTTGAAGGGCTACGAGTTTGAGTTCCAATTCTCTCGAAAGTATCTGCTATTCTGCTGCAATTTGAAAATTATTGGGTTTCTTTAAGAGTGTCGTGCGAGTTCTCGCCTGACTTATTTTGTGGCGATTTTTGTTGATCACTCATATTTGTCTCCCCCCCCTCCCAATTTGTGACTTTGTTTATGCTATGCCTAACTTTAAATTAGAATGTCACTTTAATAGTTTATCGAATCAAATAATTATGGCAATCCAGTCAGGAATATTAGTGGATATTATTGTATATTTATTTATGTTAGAAGATTTATCCTAATCTTTTTAACATTGCTTCGAGTTTACGTGGAATTTTAGATAGTGGTTTGACAGCTGGAAAAACATTACTGTTATTTTATCATTAACTGTATCCATTGATTAGATGAAATTAGCATACTGTTTTGAAAATAGCTAACTTCAACACTAGCAGAGAATAGTTGGTCAAAATATATTAAAAGTGCACAACACTCACGTGCACTGTAAATAGATTGTCCCACATCGATAATGATTATTAATTGTGCTTCATAAGCATTTGACACAAAATTTAATTTTTTGAAGCAAACAAGAATTATTCATTAGTTTAAGATTTTGAAATGTTGTAGAAATGGCGAAATGAAGATTTATTTAATTAGTTATAAAGAAAAAGATGGAACTCAGAATATTTTGAGAATCCTAATTCAAGATTTTCGATGAAATCTAATAAATGTATTTCCTTCCTTAAATTATTTTCAAATCATAATTCATCTGCAACCTTATCTAGTGTTGTTAAATCTAGTTGTTAATTAAATTTTCTCTTTTTTTATTTACCTTGGAAATTTGTAGATTGCAGGGTACTAACTCAATTTCCTTCCTTATCATTTGACCAAGCCCAAATTTATGGCGTCATTATCAATATTCATTGTATAGTCCCCCTCCCCAAAAGAATGCTATCTTATTAATCAATTAAGAAAATGTTTTAAGATCCGAAATGAATTGAACATTCTGACTATTGGGGCAGCACTTGGTTCACTATGATCTTCTTCAAACCTTACCATGTCAGTAATCTCGATCGAAGTGTTATCAAGTTAACAGTTTATCTTACTAATCAATAAAGAAAGTTTTTTAAGTAGCGGACTGAACTGAACATTCTGTTGAATAGGACAGCACCTGAATCACTACATCCTTCCTCAAACCTTACCATATCGAGATTCTTGATCGAAGTGTGATCAAGTAAATTGTTTCTGCTGTCCCATTTATTGTAAAATTGATTATTGAATATGAGGTAAAGGTATAAATCTGTCTTCTTTTTTTTTTTTCTGCTTTATCGAAATATATGAAAATTTTCTATTACCGTTTGATTATGAAACACATCTTCTAGTCTTTTTATTCATGAAGCAGCATTTTATTCCTCTAAAGCTTTCAATCACTGAGAAGTAACTACTGTTCCTTGCATGAATGAGTTACATTTTGAAGACTCCTTTATTCTAAATAAAAGAAGTCCAAAAATTTCTACACTTGTTTAAACGACATTCTTGTGCTTTTCTAAAATTGCTTAGAAGATCTGCCCCTCCTGATAGCGGGAAGTGAACATCTTAAATCCGAATTAATCAACGAAAATTATAGTAGAAAATATCATGCACATTAACAAACGTCTTAAGAAATAATATAAGATTCCTTTCAACACGTTGGAAAGAAAAGGATCCTTTTCACCTAAATGAATATTTGCAAATTTTTTCACTCTTTTGACAAAAACGATGAAATGTTGAGGCGATTTTAGATAATTACTTTATTGATATTATATAATATTTATTGCAAAGTAAATATTTAGCGCGATTTATATTGCCACAATTAAATAAATAATTATAACCAAATATATTCAGAATAACAAAGGCACACGCAGCTTCTAAAATTTTCCAAAGCTGAGCATTTTACATTATATTATCAATAATTTCTTTATTTTTTTTTACTTAATTAGTTTTTTTTAAACATTAATCCAATTGCATTGAAACAACTTCAAATTAATGAAAGAAAGTAAACGTCGAAGTTTTTTATTATTATTCATTCAAATGTGGTAATACGTCTACAAATACAAATTGTCTACGCTAGACATTGAAAGATCCCTTTTCGAGCTTAAGTTCTAAGCAATTGCAATTATCGAAAAAACTTTGTTTTAAAAAATTTGTTTTCGTATTGAGATATAGAACATCTAAAGTGTAGGTTCACAT
Source organism: Argiope aurantia (assembly GCA_026543865.1). Taxonomy (NCBI): domain Eukaryota; kingdom Metazoa; phylum Arthropoda; class Arachnida; order Araneae; family Araneidae; genus Argiope; species Argiope aurantia. The sequence goes on from JAPMOR010011437.1 coordinate 37,539, forward strand.
TTTGCACCAGATCCGTCTAGGGATCGGTTATCTGACCTTTTATATTTTCGCATGGATGTAATCAAGCACAGCAACTTAAAGGCAGGTATCTTTTTAAGTGTAAATCCATATCAAATTTTGAACTAAATCAGTCAACAGTTTGACCGATCAACATTTGCACTTTCGCTTATATGAAAACTTAACTCCAGAACACTACGATCTACGTAATTGATATTTGGTGTGGGATCCTGTTACTCAAACTGTGGCTTTATGTTTCATTTTGGCTTCAATTAGAAAAGAGAGAGAGGAAAAAAGACTTCCTAAATACATATTTGGCTTTATTTGCCATACTACGAAGCTTAAACTTCTCACCTGCTAGATTCGGAAGATAAAAAGCTTGAGCACACGTGATGACCTTGCTCAGTGTTTAATATTAAATCTTATTCCCCCTCCCCCAATAAGATCTTATTGGGATAATCCAAAATAGTATCGTGGAAATCATTCGCGCTATTTCGTGGTTAAATTCTTGATATCTGTCGTTTCGTGGATATAATAAATTAATCTTGTCCTTGACTTCTATTGTGTGCATGACAAAGATCTTAAAATATTGCAAGATATGTCACAACTGGTTCAACAATATCTTACAGTTTAATTCATCTCTTTCAAGTCTGTTATATGCCCTTGAGCTTATTTTTTCATTGCCTATTGTTACAATTTTCCTGTTCTGCAAATTGTCACGAGTATCAAAAATCGACAACAATTTTATCCGAATAGAAACAAGTTCTTGTAAGATTTTGGTGGATACTCCTTTAGATAAAATTTCTGCCTATAGATTTCAGCTGATATGCGTCACAATCAAATCAGTGTGAGTGGTCTCCTCGAAACTATCGCATCTCTCAAAGAAATTTTATTTTTCTCTCCACCCATAAAATAATGGACAAGGTCGCGATTACCTTGCTTGGCATTGATGAAGTTGATAGTTAAGAAATATAGATCTTTGTCCGTGAATCTAACATCAAGAATTTTCCTGTTGTCTTTTTTGCAGATCGATTAACATCAAAAGTTGACACTGAACTGCGGTTGTAGTTACAAGATAGCATGACAAATTTCATTGATTTTAGTCATTTATCAGTCATTGTGTTTACATGCATGCGAAAGTACAGACCGGCAGACTATTAACAAATTTGGTTCAAAATTTGATAAGAATCTGCAATGTGCATGCTAAACGTGTGTATTAAATTTTATCTGCCTACTTCTATGTGTTTTGTAGTTGTAGGGTTTACTTGTACTCGAACATCAGAGAGATAATTTCCTGTGAATGAATTTATGGACAAAACCTAATAGAAAGTTAAAAGTGTAGTGTTTTTTAATTATTTTGTTCGCAGACACACATAATGTTAAAAATGTGATTTTCGGATTGGAGGAGGTCTGACATGTGGAAAATCATCGAAATCTCGGGTTCGAATTTTTTAAAATTACAATAATTCCTTTATACTTTGTGTACGAGAAAGTAAAAACCGGTCGGAACACTTTACACGATAGCTGTTTGGATCTATGGATGCCAAATATTGCACCTAATTAGATTTTCAGAAGTAGGTGCTGATTAGGAAAGTTTTTTGTTTAAAATAAATATTTTTAATTAAAAACTTATTGAAATGTTTTTGATTTTCCTAAAGAAATTCGGAGCCCATGATCGCGCAAGAACCATTTTAATTGCATTTTGAAATTCAGACAATAATACAGATAAATTCAGACAATAAACTTCCATTTTTCTCTTGTTTTAATGAATTTTGAAAATTATTTCAAGTACATTTTATGAAATTTTTTTCATTGTTTTAGTGAATTTATACTCACGTAAGTTGCAGTGACATTAAGTATCTTTTTGTGTGCATATTATTGTTGCTAGATAGTAAAATGTTAGTTTTGAAATAAAATATAGAAAAACGTATGAAGCCTAAATTATTATTATTATGCTACGATGTTTCGAACCAGAGTTCAAATCTCCATGATTTTTTTTAAATAGTAGGTTGTTAGAATTAAGTTTAAAAATTTTTTTTAACTGCAAAAAAAAAAAAAAAAAAAAAAATCCGTTAAAATTCGTGATTTTTATTATTTTGAATATTCTTAATGGTTTTACCAATAATTTTTTTTTCTATTTACTGTTGAGATTTATTAATCTACATTGTATTTATATTGTGCAATATTATAATTTTTTATAAATCAGTTTTTAAACTATTTTTTAAGCATATAAAATACAGAGTTTGTACAATCCACTTAAATATGGCCGAAACTTATTGAAAAATAGCAATCAATAAAAAAAAAAAATCAATCATTAGACTCATTTGGAAAGGTACGATTTGAAAAATAAGTACAGCGTTATAAGAAATATTTTCTTTCCGACGTTTATCATTTTTCTGGAATTTTTATTTACTTGTGATTAATTAAGTTGCATGTTATTTTTTTGTACCTGTGAATGTTTGTGGTTTGTACTGCTGTACTTGCTTTGTTTGCTTTCGGACCTGGGTGGAAATATTATTCACAGTTCTTATTTCCTAAAAAAGAAGTTCTTAAACTCTGTGAAGTGGGCATTCATAATAATCAACGCCATGCCGATGAAGTGTTGACAATCTATGTTACTCTTTGTCCATTCATTTAGACTGGTCATCATCACCTCACTCTACCCCTTCGGTGATCCCCACACTTGCTAAAACATACTGCAAATCTTCTTTTCCACGCATATTAAGCCTATCTTTCCCTCTTGTATTCTCCCATTGACCAATCCAAGAGATATGATGGTATGATGACTATTTGAAAAGGCTTGATATCAAACCTTGCCATATTAGTAGTTATCACCGGGTTTTCTCTTTAATTATCGATTTCGGAATGGTGAAATATTTTCGTGAATGCCCTTGTTTATATTTCTTGATTCGCAAAGCCTTTGGTATTTCCATTGTTTGTCAGGGAATTGTTCACGCTTAACGAATAGGGGAAGCAAAATCACAACCTTGTCAACGATTCATGAAACTCTCACTACTCTAATTTTGATGGATTTTCGTACTAAATCATTTTGGAGAGCCACCACTCCATGAGTGATTATAAATTGTTAGTTAATGCAAATGCAATTAACTGGCGACGGCAATTGGCGAAATCGATCCCGTTGTTGAGATTGGTGACTGTATTTTAAATTTATTTTACACTGTCATTCGAAAATGGAAGTGGAGAGGGCATTCAACCTTTAATGACCGATCAACCATGGAATTATTGTATGGATCATAAATTTACATATGAAATAAAAACGCACAAAATCGGTACAGTGTTTATGATTGGGGAATTCTTCCGTCGTTTTGTTTAATTAAATACATGAGCAGCTTGTCATGGAAGGTTGGGTAGTTTTTTATAGCGAAATTCAAACTAATTTTATTGTTCTGTTAAACTTTTCAAGTGTTTATAAAATTTTCTTTTTCATTGCGTAATAATGTAGGAGAACATATATAATAGTTATTTTGTTATCATAATATATTCTTCTGTTATATTATTTGTTCATTAGGAGAATAATTATGTTTCTTCTTTCTCCAACAGTTATTACGGGTTCCACTGATGGCATTGGAAAAGAATATGCAAATGCTGTAAGTACCATTACACCTTCACATAATTCAGCCATGGAATTAAATTTATAATATGTTGAAGATTATAGTTGTTCCTTGGAAGAACAGTGAAATATCGCTTAGCGAACATAATTCATTCTTAAATTATGTTCGCTAAGCGATAATTGTATATTATTCGTAATATTACTTGCAATGCGGATGACCGATCAAGCGAAGTAATTTTTTTAATGGGACTTTATGTAAAATTGGGCAATGTGTTCCGAAAAAAATGTAAACCAATGTATATTTTATTATTTATCAGGCATTTTTTTAAATAAAAAAATGTCAAAAGATGTTTACCTTTTAATATTATATTTCGCGAAAACGAGACACAGCATTACTGCCTGATAAAGTGATGTTTCTTAACTTTCGCCCATGCGTTTAGCATCTCATTCATTTCACTGGAATTTACCTATAATACCTAATGACCTAGCAAGGAGATTACTTAGTAAACTTCACTGGAAGTTGTTTGATCAGGAAGTCATAGTGTTTGCTATGTTCTTCCACCACTTTATCGTTGTCATCGCTATCCCCCTGTAGCTTTATAATCTTGGCCAGTCTCGTCGATTAAAACTTCTCAAACATTTGCCGAAGCCCCTAGTCACGTTCAACATTATATCCGTCAAAGTTTCTTTCATGCAAAATTAAAGATTATCACAGAGCAAGCATTCAACACATACTGATATGGGATAATCCTGCATGTTATTTCACGATGTCCACGTTACTCAGTCTGCGAAAGTCACTCTTTAAAAGAATAATTTTATAACATTTTTTTTTCACCTTATGCTGATTTCTTGTTATGAGAGATGCTCGCTAAGCGAGGTTTAAATGCATTTCTTTCTTATACTTTCTTATACTGACCATGGCTGTCAGTAATATTTTGCTTTTTTTCCCGACTATTCAATTAACTATATATTTTACGACTCCGTTCTAATTTTCAGTGGGAAAAAAAAATGGAAATATCAACAAACAAGCGCTATAAATACAAAGAGAAACAGGCAAGATCCTGCATGTGATGTCACGATGTCTCCTTGTTGCTTTTATTCGAAACATCACTCGTTAAGGGAGTCAATTGTTTGCATTTTAGTTTTCTCGTTATGCCGACCACTCATATGATATGCTCGTTAAATGAGGTTTGAGTGTATTAAATTAAATCTAATAATTTAATGGAAATGTAACAACCAAAATTGTTTAAAATTTATATGATTTTTTGTTAGAATTTGTGTCTAATTGAAAAACGGATTAGGAAACGAAATTTTTAGTTGCATTGAGTATATTTCAAGTGCGTAGTATGATTCACCTAACAAGAACTAAATCTCTACAAATAATAATGTTGAATGTGTGTTTGTTTGCTGGCTCTTTACTAAAACTGGTCTCCTTTACCAACCTTTAAACCAAAATTGGCCTTATATACCCTGGAGGGTGGGAATATGCACCTCAGAGCGATCATTTTTAAATTTTAATTAATTAAAAATTTAATTTAATTTCGCCAATTTTTCGCGATAATTTCCAAAAAATATTGTACAAAATAAATTTTACATCATTTCAAAATTTTAAAAAATATATATGTTTTTTAGTGATATCAATTTAATAACCTTGTGAAGTTTAGCTGAACGGTGACATTTTAAAATTTGTTTTGTCTGATTTCCAGTAATAAATTATGTTGTTGATCTGTTCTCATTGTTTCATAAAATTAATTTCACAATTTTCTTTCATTGTTGAAAGCTAACGATTCTGTTTAGTATCGGTATAGTTTACGAGATACTCATACTCGCGAAATTCAGAAGATTGACGAAACGAATATTTACTTTTAGGACCAGTGGTATATATAATATAGTGTCTATTCCCTACACCTAGACGGCACTTTGAGGTGGAGTATTTATAGAGTTCCCATGATGCCTTTCAGTTAGTAAGTAAGACATCACTACTCTGTGATAGTTCGCTAACCATCTTGAAACTATGTGATATTTTATTCTTCCAGGTTGAGTATATGTGTGTAATTTGATGTTTTGTGTATCTTGTGATGTGGAATCTAAAGAAATATCAATAAAGTGGGGCGACATTTGTAGTGAAGAGAGACTTATGCTGTTGTGCAAATGAAAACACCAGCTTTTGGGAAACATTTTATTGAGATTTCTTCTGGATTCCACATCACAAGGCACACAAAACATCAAATTAAACACAATACTTAACATGGAAGAATAAAATATCACATAATTTCAAGTTAACTAGCGAACTATCACAGAGTAGTGATGTCTTACTCACTGAAAGGCATCATGTTTAGTTTAGTTTAGATATATTAATTTCCCGTTTGAAGCAATGCTAGGGCTATTTTGGGACGGACCTCGTAATTTTGAACCGCGGTCAGATGACGAGGACGACATCTGAGCTGGCACCCCCTTCTCCACATCTCACCACACCAGTGGGAGGACGTTTGGTCAGGACGGATTTAACGTGCAACAGACCCCCTTACACGACGGTTCTTCGGTGGAGTCGGGTCTCGAACTTAAAACCCTCCGGTTCCGAAGCCGAGACCTTACCACCAGGCCACCGCGGCCCTGAAAGGCATCATGAGAACTATATAAATACTTTGTCTCAATGTGCCATCTAGGTGTAAAGAATAGAAACTATATATATATATATATATATATATATATATATATATATATATATATAATATCGTATACTACTGGTTACACTTTTTAATAGTGATATAATATTTATTGTTATGGTACTTCATTAAAGAGATTCATTCATCCAATAAACAGAACTTAACTAAGATAATAAAAGTAACAAAATTGTAATATCCGACAAATTGGTGGAAATATGGGCATGAATTTATATTTAAAGGATTTATTTGAATTAAAGTATAACCGACGAAAAGCTAATCGTCTTAGACAACGTTGTAACCGAATTTGTATTTTTGATTTATTTATAAATTTACATTTTTATCCTTAATATGAGCATCTAATTCTCCGAATCAGAATTTAAAATTCATATATTCTGGAAATTTATGAATCTCTCAGATAACCTCTCTGTAAGTATTTCGCAATCTGTAAGCTGTTTTTCGTCTGTCTTCCCGCGTGCTACGTTCTGTATTGATAATATTCTTAAAAAAATTTTCAGCAAAATTATTTCAAGTTTTGCATTCATGTCTTAATAATTTTACAAATAGAATGAAATCAGTATTATTTGTTTGTAACTTTTTATTGTATGCCATACCTTAAATGTATTATTTCCATCCATGCAGGTTTAATCGTTATTTGCAGCTGTTTATTTATTGGTTTTGTGTTTTCATAAAATAGTTATTATTTTAATTTTTTAATAAATTGTTTTTTATTATTTTATTTTATATTTCTTTTCATTCCAGCTTGCAGCCAAAGGATTTAACATAGTTTTAATTAGTAGAAATCAGGAAAAGCTAGATACTGTTGCTCAAGAAATTGGTATGATTTACTTCGTTATATTATATTAAATTATATATTGTATTGATTTATATTGTTGTATAAATTGTATATATTGTATTTTCTTCGTTATGTTATATTAAATTTATTGTATTACTAGCCGCTTTTGGCGACCAGCCGATTCCTAATCTTAATGCTCGTTAAAATTTTAATTAAATATTTTAGTAAATCCTATTTTAATAGCATTTTCATCAAAATATTATAAAACTTCAAATTTTGATAGTCATGTAATTTACTCATAATATTATAAAGGCGTTCAGCATTAACGTAATGTGTATCTCTAATTTTTTGTTAACTCCCGTAGAATTTATGCTTTAAATTACAGTGGAAAGGATTAAACTGCAATTAATATAATATTTTTTACTGAAACAAAGCATTTTTTTTTTAAATATGAGTACTGAAAACAGAGTCGCTGAGTATTTAAACCTTATGGGCACTAAAGAATATTTTTCTTAATTTATATAATATCTCAAGAAATTTTCAACAAAATTTTCTCAGATTCATCATGTACAGATCGATTAATTAACGATGTTTAGTTTTAAATGCATCAAACACTAAAAAAATAAACAGAATCGTTTGAAATAATCTGTCGGAAACATATTAAGCCTTCAAAACCAAGTCCGTATCCGTTGTCAACAATCAGAATACAATGCGCATGAGTGAATTTTCAACGCCAATTATGGTATCGAAAATGCGTGAATTTTCTACGCCAGTTGGGGTAACGCTATGCAGATTAGAAATTTTTGATTTACTTTATTCTGTTTTATTTTAATTCAAAACTACTTCAGAATGAATCCAAAAAATCCATTAATAAACTATGTTTAATTTTAAAGGCATTAAACATTAAGAAAATAAACAGAATCGTTTGAAATAATCGATCGAAAACATATTAAGCCTACCCTCATAAACGTGGGAAGAAAAACTGAAGCCTTACACATTTGGCGGTGGGGAAATGATTTTTTGACGAGAAAGTTAGTTTTTAATTAATAATTAAAATTCTAATTAAAAATTCAAAAAAAAGGGACCCCAGGTGCACATTCGCGACCTCCAAGGTATACATGTACCAAATTTGGTAGCTGTAGGTCAAACGGTCTGACCTGTAGAGCGCCAACACACACGCACACACACACACATTGAGCTTTATATATATATATATAGATAGATAGATATAGATATATATATGCACTTTTGAATTTTATGATTATAATTCAATATTAGTAACTGGAGTAACTTAACTATAAATAGATGGTTGAGTAAACCGGGTTCTTCAATTTTATCATTAGTTACAAGAAGTTTTGATCAAAGAATGTGTCAGTTCTATTAATACTAAAATCCAATGTATATTAATATGTTGATTCTGTCTGCTGACTTTTGAGCATAGAAATGTCTAATTTGGCTCAAATATTCTTCAGGGGTGGAGTGGGGTGGGGTGTGACAATCAGTGACGAACTCTCGGGCAAGCACTGAAGCTGCTTACCTCATGTCTGAGATTCTAGGAGATCTTAAACTCTATTTGCCACACTTCACAATGGTCAGTTGATAGAAACTTGAGGATATTGGATTAGGGAGGTGCCTCATATTACTAATATCAATCATTCGTGCATCTCTGAACAATTTTTTTTCTCAAAATTTGTCTTTTTTTAAAAATTTAATTTCCAAAAACATAGTGGCAGAAATGTATTTTTTTTTCACCATTTTAAATTTAAAACATAATTTTAATTATTATGAAGATACGTGTTGGCATTCTACAGGCTAAGCCTTTGGACTTAGAGCTATTAAACGTAGAACATATATGGTTTGGAAAGTGGAAATGTGCAGCGTTAATGTTTCTTTTTTAAAGTTTTAATAAAAATTAAACAAATTTCCCACTATAATATCCAAAAATACTGCAGTGAAAAATGAGTTATGCATCATCTTAATATTCAAAAAATTGTCTTTTCAATTATAATTTTTAACATATGCATTAAGATTCTATTTTTAAAAAAATCAAGTATATTTTCCAACAATTTATTTCACTCGCACAAAATAAAAATTAAATTCAACTTGCTTGAGCACAATATTCATGCTTCAGAAAAATTAGCTTTTATCAACATGTTACCATCACATTGGTAAATACCCAAATTAAAAGATTCTTCCTGCAAATTAATGCTAGAAAAGTGCATTTTCAACATGTGTCAATAAGATATGAAATAAACATGAAAGGGGTATTTTCTGGAAAGATAAGTGCAAGAAACTGATTTCTGTGAATTTTTAAAATATCTGTATTATTAATTGAATTTAAAATTGTGTGTGGGGCAGGGTTGATGTTATACATGATGTCTGCTCTAATCAGATTATATGACCTAATTCCTAAACAATTAATATTAGGCATATATATATATATATAATATAGTAAGAAAAAGGGCCTGTATTTAGTAAAGAATATTGTTTTATGTAGTTGGGGTTAATAAATGTTCTGATAAATGACAAATTTTATATATTCCTGGTCCTTTGAGCCATATTTAGTAATATATTCTTAAAACACCAACATTTTAAATAAAGGTAAAGGTCCATTCTATTACAACCAAAACTTTGTGATTTGTGGGAATTTGAATATTACTGACTTGCAAAAGTGCATGATTTTAGACCTCTCCATTAATCTCATCATTCAGTGGCAGTTCTTACCATAAGATTGATTAGTCTAAAATTATGAAATTGTTGACTGTCCTAAAATAGTGACATTCAAAATTTCATTATTCAATTTCAGAAGAAAGTAACGTTTTTTAAAATTTAATTTATTTAATGAAAATTGGGAGCATCAAGAATATTTTACTGAATAGGATTCTTTAGGTCAAAGAATTGTATAAAATTTAGAATCCATAATTCTTTCAGAATTGCATTGACTGACACAAAATAAAATATTTACATCATTTAAATACTTTTATAAGTAAACTAAAACTGAATTTTATGATGAATAAAATAAATTTTTATTAAATAATTCTTTGAGATATCGGATAAATTATTAAAAAAAAAAATCTGTAGTGTACATGAAATTTCAATACTAAACATTCTGTATTCTATTCTCATATTTTTAAAAATCTGTTTGGTTTGGCAATAAAGTTTTTATTTTTGTTTAATTACATCTGCTTCAATATAAGTTCATATTTTACAGAACTTAATAGAAAATTAGAGATACATAGTACAATGAACGGTACAACATGTGAATTCTATAATAGTATGAATTTTACAATAATCAAGAATCGAAGCTTAAAAATATTTTGCTGAAAAAGTTATTAAGAGGCCAATTTATGTGAAATATTTCATTGAAAATTTTAGCAAGTATTAAACTGGGTGTACTAGTTGGTCACCTAAGGTGGCTGATGTATTTATATAATGTGATTTGCAAAGCTACATTTTATAGTTACAATGAAAATCGAACTATTCTTTGTTTCTCAAATCATTATTAAAACTGTGATTAACAAAGTTTACCTTTAAATCAACTACTGGTTCTCACATCTTAAAATATTCTTTTACGAGTTCATTTGATGATGATAAGGTTTTGCATGCTGAGATATTTTCTTGTACCATTTTCTAATTGATTTTGATACATTTTATAATGTAATGCTACTTTAAGTTTTTAATTAGAAATTTTGAGTTGTTTCATTTTAATTTGCAGCAGTAATAATTAAAGTTTTTTTTTCTTTCAGATATCTTTACTAAGAAATAATAAATCAAAAACTTCACTCTTTACAAAATTTATTGTTTGTATAATTGTTTGTTTTTTAAAAATATTTTTTTAAATATTTTTCTTGGTAATATTTTTTAATTTTTAAGCTTATTTCTTTTGTTTTTTAGTGTATCTTATTATTTTTTATCTAATATAAATGATGACATTTTTACCTCTTAATTTTGCTCTGCTAAATTTAATTATGATTAGGTGCTTTACTAATTACAGTTAATTTTAAAGATTTTTTTTTCATTAAAAGCATAGATAGAAAAAGGTTATTACATAAGCCTTTTAGCCTCATCAAAGAGCAAAGCTTAAGTTATAAATAGATATGCTATTTTCATTTTAGTATTTTAAAAACAACCAGAAAAGGCAATTATCCAGGTGAACAATCGAATTACCAGGGGTGTTTAGTATTAACATTTATATTCTATTTTATCCATGCCATATTGAAAAACAAAATTAATCATAGTTATAATATACTATAGTATTTTATTTAGGGCAGTGGAACTTTGTACCTCCTTATCATATTTACATTGTGTTTAAAGTAGAAATTTTAGTTTTACATGATTGAAGGAATCAAATGAGTTTAATACTGAAAGGGTCATTTCATCATCTTAAGAAATATTTGAAAATGAAAAATGTAGGACCCAAGAAATTCGGTAAACTAAAAGTTCAATTAATGGAGAAAAATAATTTATTTCTAAATTCATTGTAAATATCTGCATTTAATAAATGCATTCAATGTTTGCTTTGTTGGTTTTTTTTTTTAATTTGCTGAATAAAAAAACCAAAAATGAGAAATTAAAAAATATTTACTTTTGGTGAATGACTCGTTATTTAATAAATTATTATTTAAAAAGTCTTCCAGTAATTTTTATTTGTTGTAGTAATATTCATTACAGCAATTTCTGATTAGAAATACATTTTTATAAATATTTGGTAAAATCTATTTTTTATTCCTTTAGAAAAGAAATACTCTGTAAAAACCAAGACTGTAGCTGTTGATATCACGGATGAATCAGTTATTTATGATAAGATTCGAAAAGAAGTTGAAGATTTGGACATTGGTGTATTAGGTAATAATATTTTTGTTTATTTATAATATACACATAGTAAAGCATATGGATATTAATCTCAAATGATGATGCACATATTAATTTTTCCGGCTCATAAAAATTTTAATTTTGAATGATAAGTTTTTAAAAGTATTTTCTTATATATTATTTATATTGTCCATCCCAACAAACTCTACAAAGATGAATGAAGTACCAATAGATAAGTAGTTTTTACTAGATTCTAACATAACAGATTAGTTTATATTTAAATACATTTATTTAAAAAAAAATTTTTTTAAATCTGAAATACTGGCAGCATTGCTACTTAGTTTGTGTCAATGACCTTATCAGTAAAATTATATTATTTTCAAAAAACAAAGAACTACACAGAAATTAACATGTTTTAGACCTTGACAGGAGCAGATTGCAAAGTTTATTACAGTTGTGACTATATACAATCCGATGAGAAGATTCTCGGACAGTTATATCATCTAGAAGTCTTAAGTAATTTTTAACTATCAAAGTTGCCAATACAAAATTAATTTTGGCTTAAGTTTCTAGGCTATGTGTTTCTTGTTCCTGTAAAAACAAAGATAAAAGTACAACTACAATCAAGTTTTTTGAATAACTCAACATATTAATATTTAATTTAAACCTGTTTTAGTTATAAAATGATAATACATGTTGAAAAAAAGACTACTCTTGTTATTTATTGTCTCTTAAAAGAGCTGTCTAGTTTGTTTAAATTAACCACTATACTTATATGCATCACCTCTGAACCTTCGATGCTGTTAGAGATAGTATCGTATTGAATAACTTTTTTCTTGTGTTTTATGTTCTTCAAGTTATACTCTCTACAAATGGGCTTACAAAGTGAAATAGAAAAATACTTTTAGTAAAATTTAATTTCCTCCTCCCCTTTTTTTTAAATAAAATTTCTAACACATAAAAAAAAAAATTCTTTCCACCTCTGGCATTTTTTAAGTTTTGGGTGCAAGGACATTGTTTTATTGATAATTATAGCGCTGTTATTAAATATTGTACAACTTGTTTTTATTTCTTATCATAAGCTGTAATAATTCAATTTTTATTTTCAAATTCGTGACCATTTTGATTGGTAGTAGCAATAAGCATTATGGAATTGCATACATTTTAAAACATTTCTGTCGCTGACTATTTTCTATTCATTAGCAGTTTCAAGGTTTGTGGTAGAAATTTTATTTTTAAAAAGAAAAAAACTTTATGGTATGACTTTGATCATTGTAATGAGTAGCAGCACAAGCATTATGGAATCACATACATTTTAAAACATTTCTGCTGTTGACTATTTTCTATTTATTAGCAGTTTCACGGTTTGTGGCAGAAATTTTATTTTTAAGAAGGGAAAAAAAACCCATTATAGTGTGATTTTCATCACTCTAATTCAATTGCCTTTTAAATTGAATTAGGACCTTCATATTTTGCCAAATAAATATTTGAATCATCTTCATTGTAAGTGTGTATTAAAGTCAAATTCTCTCCTCCCCCCCCCATTATTTAAAACTTTCAAGATATGAGGGAATCCTTTTAAGTCACAAGCAGCATGTTGTAATATCTTGGCCAAGACCGACCAAATAAGAGAGATACATCAATTTATAATAATTCTTTTATTTACAGATTTATGCATTTACAAAAAGTAACTGTTCTCATCTAGTTTAATATTATTTACAAAAATCAAATAACAATTCAATCATGAAATCGTTCCTTGATGAAATAAGAGAATAAGTGAAAAAAAAACCGCTAACAGGTTGTTAGCTCTAAACGGCTACTCCTGGGTCACGCCAGAAATCCACTGATCTTTATCTAGTGGATCTTAATATAGAAGCCCGAATCACAAGGAGCTTCTCAAAAATCAAGATTTTGTAAACCATTCGTGTGAAGCCTTGCTCACTGGATGCAATGTTGCGACACATTGCTTCCAGGACAAAATTTTGGATTTTCTTGTCTTCTCTTGTCAGCATAAATCTTTTGTCAATCTTGGTGTAACTCCACTTTTTCTCGTATTTGTTTTTACAGTTATTGCAAAACGTTTTGAATATGGAGTAATCTCCGGAACAAAATTTTCGTTTTGAATAACAGACTTAATATCATGTTTTACAACGCCCACATTCCGTAATTCTCATGCAAATCTTATGAAGGGTAATTTATCTTTCCATACCTTATGGTTATTCCCAACAAGTATTGCCAAGAGAGGTTTTAAATCTCTATTTTTTCTCTCAACTGAGTTAGACTCTGGGTGATAAACTGGAGTAAAGTTTTGATCAATATCTTTAGCATAGTTGTTGCATAACTGCATTTGTAAACTGGGCGCCGTTATCGCGTAGTATTTTTCTTTGTTACCCAAATCGAAGGGTATCGAAGGGCTTCCAAAAGAGTCGTGGCACATTCTTTGGTTGTCGCTTCCTTTAAGGCAAATAGTTCTGTCCATTTAGTGGCATAATCTTGCACAATAAAGATCCTTTTTTCATCAGTTAGTGTTTCAGAAAGAGGACCGAAAAGGTCAGTTGACAAGGTCTCAAAGCGGTGAGCACAGACAGGAATTTGAAGTAATCCAGATGGCTTTTGATTTGAGGCTTTATAACGGCAACATTTTGGGCAGACTTTGGACGCTATATCTTTTCTCATTTCAACCCAGTAGTGCCGTTTTGATATACGATGTAGCGTTCCTTCAGATTCATAATGGCCTGCCATGGGTGAATCATGGCATTTTTTCAAAGTCTCATTTTTTCTTTGCTGAAGTATAACTAGTTGTGCTTCTTCTTCTGAGTCAGGGGAATATCGGTACAGCACTCCTGTATTCATAATGTATCCTCTTCCAGTCCAGGTTGCATAGTCCACTTCTTTCTCTGGACTCTAAAAGGCTTCAATTATCTTTCGAAGATTACCATCTTTCAACTGCGATTGTCGTAATTGATTGACAGCTATGGTAAGCTATAATAAATTATTCAGTTTTTAGTTTAATTAAGTAAAATCCGGGGTAAAGCTTTTACTTGTGACTATTCGAAACCACTTATCGGCAACTTCCGAACTTTACTACAGTTGGAGAGTGGGTGTCCCACTACGGAAATCCAGGGATGGTTTCCTAAAAAAATTACTAAATTACTTTATCTGAAATGGTGGTCCATACCTATAATATCCTTTCTGGCTTTTTTTTTTCTTTTTTTTTTTTTGAGCGATGGTTTTGAGCCAACAGGAAGACTTAGGCCCCTAACTCGTTGGACGCTACTTTTGTAAGAGTAATGCAATAAAAACGGTCTCTAACAATTAAAAAAAATTAATACACAACCACTTACACAATATATATATTGAGAAAGAGAGAGAGAGAATTATATATAATATAAGTGGATTACATGAAAAGTAAATTGTGGACTTTAAAACTGTTTTTGGAAAACCTAAATTCAAATGGTAAGATGAGCAAAAAAAAAAAAAAAAAAAAAAAATGTCAAGGAGTTTTATTGTTTTTGTTTGGATTTGCATTTCATCAGTTTTAACACTGTAGAAATACAATTTTAGAAATAATTAATAATTTTATATTCTGTTCTTAAGATGCATCTTTTATTATCTTTATATATTTTTAAATTTAAAGAACAGATAATTTTATAATTCTTAAACCTTAACATAATTATTTTTAACTGTTTTCAGTTAACAATGTTGGAATGAGCTATCAGTATGCAGAATATCTTACTAAAATTCCTAATGCAGAAAAGGTTTGTAATTTTTGAAAATTTATTAAATAAAAGAATGATGTATCAATAAATTTTATGTTATTATCATAAATGCATATATTTTATGTTATTGTTCATAATTGCATTTGCATAACTGCATGTTATAGTTTGCATAAATTTATGCATATACATAAACTATAAAGGAAAATATCATACTCATTATGAAATTAAGTGAAACAAAGTAATGTTATAATAAATAGATATCAATGAATAGAATGTTAGTGCAGTTTAGTAATGAATCAATTTTGTAACTTAAAATCATAATGTAGGATATCATTTTCTTTTAATATTACAATGTTAATTTTCTTTTAGTTTTCTGACAATCTCATCAAAGCTAACATTGTGTCCTGTATAAGGGTGAGTAAAAGATAAATATCTTATTTGATTTATTGTAAAATAAAGGAATTTAATATTTCACTTTTCAGTTTACTTTAATATCTACTTTTTCTACAGATAAAAGGTAGATTAATATATAGATAATAAATATTTTATATGGATTAATTGATGTAATAGTAATAATGAACGAAGTAATAACAATATTGATTTGAAGCAAATGTTTTATATAATTTAGCAATTTCACCCTAATTTTTATGGGCTATTAGGGAGAAGAGTTTTTACCATTTTAAAAGATAATTCATAAAACAATATTTTTAAATGTATGTTATAATAAGATCTTAATATAACTACAATAAATCAGGAGTTTAGAGAACTTTCAAAACTTATAGGAAACATTTGAGTGTGAAAGTTATATTAGTTTAATTTTGAAAGACGGAGGATCAAAAAGGATGTGTGATAATTTTTTAAGCTAATATGATAGTGTTATTTGTTTTCCTTATACCAACATAATAAAATGTTTGTATTGTCACATAGATGAAGTTAATGTAGATAAACTGTGTGTTAACTAAAATCAAAGATAACACTCGCTAATCTCAACTTGAGACTTTATTCAAGGATCTATACCTTACATCTGTTTTTATCCACAAGATGAAATGACTCGAATCTTTGAGATTTAGAAAGATACAGAAATTGCAGGAACATTTTAGAAAAAAATGAGAAATAACAGAAAGTAAACCAATAACAAAACAATTTTTAGACAACTTGCCTGCAGTAAGATAGCAACTTGCGAACTGCTGCTTTCAGCTCATAGCATTCTACCACTCTGCCATTCAGTCCGCGTTAAGTTAGAACAAGTTTTGTTACAATATTCTTTTTTTCAACGTGAATTCATCTCATTCTTCTAATCAAATGTATAATTAATCTTTTGATAATAGAATTTGTATTCCTGAATCAGTCATAAATTAATATTTTGATACTTAATTTAGTTCATACTAATTCTTCGAATACGAGTTTTGAATGTTTCTGATTCTTCAGAGTAAGGTATAAATATATAATGTACACTTTCAATAAATACTGTCAAATCTGTAAATGTACTCTTTCATCTGTATCTTATTCTAGTTGGAAACATAATTTCAAAGATGTGGAATTAAAATAAAAACAAATCTATCTTACTTTGTTAGTTTGCATACATTTATTTTAAGATGTGGAATAATCCAAGATTTTCAATTCCACTGCCAAATAAATTTCACACTCAGCCATTCTGAATGTGAATGTCAATCAATCAACTATTTGAGTTGTATATTATTAATTTATTTGAACAGTTGCAGTTACTATTTCAGTTACCATATCCACATCAGCTACTTTTGTTGGTCTGCCAAATTGTTGAAAATATTAAATTCAATAAAATATCTTTTACATAACTTGTTATTTTTGAATTTATTCAGCTGGAAGACAGATATGAGCATTGCAATAGATATTTATGTTAATTTAGTTGCCATATGCCTGTCCTGTTTATTTTCATGGATCTCCCTAATATAATCAAATCTTATGACATCACATTTGCTTGAAGAATATAACAATTTATGTCATCTAATATGTAATTATATTGTGTTATGTGTTACTGTAGACTTGAATTCTAATTCTTCATTAAAATATTCAGTTTGTTTTAAAGTTAAAATGGTAAAGC
Organism: Argiope aurantia; assembly: GCA_026543865.1. NCBI lineage: Eukaryota > Metazoa > Arthropoda > Arachnida > Araneae > Araneidae > Argiope > Argiope aurantia. The sequence continues at coordinate 55,177 of JAPMOR010011437.1, forward strand.
ATATTTTACTTTTATTGGTAAGCATAGCAGCATGTTTGTCAAATTGAAAATGATGATAAAGTATAATGTTTCAATAATAATATCCTAAATAGCTTCGATGATAGATTCTATGAAAAATAATGAAATAAAATAAGATAGAACAAATTAGATGCTGCAATGTCAAAATATTTATTGCAACATTGCTTTTATTTTTTAGTTTGCAACAATGGAAGAAAATATTTTGATAAATGCTTTTAGGAATAATGGAAAAGGTTTCATTTTCTTCCCAATAATAAAAATATTGTTGCAAAATATGCATACTTTTTT
>JAPMOR010011454.1:0-12553 GCA_026543865.1 Argiope aurantia
ATAAATATATTTAAAAAATAAGAAAAAAATAAAAATATAACAAAAATAAAAACAAAATGAATGAAATAATTGTTTTAAATAAAGAAAATAAATCGGGAATTAAATTTATTTTATTTTTTTAAAGTATTGGTATGATTTATATAAAGGGACCAAAGATGAAAGACGCCGGTTTGAACTGGAACACAAGAGTGAAATTGTGTGAAATCTTTCCCTCATCATTTTTGCTAAGTGATTCATTTAAGAATTTCCTAGAAACGTGCCGATTTAGGAAAGGAAATCTTATATGTATATTTGAAATTTATTTCGTAAGTATTAAAGATTTTTATTCCTTCTCTTGTAGCGTGAAATCTGAAATAGCAGCATTTTTTTAGAACATGTGTTAGTTCGTTCAGGCCATTGATTTAAATACTGAATTGAGAACACTTAAAAGCAAAAGATCCCTTTTCATTATTTATAAATTTCATCGAGAATTCAAATACCTATATACCTGCATGTTTCAAATATTTATATATATTTCTCCATTTTACATTCTGTTATAAGAAATATAGGAAGAGAAAATATTATAATAATCAAAAAATTTGAACTCAATATTTTGATGAATCTCTAAGTTTCAGACTTCAGTGAATATATAAAGCTCATTTTTGAAATTATGTCTGTCTTTCTGCGAATATGAAAACTTTAAAAAATGCTTTGAGTTTGACGGATAAAATTTCGTTTGTGTTGTTTACACCACATTTTTAGATTTCTGACAAAATACATTGGAATTGGGTTGCCAGAGTAAAAAAAATACCCGTCAACAACAAAGTATAATAATTTAGAAAAAAAATTTAGTGCTCAGGTTTAACATCTTAAATGTAGATCCATATCAAATGTAAACCCATCCATATCAAATGTAATGTATATCAAATGAATCTTCAAAGGAATAACTGTTTGCCTGTCTATGTCTTTACGTGCATGTAAAAGTAATAATTAAAAATGTTAATAACTTAGGTAATTTAAATTTATACTCAGTGTAGTATTTAAAGTATAGATTAGCATTGTATGATAAATCAAATCAAACGATGGGTGTACTTTCTGTTCGTCTGTTATGCCACATTAATATAAAACCTAAAACCAAAAAAATGCAATGATTTAAATAAATGAGATTTAGAATGTGATCTTGTGACTACAACTGAAGTTTTGTGTCAAATTTTAATTTAGATTAGTTGAGAAAAAAGGCATTCAAAACACATACTCGATTTCTTAGTATTTGTGTAGTAACCATATATCAACAATTGATCTTCAGATATCACACTCAAAAAAATCAATAGATTCGCCCCAAAGATCAGTTATTGTAAATATTGTTTCAACATGACATGCGAATAATTCACAAGTAATGAGTTTTCTTTACTGCAATGCGACGGACATAAACTTCCTGCGTTAAGATGAAAATCTGAGTACTTAAAACATTCCAGACCTTGCCCAAGATCCACAATACTCCGAGGTAAACAAGGGGTTAACACCTTTATGAAAGAGAATGCAAAAAATATCGGAAAGTCCACTCCGACTTGTTGATACATATTTCATTTTTTACAATAGAGAAATTAATAAATTCTTGTAATACTCAGGAAAAGAAATTAATCTTATTTTTAGTGCACGGCATGGATAGATTATAGTTATATTGTTTTTATGTTATCAGATATAGTTTATACACTATTTTCTAAATTCACAACTTTCTAAGTAAGAAAAATGATTCTTCCTTTCAGTGTGCAGTACAGACATATTTGCCAAGAATGCTATTTGGCATACTTCCGATATTTTGTGAGTACTTAATATTTTATGATTCAATAAGATTTATCAGAGCTTTTAAGTTCCCCGCATTTATTTTCAGTAACATGAGTCTTACCATTTAACTAAAATCCAACTTTCATTAAATTTGATATATTTCGTTTCGATTTTTCGATTAAGAATAATGAAGTTCCTTAACTACTGCTTTTAATAATATAAATACATTTACGAAAGACCATTTTGTTGATATGTTTATCATCACTTCTCTGCATTTCTCAAGATCATTCTTTCTCCATAATAATCTCAAAATGAACGCATTTACGCCATTATGATCATTGCGACTGCTTTTAATCCATCTCAGAAATATTTACCGCCGAACGCCTTTAATTTGCATATCAGAGTTCCAAGATTATCATAATTTTCTCCCCGATTTTTACTTTTTTTATTATTTATTCCACGCATTTCTCGCAGAACACACAATTTTGAAATCACCTCCCCCCCTCCTTACCCTCATAACCTCAAACTCATTAAAGAAAGAAGTATTAAGCAAAATCCGGCTAGTCTCGGAAAACAGCGCCATCTGTTGGGTCATTCTTCGAAGGATTTTAATTAAAAATGCTTTTCGATGAAGGGAAACGGATAGCAAGAAAAAATATCGATATAAATAAGGCCTCTTCTCGATTATCGATCGTTCGACTAGAGTGTGAAGATATTTGAAAGACGAAAGTCTGGTTCCTCATCAGTGATAATTAATGCGGAATTGGATTCCGTGCTCCAAGTTTTTATTTTTGTCTGCATATCGCTTAGAACAAATGATTTTCGATTACCTCAATGAAATTTTTAATTACTTTATTCAATTAATTTACAGAGCTTGTAAGATATCAGTACAATTTTATCGCGTTAAATGCGTGGGATTTTTTCTGTTAACAATAAAGTATATATTTAATGAATATTGTGCTTATTTAGAGAGAAATATTGATAGTATTGCATTAAGTGCCTTTTCATTATTAAGGGAAAAAATTGAGAAGTTGCAATTTATCATGAACTGGAAGTTCTAATTTAATTTTTACGACTGAAATTTTAGATTTTATTTTTTGTCCTTTCTTAAAATGGTTAATTCTTTCTCAGACGATAAAATTCATTTCTGTATTATAACATTATAATTAGAGTAGCAGGTAATATAATTTTCATAGAATTGTACAAGTCAGGGGAATATATTTGTTGCCTTGTGATAGACTGGTGAAGATATCACAGCACTACAAATTATTTACACTTTAATAAGATACTGCAACATACTAATTTTTTGTAAGTAATTGCAAATGAGACAGTGAAAAAATTTAATATAAAATTAAGTAAATATTCAACTTTCTAAATATGTTTATTTATGTGTACCTTTTTTTCAATTTGATCTGGTAGTGGTTTACTGGTTTTTGATAAAATATGAGCACGTGTACGTGTGAAATTTTTATTCTACGGCAGAATTTTTTTTAATCCTTACGAAAATTGTCTATTCTTTATGAAAAAAAATATAACCCCAAAATTCACGGAGAATTTAATTAATTACAAATATAAGAACCTTTAATTATATAAAAGTGTAAAATTCTCTTTAAAATCTAGAATTCTCGCCATATTTAAAACACCGTCCACCTCTAAGAAATCCTGTTCTGCAACAGAAAAAGAGTTAAAGAAAAAATATCAATTTTTTTACTAGAAGAGATTAAGAAAGAGAATAAGAAATAAGCAGTTGAAATAAAGATAAGAAAAAACAGTTGAAACAAAAAAATTCAATACATTGTAGAGGGAGGAGACTCTTTATATCTTCATTATGAGGTTGATGAAAATATTAGACGAGTTTCAGGAGCCGTTATTTAATTATTTTCTAAGTTCCACATTTCACAAGACAAAATAAATACGAGCACGAAAACATAGGACACTCATTTAGAATACGATCTAATAATGACCCCCAAGAAGGATCACGGGGAAATATCCCTTGATGTTAATAAGGTAACGCCATCTGTTGTATCAAAAGAGAAGGAAGTAGAGTTATGTAACCGCTTCAACATTTGAAACAACCGAAATTTTAATAAATCGAAATGTTATTTTTTATGCCAAACATTCAAAAGCATCAAATATAAATAGCATTAGGAACTGAAAGGAATTATTTTTATTTATACGTAATCCATCAATTATATTTATAAATGATGAATTTTTTTCGAAAAATGTAAAGAAAAATTAGAGAACGAGAATTCGATAAATGCCATTCGAAAAATTTCAAAATGTTTAAAGCTACCGATTGTATATATTTTAGTCCATATTTTTAACTTAAAATACAGAAATCGCAATGAACATTTCAATCGAAACTGCTTAAAATTTAAAGTGAACAGCTGTTGTAATAACGGTTTTTTAAAAATGATATTTAAAACTTTTCTGTTGTTTTGAGGCTGGTAATTGGATTGTGAAAAATTTGATTCATTTCAAAATAGTTACCAGGATGTGAATATTCCTGAAAAGAAAGGAAAATAAAAACATTGTAAATGTTGAAGATTCCATTTAAATTTGGTAGTTTCATTTATTGAATTCGTCTTTCAATCAACATCTTTAGGCATTTGAGCGCGAATTTAATTTCATGCTCCATCTACAGATAAGAGAAGAAAATGGAACTGTTAAAACTGTTCGATTTGAGCACACAATCACACTTGACCAACAAGACTTAAAAAAGTTTAAGGTACCAGACAAATCTTGAAGTTCAACCCTAGAAGCGTATTGGTAAACTCAAATTTAGAAACTTTAACTCACCCCAATGCGTCCAAGAAAGAAGATTGAAAGATCTGTTTGAAATAGAAGAAAAGCTTATATATCTTTTCTTATATTTGCTTTAAAATACTGCAATAAACGTTACCGCTAATTTTGCAGTGATTAACAGCAACAAATAGATCGTGCTTTCAGAAAATTCTTTAATAAAATCTTTTGAAAGAAATCTCTTAAAAATTTATGAATGATGAACCAAAATATAAAAGAATTAAAGGTTTGCTCATACAGCAGTGATAAAAGCAATCGATTATAAGTAACAAAAAAACGCATTTAAAAATATATTTATTCTTGCTTGTTTCATTTATATTCTTATTACAGCAGTTCTGGCAATATTCTATTTTAAAAAATTCATTCTAGATTCTTGAATTGCTAAGGAGTTCACAATAATTATACTCTGCATTGATATTCTTTTGAAATTCTTGAAAATTCTATTCTTTCACAGTATTCCGATCTTTCAGTATTTTCCAAGTTAATTAATAAGTGATAAACAAGTTCATTGCTGTTATATTTCTTGTTCTTTCTATCTGTCATTGTTCTTTTATCAGATCTTTTCGATATTGAAAGATAATCAGCAATATGTTCATGACTTTTTTAATATATTCAATTATATAACATATATTTGTGGCATTGCTGACACAGAAAATAGAGTCAATTTTTCAAGAATACGTTTTAACAAATTCTAGAAATAAAGATTTTTGGATCATAATATTCTACCCCCCCCCAAAAAAAAATCTCTTAGCAGCGATGAAGATTGGGACCTTTTATACAAACATTCAACATAAATTTATTCTTGAATGTTTTCTTCTTGTTTTTGCAGTAATTCTTGAAATATTCTATTAATAATATTTCAGTCTAGATTTGTGAACTGCTAAGTAGTTCACAGTAATTATTTTCTGTATAAATTTGATATTCGTTTGAAAATCTTGAAAATCCAATTCTTCCGCAGTTTCCAGATTTTTCAGTATTTTCCAGGTTTATTAATAAGTGATAAATTAGCGCATTGCTAATTCTTTCTTTAAGTATATTCAGTTTTATAACTTCAATATGTAGCATTGCTGATACAAAAATAAGCAGTCAAATATTAAGAAAAATGAAAAAAATATTATCATTTTCCAAGAATATTTTTTAACAAATACTTGGAAATCAAACAATAAAAATATTTTTGGAACATTATATTCTATACTCCCCTCTCTTCCAAAAATTCTCTTAGCAACGATGAAGATTGGAAGCTTTTATACAAATACTTCCAATCTCTTCTAAAAGATTTCTACGTTTCAATGGCACTATTTGAGCGAGAATATTATCTCAGAAAACTTCAATTTTGCTCAGAGAATCTACAGAGGCGTTTTGTGTACGAATCAAAGAGAAACAAAACGAGTGCAACAATCTTTCACTTTTCATGTCGTTTTTGAGTTAGCCTGAGGCAACATATTCGCACAAAAGCTCAAATATTCGAGGTATTCCGCTTCGAATATCTTAAAGAACTATTCTCCGGAATGGGATTGAAAATACTGTTCTAGAATGAAAAATGATCCTAAAGCTTTAAATTTTTTCCCTTTCGGTAAGCTATTTTCCCTTTTTGATAGTGCCATGAAGGACACGTTATAGTGTCACCTTTAGATCGTTCGGAAAATAGTTCTGAATACTCCACCTTTTGGATATCCTATTTCACAGAACCTTATGCCCATGAAGATAACAAAGTGATAGTCGAAACTTTTCTTTGGTCTATCAGAAATGTCTGAACTAAAAGAGCGAATGGAATGAGTTCAGATACATTTAGAAGTTCGTTTCATTATGAAGAGAGCTCTGGACAATAGAGGAAGGAATAAAAGCATTAAATTTAAATTATAAAGAGGTGCTAATTTAAAGGAAAATTCAAAGAAATCCAAAACTGAAATAAATTTAATTGTTCATGGAGTTTGATTTTTCAAACGGTCATTCAGTGTAGAAATATTTTCACGAAAAACTGAGAAAAAAAAATGTGATTTATGCATAATGGAATTTGTGAATAAAACAAAACAAAAAAATGAATTCATTTACAACTTAAATCTAATTTATTTTTTATTTGAGTTCGAAAGAATAGCTGAAAGACAAATCAGTTTTCCAATACATATTATTTTAATGTTTCGTTATAAGGATATTTACATGAACCAATACATGGAATAAACAGATTCATGTATTGGTTTTAGTCTGAGACACATCGCCAATATTTTTTGCATACTGGTTGCAGAAAAATACTATAATTAATCTTGGTCACATCTTTTTATGCACGATAAATGCATTTATCACCCTGTTTTACTTTTTCCATTACTCCCTTTTCTATAGATTTAACCTGGAATTGGAGGCATGAATTTCCTCACGCGCCATGGGGTCAAAATGACTCTGTTGTTATTTCTCTTTTTTGTCTTTTGTAAACAGCAATATAATTTATTTTAGAAACACAATAAATTCTGGAAATCATGTAGTTATCAAAAGTATCAAAAAATGAATATTAAAAAAATGCTAAATATTATAATATTAAATGTTGGAAAGACGTTCTGAGAAAAACCTACACAATCTTTTAATGAGTATTTATTTCGTTTAGATATTACGGAATGACACTAATGTCAATAACTGTTACAATTTAACGAACAAAAACAAAGAAACACAATTTTAAAATATTATTTTAAGAATATTTATTTATTATTTTTGCATTATTCAAATAAATAGTAGTTTCAGGGATATGGAGTCAATGACTCCATAAATAACAACACAAACTTTAAAAAAGAATAACTCAGTTATATCCACGTGCTCATTCTTAGACTTTTGCCAATATAATGCTGAAAGAACAACTTGAAGATGCTGAGGAGATGATTGTATTCAAGGATAAAATACCAAGGATAAATAAAAATAAATATAAACATTGTATTCAAGGATAAATCAGAGCTAATGAACAGCTTGGACTCCTGTCTCCAGTTACGGGTTAAAAATGTATTTCCACAACATTCCTTGAATTTTCGCTTTTAGCGCATTGATTCCGCATTCGCTCACCTTTCTTTCCTATACATATAATAGGTACTCTTTCTCCGATTTATTTTCGCTTTTCAATTTTACTTTATATATATTTTTTTAATTTGCTTATATAATACTAGGTTTATTATTTCGCATATATGCACACGCATATTCTCTATAGGTATGTGCATCCAAATCAGCAAGATGTGGAACGATCTGTCTAGAAACTCTTACATGTATATAACTTTCTTATCATGGACACCTTATCATTTATCTTGAAAATAAAAATCTCAAATTAGCAAAGGAAAGAATTACTTAGTTCATGAATTATTTTTCTTAAAAACAGGAGGAAAATTTAGAAATATATTTATTTAAAAATATAGTTAGATGCAAAATTTATTTAAACAAACAGGCATGGGAACAGATAATTTGTAATTACACCTTATCCTTATCTTGCAGAGTGCATAAATAATATAACTCAGCATGAATAAAACATTGCTCATTAAATTAAACATTATAATCCAAAGCACCAAAAATTTTGAGATCATCAGTGTAAATAATCACTTTAAGTAAAGCTTTTATTTTAAAATTATATTATTTATTATTATTATTATTATTTATTAATTGTATTATATCACAATATTAATTATTACTTTACAATTTATTAATTATATTATTCATTTTTATTATGCCAAAGTATAAATATTGTTCCATATAATTCATACTTTTGATTAATGAAGTTAATACAAATGTTTTGCATCAATTTCAATAACAACTTGATCGAAGAAAATATTCTTCAGTTATTAAATAATAATTGTATTTATTACTTATTTCGAAGTGCATTCCATATTATTTTATTCTATAACAATGTTCCCAAAAACTGTTCTACTGTCTGTTTGAATTAATCTTTAAACATATGACTGAAGTTCAAATCTCTGAAATCCAGAAATTCTAAATTGTGTTGCTCATAAATTACTCATTTTTCTTTAGCCATCTATTTATAAAGTTTACTTTCATGCAATATTGATGAAGAATTAAAAACGCACATAAAATCTTTGAAATAATTTATAACTTCTATTGAGAGAATTAGGGTTTGTTGCAACTCATAACTCCTTTTGAAAATTAACGAGAATCATGGCGAATGTGTTATTGATTAACGTCATTTATGTTCAAAATATTCACTTAGGCATTATAGCATGCATTAAAAACCAGGTATTTGTGGGTGGAATATCAATTTTAAACATTTTGCATTTGATAGAAAAATATTTAACTAACTATAATTTCTTTAACAAAAGTAACTGAATTAAATTACTCTTCATAACGGAAATTCAAAAGCATCAAAATTAATGACAACTTTTTTTACGTTTAATTATATTATCTATATAATTTGACTAGTGATTATCATAAAGTTTCGAGTTTACATAAAATCCATATCCCGTAACGAAATGTCATATAAAAATACAAACAGCTTCAACATCTTTTTTTTTTCACATTTTTAGAAAATAACACATTTTTTCATTCGTTACCATCGTCTCATATCTGTTCCACAAACTAAAGAAGATCAAAATTAAAAAAATAATAATAATTTAGTCTAGACTGGGAAGAAAGTCCAAGGTTATAATTTTGAAACATATTGTACCTAGTTGCAATAAAAAAAAAGTATTTTTCTAAACATTTTCTAATGAATGAAGATTATATTCTTCACTTTTGAAATCTATTCCATGCATAAATAATACAAAAATTCAGAAAGAATCGTTTTCAAATTTGTGCCTCAGGCTTCGGTTCATTTTTAAATTGATCTAAACCCATCATGGCTGAGATTCAGACTTTGCAATGCAAAGAAAATTCTCTTTTCTCATTTTTTAGACACTTGGCAAACTTTTCTTAAAGAATATTATTGTTGATACAATATTTTAAAAATAAATTTAAGAAATACTGGAAAAGAAATAAAAAAAATCGGTTAATTTAAAAGGCCATTTAGCAAGTGTTAAGGATAAATCAATGGATTTTATAGTTAATTTTTCATTTATAAATTAAAAAGAATTTGAAAATAATTGCTATGAAAACTTTCGCAACTTTAAAATTTTATATATTTCTACTAAAATAACATGAATTATGATGGAACTTAATGATACTTTTTTTTATCAATATATATTTTCCTATATTAATAAAATAGATTTTCTTTAATTACTATAATTATAAATTTTGTTCATTTATGACTCCTTTTTACAAATCATTATGAATATTCTTTAGCATTCACAAATGATTTTTAAAATGTTCCTTGTATCAAGTGGAAATTAATAATTAAACTTGTACAATATTCATTTAATAATTATAATTTCGAAAGAATCATTAGTTAAGCAATTTTTTTTCAGAAAAAAGAAAAAAAAAATTACACTATATATTGGACATGATTAATATCAAAATACACTCTCAGAAATCGAATGAAAATATTAGTTAAAATTGGTTCGATCACTTTCCGCTTAATACAACCTTAAAAATAAAATATGTAAAAATATATGCAAAATAAAACAGGTTCAACAGCAATTAAATGTATCTTTTTCTCCTTTCGTGTAACGGCAAGAAGCTTGTGAGAAATGACTTCCCTATCAATGAATGGTAAATAATCAGCGCAAGTTCTGAATACTTTACTGTTATCTTAATTTTCCAGAACAAATTGTAATTTTCTGTGTCTTTCCACGCAAAAGATTTTCATCCATCTCTGTCATTGCTGTCAAAGCATTGGGAAACGAATACAAGGTTGCAAAATGCAACTTTGTGACACTTTCATCTTCCTGCTACGAAAAATCGTGATGTGTTCTAAGCTTTTGTGTCAACAAGTTCGATTACAATTTGCAAATTGCCTCGCGGCTTGTTCTGTAACTAATTAGTGGTATGGAATAAAAGAATTGCGTGCAGAATTTCTGGTTGTTCTTTTGGGAAGGAAAGAAACCCACGGAGATCTTTATCAAAGGAAACATGTCACTGCCACTACCAAAAATCTTGGAAAAGAACATCGTCCTCTTTCACTCGCTTTAATTGTTCTCCCCAGAATAAACTTGGAAGGAATCTGAGCACGCCATGAAAAGTTGTGAATATCTGGAGACGAGTCACTTAACATACTTTATTACTAAGTAAGGGCATTCATTACTGACATTTGTTAATAATTATTCCTTTCCTTTTTGCTAGTTCGTATTGAAAAATATTTCCATATTGTATTATTATTTCATTGAACTCTCGCATAAAATTCGTTTTCTGCATATTTTTTATTTATATTTTTATTCTAAAACGTCGATTTATTCTTCGAGTATTAGCAATAAAATAGCATTTAAAAGCGCAGAACAGGCTTTAATTTTATATGACAAGTTGTAAACATTTGAGGACTAGTAAATAAAGAAATTGTATTAATAAATTTGAAAGCTAACTGTTGTTATTTCTGAATTACTTGAGCAATTTTGAATTTATTTTTCATAACTGAAAGGTGCATTTTTCTTACATAGATGTAATTTGTATTATAGTTAAAACTTTTAATATTGTTGAACGAAATGGAAACAATCTTAACACTTGAACCAATGAAGGCAAAAAGAGTTCTATTCACAGAAAATTAACGCAAAAATTACCAATAAGACAAACTTTGGATTTGTTTGAGTCAGAATTTATAGTCAATGCTATTAGTGTTCCCTTATTTTTATTTATTTATTTTTGGTTGTTCATGAAATTAGCGACACTATATAATTCAGAATGGAGACACCTTAACAGTAACTACATTTTTCTTAAGTTAACTGTAGCGAAACTAACAGTGTAATGTGAAAAAGCAATTAATTTCATTACAAGACCATGCTATCTTTAAATTTTCTAAAAGTGCAGATCAGGAGGAGAACAGCCCAGAAGTGATAAAATGTTCTTTGATTAATGAAATGTAGAAAATACAATTCTTGCATTCAACAGTTTTGATGCAAGTTGAGGAACGACAAAGTATTCGTATTTCAGTAAAATCAAAGCTTTATACGAAAGCGTTTCAATAACTTCAGGGCTGTTACCTAGTTCTTTCGGACAAATTCAATACCATTGTCGTCTCAATTTAGTTTCGATTTTAGGGGTATATGGAATTGGAGGCGTTATATTAATGCTCTTTCAATTAAAAAAAATTGTGACAATGTCAACATGTTATTTAGCGACATCAGCGACCCATTACGTTGCTATATAACGGACAAAGTTTTTTACGCAGAATAACTATTGAAATTATTCCCTATGATTCAAAAAAATCTTGATTCCGATTATTATTCTTTTTCATATGGATTCTGGTTGCTAGCTCGTTAATTTTGATACTATCAATTACTAAATAAATTTTGCGAATAAGATATTTCTGATGGATTAAATATCACTCGCAGCGTACAGTGGACTGGTGAAGACCATGTATAATTGGTGATTTGAGAAATATTAATGAAAAAAAATTGACCAAATGATATTTGATATGCTTAGCGATGTCAGAAGTTCCATCGTTCAGTTATAAGCAATTTCTGACCCTAGTCGACATTTCGAGTACTTCAAATAAATGACAAAATTCTGATAAAGATGTTGATAAGATGTGTGGAAAAATTGTGAGATGATACTGATTTTTCAGGTAATAATCATTCAAACACATATTCCATTTCTTAGATATTATTTATAGAAAATGTAAAAACAAACGTGTACTTATCTGTTTTCTTCTTTAAGAAATTGATTAAAGCCGCAAATTTGTATTTTTCATCAATCTATAAATAATTTTCAGTATGATTTTCTTACAAAACTCTTGCTCACAAAATGCCTTTACGATTTTTATAAAAAAAAAAAATACTCTCCCTGAACACATATATATCACTTATGACGATAAAGGTAACAGCATTATTTAAATGAAGTAAAAATTATAAATGCCTGATATTTAGAAAGGAAAATATCCTCTCTGAAAGAACGTACATCACTTATGATGATAAATACAACATTA
>JAPMOR010011455.1:0-17053 GCA_026543865.1 Argiope aurantia
AATAATGTTTAAGAAACAATATATGAAATTCACAATTTCGTGTTTCTGTATTGATTTTTTTTCTTTGAAAATACAACTAGCGGAAATTTCTTGCAATATGAACCTACTGTCAAAGAATACTTTGCATTTTACTTGAATACGAACAAAGCAATAATCAATAAAGGATAATAAAAATAACTTTTTTGGAGATCAATTTATTTTTAAAAATTGTTCTAAATTGAAAAAAAAAATTCTATTGCGTTTTATTTAATATATGAATCTCGCAGTAATGAAAACCAACTAATTCCCCTTTTATATTTTAATACATTCCCTTCATACAAGATTCTATTGATGTTAAAATATTCAACACAAAATTGGTTAACTGTTTTTCTAGGATTGATTTACAATCCAGTGCACTTAGTGAGCAAATAAGCTTTACTAATTAGCCTTGGTTTCATTTTAAATGCAATAGATTATGGGAAATAAATTGAAGTTACCAGAAAATTGTTATTCTATCTTCAGAAATAAATCACCAAGGGATCCTTCTGAGCGTACTTGCCTCAAACAGGATATCCATCAGACATCGTCTCTCACCTGGCGCCTCTATTACTTGCGATTGCTTAAAAGTAAGCAGACGCACCGGAGGGATTGTTTCACACAGAGTATCTCCCCCCCCCCCCACACACGGTGAATGATACTACAATATCAAAATACACAAAACTAGGGCACAACAAAAATAAAATGATTGCATACAATATATACAAAAGTAAACGATGCAGTTAATATTTAAAAAATTGTCTAATTAACTATAATTAAAAGATACATTCATACACAAAATTTAAATTGATACTCATAATAGAAAATGAAAAATAAGATTTTGCCAAGATATATATATAGAGAGATCAAATTAATTTTTAAATTAAAAAAAATCTATTACGGTATGAATTGTTCCAAAGCTTTCAGAAATCTGACATGTCGTCCAGATTTAGTTTGAGGAAAGGTTTTACAAATTTGTTTATTTGGATGCGATGTTATGTCCGTTTTATCCTGCTCTGGTTTAAACACTTGAGGAACAGAAGGAATGGCATTGTCGTCATCCAAACAAAAGGCTGGTTTGACTTGGATCTATTGACCCAAATTTCTTTTTTCCATTCACAAGAATTTTGAAAACTTTTTCTCTTCGCTTGAGGACTAAATGAGGATCAGTGCGAGGTTGTGAGAGTGGTGGTCGAACGCTATCTACTCTCAGGAACACACGTGAACAGGTTTTTAATGCAGCTGGCAGAAATATAGAATTTCTGTCGTGAGCAGAAGTTGACACTGGTTGCAAAGACCTCATTTTATCCAGTAACATTGTGACATATGTTGGATTACATGTAGAAATCTTGTCAGATGAGAAAAAATCAGATGGCAGTCGAAGAGTTGTTACATACACGAATTCTGTGCATGTGGCCTAGAGATAGAGCACTTGTCCTTTTTAGTTTGAGCATTCAAGGCACGATAATCTCCAACAAGTCTCCAATCATTACTATTGTTACGAATTTTCCGCCGGGGTTCGCTTGGATAGTGGAAGTGATATGGTGTGTAGAACGCTCAATCAGCAGACGGCAGTAGAAAATAAAACAACAACGTTTATTTACACGAGGACACACAGGACAGCACAAAAGCGACAACTATTTACAGCACAGAAGACGATTATCTTCACCCGAGACGTGTAGCAAACAGCAGTATACAACCAGAACCTACTGCAGACAGTAGCGCACAGCTCAGTTCAGCACTAGCTTGATTCATTCGCTTCCGACTACTCCGTCTTCTACTTCTCCGACTCTGACTCGGATTACTGACTTCGCTGCTCTCGAACTCGGACTACTCCGTCGTCTACCTTCCTCTGGCAGCTGCGGCTGCTTCCTTTTATAGGTCTCGGGAGGCGGGGCTAGAAGCCTCTCAACCAAGCAGGAACGTTCGAGGCGTATCTCGGTTCCTACTGGACGGATCGGGAAAATTCTCGAAGTTTTGGGTATTATCTATTTTGGCGCCAAAGTCGCCAAATTCGTCGCCAAGTCTCCAAGTTTGTCGCCAAGCTCTGGGACCTCCGACGCGCCACCTGGACTCTGTCCTATTCAGATGACTGTAAAACTTTCTTTCTGTTGATGGAACAAACTATGCTGGGAAGCCGAATTGCAGGTTTGTAACACTAGGTACAATATGTAAAGGAGATGCTTATTTGCTTTTAGAAGGTCTAATATGGCCCAGATCAAGCACATGCTGAAATTCTGCTTTGGCTGCTTTTAACCGACCAGGAGCTAATCGTCTAGGCTTGGCAAAAACAGATGGACCAGAAGTTTCGATTTAACGTTTTACATTATGTTTGATTTCATTAGAAAAAGAAGGAGTTTTAACAATTTCAGGAAATTCTCTTAAATTATCGTGAAAAATGCTCTCGATTGAAATAAGTTTATTGGAATGAACTTTAGATGGTAAAAGCTTGCAACGAGTATTTAATTTGATCGCATTATCTAATGAATATCTAGTTAATTTAGTCGCATTATCATTAATTTGGTCAAAGATGAGGTGAAATATTAAAATAATATAAAAAAATCAGCTCCTATTAAGGCATCGAAACAGATGCAATGAGAAAAGATCATCGAAATACTCTTCTTAAATTCAAATCTAGAGTCTCTTGCCGTATACATTGTTGGGAGATGGTCGACAGTTGCTATATACAATTCTGTTTCTTTTTCTCGGCAATGGATGCAGGGAGCACACACATCCGATCCTGTATCGATGAGAAGATAAATGTTTGATGATCTGTCCTTGATAAACAAGCGACGCGAAACATGAGGCAGTGAGGAGGTGGTTGCTTTTATTCTTCGCTGGAGGAATTTTTTGAAAAATTGCATGGATGGACGTATTTCCTTGCTGCTTCTTGGAATTTTCTATGGTGCCAACACACATTTGAATCTCTAGACGGGAAGATGAACGGCTGCGTGGACGAGAGCGACTTCTGTAATCTTTCTTCTTGCATTTAATCGAAAGTTCGTCGATTCTCCTATTTAGTCTTTCGATTTTCTGAAGAATCTGATTTTCTCCGGTTGAAGATATTGCATTAGTTGAAAGGAATACATTCGAAGAGTTCACTTCGGGGATTCGATCAGCAATTTCTGAGGCTTTTTCCACAATTATTGGTGTAATTGATGCCAAAATAGTTTGAACAGAAGTTGGCATTTGTTGTAAGAAAAGTTCCAGCAAAAGTTCCTTCAGAACGTTGTGTGAAATGGCACGATGATTCATAGTCCTTAGGGATTCTAAAGTTTTTCTATCTCCTAATTCCTCACCGGAAAGCAATTTTCTTATTTCTTGTTACGAAGACTCACAGGACCTTTGAATAATATGCGTTTTAATTGCAGTATATAGGTCTACTGCATCTGGATTTATGATGACATCTCGTATTATAGCAGCGGATTTCGGTGACAAATTTGATGCGATGTAGTTGAATTTCGTTACACTTTCGGTTACTGGTTTCGGTACACCAAGCTCAAAAGTTCTTACACACATAGCAAATCACTGATGTGGATTGTTGAAATTGTAGGGAGGAATTCTTACAGCGCTTACGTCTTAACTCTACATTTTCACCTTGTTCAACCAGTAGGAATATGACGGTGCATATGCGTCTTTGCTAGCGTCACAAAAACAATGCAAAGTGCATCCCTTTATATTGGTAAAATCATAATGGATCCATCTGGGAATATGTATCTGCTCCAACAAACGAAATTCATGAAACCACTGTAAAAACTGCTGCCTTAGTCTATCGTCTAATATGTCTTCATTCCAACTTATTTCCAGTTTCCAAGCTTCTTGCAAAATCAATTTGGGGAGAATAGAAACTGGAGACGTGTAACCAATGGGATCATATATTTTGTGTACAATTGACAAGATTTTCCTCTTCGTAAACTTCACTAAATTTACTTCACTCAACCAGTTCATGCTGACTCTCAAAATGTCCTTTTGGCGATTCCATACTAACCCTAGTAAAGGAATTTCAGATTTTTCTGATTCTTTTGAGATTTCTTCTGAATTTTCCCATCCCCTTAAATCAAAATCACCTTCTTTTATTGCTTCAGTGGAGTTGGAAACAAATTCATATAATTCTTCTTGACTGTCAACACTTGTCACAACATTATCAACATAAAAACTTCTTTGTAGCTTATTCTTGAAAACAACATCAAATGATTCACATTTATTTATATGAAGCTCTATCACGGCTCCCAGCAGAATTGGACTACATATTACGCCAAAAACTACTTTTGTATGACGGAAAACTTTTAATTTCTTACTTTTTTGTTTCCCCACTGCAGAAACCTCAAAGCATCACGATCGTGTTTTTCAACACTGACTTGAAAAAACGCCTTTCGAATGTCTGCTGCAATGCCAATTCTTCTTTCCAGAAAATGCAGCAGAATATCAGGTATAACTTCGATAAGATTTGATCCACTTTCTAAGTATTGATTCAAAGAAGGTTGATTTTTCATTCTAGCTGACGCATCAAAAACTGGACGAATGGGTGTAGTGCTGCTTTCCTTTAATACAGGATGGTGAGGTAAATAATGTTCAGGAAACTTCTTTTCATCTTCTGGGACTATTTCTATCATTCCGTCAGAAAACCAATCTTGAAAAACCTTTTCATAATTTTTATACAGTCCACTGGAAATCAGCTTCAGAGTAACATTCACAAATCTTTGTTTCGCCAAGGGAAAATTATCTGGCAGTGGAGCTTTATCATCAGACCATGGTAATGATACTTCATAACGACCACCTTTAAATTTGACAGTTTCTAAAAAATATCGATTGGTTTCCAAGTCTTGCTGAGCTCTGGATTTTCTTTCGATGGTATCTTTGATACCAATCAAATCCAGCTTCCACAAATCTGAAATATCAGCATTTTTAACAAATAAGGATGTCACAGACAAGGCTAAGTGTTCTTTCTTTTGATTTTCTAAGGCAATTTGCCTCATCACTGTCCATCCTAGTTTTGTTTCCAAAGCGACAAGACCACTTCTTAGTTCTCTACGGTGACCAGTCAACAGTTTGCCCATGATGTCAGCACCAGTGAGTATTTGAATTGGCTTGGAAGAATCGTTTACATCAGAGAGCTTAATTCCATAATGCTCCAACTCGTTGATCCGAACTCCTTTTTCAACAGGTTGAATATTTTCATAAATTTTGGCCTGGCCCAAAGCATCAAAATTACATCTGAAGTTTCCATTTAAATTTCTTAATTTTATTTTATAACAATTATGCTTGCATTCTCTAGAATTAACTCCACCAAACAGTGAGTGGATTAACTTTTCTTCTCGAATAGGTGAATATTTCCTTTTTTCGGCTACTTCTTTTAATATGTATGAATTTTGTGAGCCTGAATCGATAAGTATACGTACAGTCATCTCATAATTATCTGAAACAAGTCTGGCTTGAAATGTTTGTAATAGAACTTTTGGACTACTGGGTAAATTCGACAAATTAACTTCACTTTCTGGAGAGTTTTCTTTCATTATACATGGTTTGTTTATATTAGAAAGTTGATCACACATTATAGATTGATGTCTTTTATCACAAATTATGCATTTTACAAATATTTGGCATTTTCTAATTTAATGACCGAGGTTCAAGCAGGCATAATAACAATTTTTATTTTTCAAAATATTTTTTTTTTTCACCAGACTCATTTTTCGAACAGAAAAGCAATCGGCACTTGCATGATTCTTGCTGCAAAAAACACGACTTTTTGATTTCTTGGATTTGTGCTTTGGCGAATAGACTGGAAGCTGCTGATATTTTATTTCTGTTTTCCTTGGATTCAAACCTTTTCTTACTAAAGTGATTTTTATCCTTTCTTTTACTCAGGCCAAAGCCCTGCATTGCTAAAGAAATTCGTTCTCCAGCTTCTAATTCTGCTTTCCAAAATGCTAATAAGCCGGCCAGTCTAACTTGTGGTTCACAACTATTGTCGACATCAGGACTTCTTTGCCTCTGCCATGTTCTTAATATTTCTTCTGGCAAGCAAGACTCTACCAATGGGTGTAATAAAGCGGCACTTTTATCCGTTGTAATGCCTAGAGTCTCTAATTCACTAATTTGTGCCTCCAAATTATCATGAAGTGCACATAAATTCGTTGAGGACTGTTGCTGGGCGTTTTCTGTAACCAATTTCAAAAATTCGCGGATGTAGAATTCAATGAGTAAATCATTTCGGCCAAAACGAATTTTTAACGACTCAATAACTTTGCTGTAGTTGGCGCCAGTTGGAGGGAAACTCTCAACGACTTCCCGAGCACGCGATCCAATAACAGTGGCTTGGATCAAATACTGAAATTTATTTTCGGGAGCAATATCTACATCATTATGAACATGCCCAAATTGGCTCCAAAATGTCAACCAGTCCTTTAAATATCCGGAAAATTGGCGAAGTTCAAGTTTGGGTAAGTGGGATTTTGTTTTCACACTACCCGATTCAATGGTTTCGTAATTTGGTACTTCTAAACGTACTCCAACAGATACTTTTGCTAATTCTAATTCATGTTGTCTTTGCTTCTCCATGTCCTCGTCATGACGTTTTCTTTCGTCTTCTTGGAGCTTTCGACTTCCGTTTTCTTTTCTTTCTCTGATAATCGTAAACAAAACTTCTTGGACAAACTCCGGATCATTTTTATAAACTTGACTATTCAAAATCACTTCTTTCAAAGAAGTAATTGTAACTTTAGCAGGTAAAGGTTCATTACTTTCTTCCAACAAAGTTACGAGATCTTCCTTTTTTAAACCTTTAACGTTTTTGAAATGATAACCGTCAGTTTCGTATCCTGTTGCGGACGCCAAATAACGTTACCAGAAGGTCAAAAATTATACACGGACGCCTTTTTGCACTCACTCAAATGAACTCATAGTTCTACAAATGAATGAGGCGCACAAAAATGGTAAAAAATAATACGAGAAACATCTTCTAGCTACCATGAGCACTACTGGTATTTATTTTTCTCTTGTTGTTGACAAAGAGACATTGCCGTTCCTAGAAAACAAAAGTTTTACATCTGAGTTGAGTTATAAATTCTGCTCAGTTTACAGGGACATCAGAAGAAAGAAGAAAAATCCAAAAAAATTTTACTGCAAAATCAGGAAGTAGCAATACATTACATATATTTAGTGGCATACGTATGCAGATGAAGAATACGATGGAGATTAGTCAGGAGAACACAATTCAATGAAAAATGAATTTGAGAGGGTGAGTTATCATGTCTGACAAGCGACTGATTAGCCCCCCCCCCGCTCTGTTGCTAGAAGTAGTGTCCAGCGGCTGTGAATATTCAAAATGATGGAAGAATTAGGTTGAGAATATTCAAAATGATGGAAGAATTAGGTTGAGAATATTCAAAATGATGAAAGGATCTTATATATCTACAAAATTACTTCTGTGGCTTTATTTCCGCATCGTTTTTTCTTTGAAAGTAATCCCACAACATAAAATCTTTTGAAAATTGCATTTTTCTATAAGAATGCAATTTTCACTGATTTTTTTTTAAATTTTACATCATGCCAAAATTAATTTACTCAATCTAAGTAAAAAAATTATACTACGCACAAAACAAAACAAAATATATATTCAATGAATATTATATTCCACAAAGCTTTAATGATGAGGATGAATTTGTAATGTATTAATCTGGGCTTCTGATTCGATTCCACAGCAAGCTTCACCGTCAAACAACAGAATATGATCAAATATGATGGCTCCGACTGTTCCATTCTGAAACTGAAGGCTTAGATTTTATAACGATATACAGCAATTCTCGATAATATCATTGGTGCCTTTTTTTTTTCCTGTTTTTATTTATAAATAATGTATATATTCTTTAAAACGTAAATAAATGAAATTCGATTTTAGAAGTTTATCCGAATCGTTATGAATTTTAATGCTTACTGGAAACTACCACTGTTGTATTTTCACGCCATTGGAATAATTAAACTTTTTGTAATGAATGTGCGATCGCGAATAAAAATTTTATTGGAGTTTTATTCTTTACTTTCCCATATCCTTGCCCTCCCCCCCCCCCTTTTTATCCAAAGGGTACTTTTTGACAAATGACTATGGGTTTGAAAAATTACATATGTTCTTTTTTACATATTATTTAAATGTTATTTATTGTTGAATTTTATGAATATAATTCGTTTTACTAACAATTATTACTCTGAGATAAGTTAACATTTTAAAACTTATTAATAAAATTATTACATTTTCTTTATGCAATGATTTTTATTAATATTTAGACATTGATATTTTCAGTTTGCTCAGAGGAAAGAACATGAAGCTTAAATTTGTAAATATTGAATAAATTATGTTTACAATTTCAAATTATAAAATACAAAAGGTATACATAATATTTTGTTTTTAATCTATACAACTTTTGAATCAGTTATTTCATTTTAATTTGTAGAAATCATTAAAGGACAAACAAGCAAAATTATGTCTTAATAATTTTAATTTACACATTACAAAAAAATATAGATAAAATAAATATGATAATTATTTGATAAAATATGACCAAAATATGACCAATGGATCACCTACAGTGAGTGGGAAAGCGTCGAAGAATGCAAAGGAAAATTAGATTTAATTAAAGTTAAAGTTGAAATGTTCTTTTCCCGCCAAACTGCTCAATCCATCGCTAGTGTGTCTCCAAACTTAAACAAACGAAAACTCAAGTTGCTTGAAATAGTATTAAAACAATTCGGTGGGGACATTAAGGATTGGTTGCCATTTTGGGGGCAATTGCAACTAATTCATGACGATAAAGAAATTCAGAACGGAGATAAATTTCACTACTTGATCCAAGCTACCATACCTGGTACTAGACCACGTGGCATTGTAAATAGCTTCCCGGCAACCGCGGAAAATTATCACAAAGTAATAGAAAGTTTGAAAAATAGATTCGGACAGGAAGAGCTTTTAGTGGAATTTTATATCCGAGAATCGTTAAGTCTAACTATTAAAAATGTAACTGAGCAAAGAAAAAGGTGCAGTGTGTCCGAGCTGCAAGACAAATTAGAATCCTAATTGCGTTCGTTGGAATCAATTGGAATGACAAGCGACCATTACGCTACCATGTTATTTCCACTCGTTGAATCGTGTATTCCCAAGGAGTTAACCATTAAAATATGTTTCATTCATGCCATGCTTAAGCTGATATTAGCAGCTAGCACTGTTATTTCTCCCCCTCAAAGAGAAAGTTGAGGTAGAATATGAAGGAGGGAGCAGGATGTTACTCAAAAGTAAAAATTCGAATTAAAGGGTATAGTGAGGGAGAAAATTTCGGAATCAGAAAGATAAGCATTTCTGTTTCTCCCCCTCCAAAGCAGTTTAGTGTTTCTATATGTGTACACAGTTTACTCTTTAGTTCAGAAATTTTGTATGATTTTAGCTTGTAAGAAAAATTAGGAAGAATTTAGTTCAGTGTAATTAAGAAGTCTGCACATTTGCTTTTTATTAGGTTCGTATCACATTTTTTTTGCATTGAGTTGCAATTTAGGTTCGTATCACATTTTTTTTGCAATGAGTTGCAATAAATATATTAATCTCAATCAAGGAAATGTTGTCATTGACTATTTTCTTAGAACAGCAAAGCAACCTGCTATAACTATTATATTTGATATTCAGCGAGTAGAAGAGCTCATTTCCATTAGAATTCTATTGTTATTTCATTTCATTATTTTGTATGCTCCATTTTGGATTCATGAATATTCCAACAATTAAGGAATTACAAAGTATTTGCCACCTAAGTAAAAGAGAAATGCATTTAAATCATAAAATAAATAAAATTCTTTCTGAGCCAGTTTCCCTATTCTGAACACACTCCGCAAATTCGCACTTAGCTCCTAGAAATCATAGAAGTGAAATTGCTAAATGAAAAATAAGCTAAGCAAAATGAATAAAATTCGGTTTGAGCTTGATACCAGAATTTCTTAAATGTGCTATATTTTGAAAGATGTTAGGCACAAGGAATGATTCGATTCTTTTCCCAATACGCCGGAAACTCTCTGAATTGTCTTATAGAAGAAAGAAGGACTGTTTTTCCACTTTTTTAAACACTAAATTCTATCCCCCCTTTTAATCTTTCAAATGCTACTTTTAAAAAAGCCCTCATTTAGATAGAAAACAAGCTCTTAGGTTTTAATTGTCATTTATTGGCTGTCTAAAATACAATAATAAAACTCAACGCTAACTATAAGTACCATTTTTAAAATACAAGTACATAAGACGTGGAAATTTTCAGGATTCATCAGAAAACGAGGCCAGCTTCCAGGTTTGTTATTTTTAAAAATTGGATTTCAGATTCTTTTAGTATTAATTGCAAAATTATGGGTATGGACTTTCTTATTTTCTTTGAATAGAAAACGTGCAACCATAATGGGGATTAAAAATCTGTAAAATAAATGAATGGACATTCAGAATGCTATTTCGTGATTTGCTTTCCACGCTTCTAATAGCGTATATTCTGTACATCTATCTTCATCTTCTTTTAGCAATTTACTAATTTGTACGTGAAGTATGGGAAAAAAAACTTATTATCATTTATCAGTAAATATAATGCATTGTTTTTAAGTGCTTATAAAATAAAGCGGTGTATTATTTCATGTCTATTTATGAATAGTAACCAATGATAATATGAATAGTATATATTAATTACGAAATGCAAGAATAAAACACACACTAGTAAAATTTTTTATCTCTCCCTCAATTGGTAAGATGCTAATTTTAACTATAAAATTAATATTGATTTTAAGAAATATGTTTTATTTATTTCGTTCATTCAGCAAAATTTTCCATTTTGTGGCTTTCAGCACAATGGTGATTCAGACTCGGATGCAATTTTAACAAAACTTTCAATGGTCTTGAATATTTCTTTGAAAAAACTACTCTCAGAAATGTTCGCTTTAAATATTTTATCATGTATGAGGTTTCAAACGATTTTAACACGTAAATTACGACTCTAAAGGAGATTTTAAAGTATTACAAAAGTTAAAAAAAAAACGATTACAGCGACATCAAGAGATTGTATAAACTTTACATACCTAAATATGGAAATGGCCTCTTAATAGATAATGTCAAATATCTCCTTTTGTGATCATGGAATATTAACCAAAATATGTACTTTGGTTAGTTTTTTCATTTGAAATCTATTCATAATATAAAAAAGTGTTGCTGTAAGAAATTTTCAAATTCGTACAATTTTACATGTATATACAATACCGGACGAAAACTTTATACACATAATCTTTTAGTATATGTTGCTAGCTTTAAAAAAACATATTTAATTTCCATACCTTGATATCTTCAGCAGAATAACCCCCCCCCCCCCGCTACTTTACGCTTGTGCCATCACACTTTTTGAAGCGAAACCAAACAATCATGTTTTATGATATGCCTTTTTCCTTTTATATATCCATAAATAATATTATATATCTCTCAAATTGTCTTTATACTTACATTCTCTATCAGTTCCGAAATAAAAAGTAAAATTCCACTCCTTCTCCGAATGAGGAAGATCGCATTGCAGCGCTACTGTACATTAAAATGGAAAGTCAGTCTCTCTTCCTGCTTCTATCTAAAAATGTTTTCTCCATCTTCTGATGTTCTGAATCTATGAAATCTACTTGCATCCATTCTAGGTCCTATGTATTAAATTTACTGATGGTGGGACCAGTAGCCCCCGATGAGCTGCAATACCTCACAACAGCAACAGCAAAAAACCTCACTTTATTACAATTAATATTTTCTAGTTAATAACTTACTATTCTCGAACAATCCTAATAGTCTGTAAATGATAGTCAGTGTTTGGTTGTATCTTAACTTATTGTTCAAGATTCAATACTCATCAGTGAATGATAAATAAAAAAAAAAAAGATAAAAAGTATATTTTATCGAATAGCATTCTATGGCATTTTAATTTTTTCTTGTTCAATTTTCAAATGAGCTAACTATATATATTTCTATAAAGAAGAAGGGATCCATTGCACTAAGCAACAAAATATCTATTAAAGGTTAACTTGGCATTTCCATACTCCTACAACAGAAAATAAATTCATACAATACCTTAAAAACATTAATAAATAATATAAATATCCATAATAAAATAATATATCAAGAGCCAGATATCGATTTTTAATTTCTATTACATGGAAGCCACTGAGTACGATTCCTTTTAAACACACATTCACACTCAACAACCTTGCATGTTTTTTAAGGGTTTTTTTTGTTATTATTTTTTATTTGATGTACTTTTTCTTATTATTGTTTTGTTTTCTTGTCATTTATTTATTTTTATGTACTTTTTTGTAAGTAGTCCACTTATTTTTTTCTTCTTTCTCCAAAAAATCCCCATCCATCAGTCAAACCGGAAAGAAACCTTTTGGCTTTAAAAACGGGAACATAAGTGATGTACGAGAAATATAATGTCATGAAAAATACATTGAAAAACTGTTCATAAGTCAAACGTATTGTAAAGGTAAATTACTTACTGCTATACAAATGAAAGAAGGGAGGAAATTTTTTAGATATTGGGATTACAATTCAATTTTTAAATATCGCAGATTATTTAAATGGCTTAAACTTTGGTAGGAAAAGTGAATTGCCAAATGTATGCTTTTTCTGAGAATTCAGGACTCTAAAATAGCTTTTGAAATGAATTCACTAAACGCGAACAGCCATAAAAATCCGCACTCCTAAAAAAAGCAGGCAAATTCTTTCAACATACAATTGCAGCTTTCAAAGAGAGTGCACTATTTCTGCATGCACCTACACTTTGGAGCAAAAGTGTGAAGTCGAATAATCAAAGTCTAGCACATAATAACCGTATTCTCCCCCCCTTTACTTTTTGTTACCGATTCAAGAATTTTAAGTTTTCATCCAATTTTAAAATGAAAAGAGTGTTAAACAGATACTGAACTGGTAAAATAAGGCCTGAAACATTGTTTCATCCTGTCGCGTATTGTAATACTTTCACTTTTTAAAAGTGGCAACATGTAAAAAAATTAGAGTCAAAAATAAAAGAAAAGAAAAAGTTGCTTTCAATTTAGATGTCTGATCATTTTACTTTTTAAAAGCTTTATTAAGAGAAAAGGAAACAGTTTGTTTCTGCAAATCTGAAAATTTGGAGATTTGGTAAGTGATTTTATGAAAATAAGCAAGAAATACAGGTCAGACAATTTATTTATCTTTTAGTAACGGATGTTTTGAGAGTTGAAAATCAGATGATTTATTACGTTTTGTTTTCGTCTTATGTCTAAGTTTATGGAAATGGAAACACTAATTCAGGGGCGAAAATCTATTAGAGCGTCTTTTACGGGAATATGTAATTGAGCGAAACTTGAAATAGATAAAGAAAACTCGGACGAAGAATTTGTAAGATCAAAATTGACAACTTTAGAACTTTTGTCGGACGAACTTTATTCCTATGATATTCAAATTTTCAGAATATTTTTCTGAAGAGCAGTTGAACAGTGAGTGGGAAAGCGTCGAAGAATACAAAGATAAAATAATTTTAATTAAAGTTAAAGTTGAAATGTTCTTTCCCGCTAAACTGCGCAATCCGTCGCTAGTGTGTCTCTAAACTTATACAAACGAAAACTCAAGTTGCTTGTAATAGTATTAAAACAATTCGGTGGGGACATTAAGGATTGGTTACCATTTTGGGAGCAATTCCAACGAATTCATGACGATAAAGAAATTCAGAACGAAGACAAATTTCACTACTTGATCCAAGCTACCATACTTGGAATTAGACCAGTGACATTGTAAATAGCTTCCCGGGAACTGCGGAAAATTGTCACAAAGTAAGAGAAAGCTTAAAAAATAGATTCGGACGGGAAGAGCTTTTAGTGGAATTTTATATCCGAGAATCGTTAAGTCTAACTATTAAAAATGTAACTGAGCAAAGAAAAAGGTGCAGTGTGTCCGAGCTATACGACAAATTAGAATCCTAATTGCGTTCTTTGGAATCAATTGGAATGACAAGTGACAAATACTAGCCATGTTATTTCCACTCGTTGAATCATGTATTCCCGAGGAGTTATTAAGAGTTTGGCTGAGAAATCCTGCATCAATAATTACAGAAGAAAATACTTATTCCGAAAAATTAAAACATTTTTTTTTTTGAGAAATGAAGTTGAGGGAGAGCAGAGAATTTCTCTGGCAAAAGCTGGGTTTAAATTTGATTTTGGTGCACGAAACGAAGTTAGAAGGGATAAAAGTTTCCAAAATGAAGATTCCGTGCCTACTGCGAATTAATTATTCTCATGCCATAAAAAACATTTAACCTCGGGGAAAGAACTCTTGCATTTTTTATGAGAATTTTTTGATTAATCTACTTGATAATTTTCTAAATACTGATTTTAATGTTATTAATCATTGTAATTAAAATAAATAAACCTCAGAACTCATAGCAATGTTAACTTAAGAAAATGTTGAAAAAAGAAAACTTGTAAGATTAAATTTAATTGTATTTTTAATATCCATTCTCTTTTCACAATAATTGAATCTAAGCTCAGTTTGAAATAATATTTTTAAAAAAGGATATGGAACCTTTTATTTTTATTGTCAAATTTTGTTTACAAATTCAATTTCATAATATAATAAATAATATTTGATAGAAATAAAGTAAAAACAAAACTGTAGAATTTTTAAATTCTGACAAAAAAATTATTGATTCTGGCATATTGAGTAATATAAAATATGCAATGGCTATAAAAAATTTGTAAAATTTGTTAAAAAAAAACTTTGCTCAGAAGGGTATTTGGATATAAAGCCAATATATTTTTCTTATCCATCATAAACATAAGCTTATTTCTTCTGATTTTTCTGGATTCCTCCAATTAACTTGATCTTCATAGTCTACACAACTGTTATTCATTATGGTGTTGATTTCACAGCATGTTTCTTTCTTTAGTAAGACAGATGTTCACGCAAAATGTTTATAAGAATGTGATCACTGACTAATATCAATTTGGTCAAGACAATTTAACGGAAAACAGTATGTGGTAGGGATCTGTGACATCAACATAGGGGATAAAACTGCTAACCGATTCAGTATGGTAGGAATTTTAAACCAAATTCATTATCATATTCAGTAGTCGCATGATGAGCATAACTCGTCATCGTGCTATATGGCATGAAAAACCAATGGCGAGCTATACTCGTCATTTTACCAGATGGGGTTAAGTTGGGGTTTGAAACTGTTCATTAATTATTTCGAAGCACTGAAATTTGAAAATATAACAATGCCGAATCACAAATTTCAAGGGTTTATTCCAAATTTGGATAAAAATAGTGTGCATAGGAAAATTTACATAAATATGAAATTTACTTAAATATATTTTATAAATAAACATACAAACAATTAAAATTAGACTAGGATTAAATGAAAATGAATATTATATAGGAATAAACGCTTCATATATAAAACCTTAAATATCGGATTTCTTTCGCAAAAGGAGCAAACAAATAAAAAGAGCAATCAAAACTGAAGCTTTCCGTAAAGTTTATTTGGCGAGCAGCTACAAATCATTAAAAGTGAAGGCTGATATTTCAGTGCGAAAATAATGTTCAAAATATACTTCAGAAAATACCACTGAATATCTCGAATGAACGCCCAGACAAAAAAATGGTATAATTTTCGTTAACTTTCAGACATATTTTGATGCATAACATATGCTATCAATTTACTGAATTTTAAAAAAATTTGTAAGCGATATAATTTGCTAAGTGAAACAGTCAATAAACGGAAATAAATCTAGCAATATTATTTAACAGTGAAATAACCCAAAGTCCACTATGTAAGCAAATTAAATGTATGTGTAAGCAGATTAAATGTATGTGTATTAAAAGTATTTCTGTTGTGTGGAATTTTGCAGAAATAAGAAAAATAAAAACTTTAATATATATATATTATTTTAAACACTCTATGAACTGAATTGTAGAAAAATAACAAATTAATTATTTCAAAGGTATAAATATAAAGGTGATCTTAAAAATATAACTGAGCGGATGTAATTGCCTTTTAGTTCAAGATCGGTCCGATCCAAGGAGCTGGTTTATACCACAGTATTATTTCTTGATTAGGAAGCAGTTTCAAATCCGCAGGGCCTAGAGAATGAAATTAAGATACAGAAAGCACATTTTGCATTCAGTATTGTTTTGCTAACTATAAAAAAATAAGAAAAAAATGCGCAAAGTAACGACAAGCATAAGAAAAGAAAATTATAATTAAAATAAAAATATTAAAATTATGCTTTAACTGAAAAATGGAGAAAAACAGTCGATAAAAAATGAGAACTTCTGACAATGACGAACTATCAAATAAAAATAGATCTATTGTTATAGATAGGGCTTTAATCTTTTCAAATATCTCACTGTTGTAAAACTCCCAAGTATGGCGAACTCTTAACTTAATGAGTTATATTTTCCATCTGCGTAGGAAAATCAGTCTGTTACGTGCAGAAACTTAATATTTATCGACCATCTTCATTTTTTCGGAAATAAAAATAATTTTATAGTTAGTACTCATTATAATTTGTTTTAACACATATTTCATGATTTCAATCATTAGTAAATAATTTGATCATATAGTAATCTCAAATGACATTTGATCGTTTTTATGTTCATTCCATTTGACCTGTAATTTCTAAGACGAATGCTTACTCAAGTACTTTCAACTATTTTTAATGACCCTCATTATTAATTAATTATTGCCAATTATATTAATTACACAATAAAAAGGGGGAAAAGAATTTATTCTGCAACGGAATTAAATTAATGGAATTTCCATGAAAAATACACGACATGAGTTTCTGTAGGAATACACGTGAACACACGATATCCTAACAGTTTGATAGGGAATCAGGTTGAATTTCCATTCCAGAGGAATTTACTGTTCGTAAAGTACTTCAAGAGTAGATACTGCATTACATAATATGGAAAAGGCTCTTAATTTTTGTACAGTATAGGTATTTAGAAGAGTTAATCGCAAGTCTC
>JAPMOR010011455.1:17063-27946 GCA_026543865.1 Argiope aurantia
ATATTTACTGAGCAATTTCTATGTGAATAAGAGTTTTAATAGTTTCCGGAAAATTTTAAGGCATATTTTTTTAAACATTTATTATGCGTGTACTGTAACATTCTGAGTTCTGAATTTGGCACATCGTGCTGACTTCAAATTCATAGCTATTCACTTTATAACAGTTCATTTCAATTAGCTTGCTCCTTCGAAACCGTGAATAAACAAAAGTTTTCTTGTAATGGAACTTCAATTATTATTGAATATCTAATAATTATAATTTATATTTGCCATGAAATCGAAGCTAATATTATTCTCCGTCATCATTTAAATTCAGATTTCTAAATTGTATGCAACAATTGCTAGGAAAAAGACTAATTTACAAAAAATGGAAACTGTTTCTTCTTTCACGCTATTTAAGAAAGATATTTTTCTTTCGTTTAATAAAATATGGAAAAAATATCAAAAGACGATTAAAACTTAGACGCTATTTAATAATAATGTAAAGAATAACGAATTTATTTTAAAGGCATTTAATGCGTAAACAGAGATTTAAAAAAAAAAGAAAAAGCGACATACTTTCTTCCACGATGTTCGGTTGATCGTCGGAGTTGGAAGATTTCAAGTAAATGAACCAGTACGTTCCCATTTCGGGATCGTCTTCTATCCCGTTCACG
This sequence comes from Argiope aurantia, assembly GCA_026543865.1. Classification (NCBI taxonomy): domain Eukaryota; kingdom Metazoa; phylum Arthropoda; class Arachnida; order Araneae; family Araneidae; genus Argiope; species Argiope aurantia. Next base: position 17,720 of record JAPMOR010011455.1, read on the forward strand.
GCCTTGACGTATGGTTTGCCTTCCACAACGCTGTATTTGACACTGAAAAGAATGAAAAAAAAAATCAATGCATAACGCTTATTAGAGCCACTATCTCGCACAGCTAAATATACAAATGTTTATAAATAGACAAAAACCTTCTATTTATGATTATATCTAACTGAAATAAAAGAAACAAGAATTTCAATTTGTCATTGTAAGCTGCTTTAAGTTTTCTTTATTATAAATGTCATAATTGTGGAAAACAAAATTTTAGTGTTATAAATTTTGCAGTTATCCATTCAAATCTTGGCAGCAAGTCTCTTCTGAATTTACATTAATTTCCAGATAAATTATGAAACAAATGGTGATGAATCTGATGCACTTACTTTTGTCTGTTGTCTAACTTTGCCACGGTTTCTATAGCAGCATAAATGGTGCTATTGGCAGGCATTCTCAGTCTCCAAGTGCGGGCCAGATTTATCTTGTCTCCAATCCATACAGAATATTTGACAATTATTGCTTCACCGTTGGCATCCAGTAGTTTCTGCAAAGCTTCTTCTTCTGTAAATTGAAATAATAACATGTTTTAATGGTTATTTTAAAACTATCCCAATTATTTCAGTAATCTTATGCATAATTTTATCAAGATGTTGTTTTCGTCACTTTATCTTTAGCAATAAATACATCGAGTAGTATTCTAAAAAGTGTTTTTTTCATAATTTTAACGAATGTTAATCAATTTTAATTTTAAACCATCCGATTTCTGAATTGTTGTTGTGTTTAAATGATAGATTCATTGCTGATTGAAATAAAGTGACATGTACTGATGCTTGCAAAGGAATGAATGATTATGACATGCTGTTTTTGCCTGTTAATGTCGTATCTTGTTGGTGATCTTTACAGAAATAACTGAAATTTTATTAAATTACACTTGGAATTGTTCCAAACTAAATTGTGATATCTTTTTAGCTTAATGAACCCCTCAAGGATAAAAAGAGTTGCCTCGCAGCTATAGTTAGTTAATTCAAAGGAATCTCAATATTGAACAGCCATTAATCGTTATAGTTAGGATATTATGATTTTCAGTATACATATTCTATGGATAATAAAACTCGTACGGGAGAATTTTTCAGAACTTGATTTTTTTAGATTATAAATTAAATATTCAAAAAAAAAAACAGCATGAAAATGTTTCTAACAAGTAGAAAACGAAATTCTACAGGTCATTTCTTCCAAACTGACATCAATTCAAGATATCTGATCACTTTACCTCCATAGATTTTTAATTTAAAATTTTTGAAATCTGATGAATGAATTGCTTAAAAAATGAATGGAATGTCGACCTATCGTGAATGGCCAAAACCTCTAATTTCAATGCCTTTGCTTTCAATGGATAATGCTTCTTCTACGTCCTTTATATTGGTTGATTTCAAGGAGATATCATCCATTTGTCCACCACTTCGTAACTTTATACATTGTTATTCTTTATTCTGTTTAATTCTGATTTTGTGAGTATGTGAAACAAGTTTTGATGTAACGCTATTATAAGCAAGCCTTAATGTTACAACAGCAATAGTTCGATAATTCATGCTGAAGAGCTGAATTATCGAATGCTGAAGAGCTTATCATTTTCAATTTTTTCTCTTTCATTCTTTATTTATTCTTCGGCTTCTATAGTAGAGCTAGATCTGCAATAGGGAATATACAATCAGTTATTTAACACGCCTCATTCATAGCTTCTATTTCTAATTATTAATTATTATTTTTTATTAAAAAATATCTTCTTCTATCAATGTCTTCGTTACAAACCATGCTTACTCATGAAAACTTCTTCATTTATTTATGAATTTTAGAAGTTTTAATAGGCGTCCTGATTATCTAAAAATACACTAAATATTAAACTACGTTTAAATTGATTCTTTTATTTTATGCTCTTGATATCTATAATACAATTCTAGTTCTTCTTGAAAAGTTTCCAACTGAGAAAACACTGATTTCAATTTCTTTCTTCGAGCTGGATAATAGATGTTCTGTCAAAATAATAATTTAATAAACACAGAACAAGAATATAGTTTAGAAGTTAATTTCTTATCCCGCTGAAGGGAAAAAGGTTTTGGTATTATTGAATAGCGTAATACAATATACTTTTAAACCACACGCGCACTCGCCTTTTCTTACGGACATTTCGTTAATAAATTCGCAGAAAAACCATGCGAAAGAAAAAAAAATCTGTTTTAATCACATTATTATTATTATTTTACTTAATTTTACGTTTATTTTAGTTTACTATAATTTTACTTTTATTACTATTAGGTTTTTTAAATAATGTAGTTAATAATTGATATTTTATATTTTTTTAAACATTTTTCAACCGACATCTCAAACCTTACCTCAAATTGCATACACCTACAAAATTCATCTTATTGTCTTGGTTGGTATAAATCAAGTGATAAACGGTATGCCGATTTCAAAAAGTAATATCTACCACATAAGGATAGTATAACATTGTGGATCTAAAATTTTAAATTTGAGACATTTCTTAAAAACACTCATATATACATGTAATGATATCTCTTAATCTAATAAAGTTCCTAATTAATTCCCTACTTTTATGTTAAATGAGCCCATTTTACTGTAGGGCCGCGGTGGCCTGGTGTTAAGGTCTCGGCTTCGGAACTGGAGGGTTTCAGGTTCGAGACCCGATTCCATCGAAGAAACGTCGTGTAAGGGGGTCTGTTGCATGTTAAATCCGTCCTGACCAAACGTCCTCCCGCTGGTGTGGTGTGGAGAGAGGGGGTGCCAGCTCAGGTATCGTCCTCGTCATCTAACCGCGGTTCAAAATTTCGAGGTCCGTCCCAAAATAGCCCAAGTGTTGCTTCAAACGGGACGTTAATATAACTAAACCAAACCCATATTACTGTATTCTAAAATTTTCTCTTATTTCTTGATCCAAATCCCACTTTAGTTATTTCCAATATGCGCTCTAAAATTTGATGACTAATGCAGCTCGCTTTTGCTGCATTAATTAAATAAAAAAGATGGAATTGGAGCAGGAAATAAGAGAAAATGCTTTTTAGGTCTTCAGCCATCCTATTCAAATTCCAGATAATACTGTTTCTTCAAAAGTGTTTGTTGTTAAAGTGCTTCTTTTTTCTCACTGAATCCGTCTAGTGTTTCAGAAAAAGACTGAAAGTTCACAAAAAAGTTTTATTTTTGAGTTCAAGTAGCAATCTATTTCTTTATGTTCTGTTACAATTTTTTTCACTACCATTGTAAAATAAAGATTTAGGTCACTGCAAAAAAATTTCCGGTTCATGTCTTTTAAGCTAATCCATAGTTTTTTCCGATCGATTTTAATTTTTCCTCACATTTATGATCTTTCATTAGACATCTTAAGCCGGGGCCGATGAAACTAACCTTTTTTTTTACTTTTATGTTAAAAGTAAATGCGGCTAAATATAAATTGAAGATCAAAGAACATCCCCATTTTTATCTAAAAATTGATTAACTTCTTTCATTCAACCTTAATTTTATGTTGAAAAGTGGTAAGAGTACTTGTTTTCGACTTACTAAATTCCACCTAATCACATTATTTGATCATAAATCTGAATTTTTCCTTAGGAGATGTTAATTGTTTATCCGGATTTGATTTTTTTAAAGATACACTATCTCACTCTCATAGCAAATTGTGTCCTTTTGTACAGCCACATTGCTGGTTCTATAATACGTTAAAAATTTTATAAGTCCCAGGATTTGCCTTTTAAAGTCTTAATATTTTATCCAAGAATTCAAGCAAAAACGTTGATATTGTGTAGTAAACGTGTGCCTTTCTGCTTAATTTCTTTAACTAGAATTAATAATCAATCTCTAATAAAATTTTACATGATCAGTGATGAAAGATAAATGAATTATAAGCCCAGGAAAATTTCCACTGTACAAAAGTGATTTTTCTAGAGGAAAAATATATGAAGAATCCTTTTTTCCCTTCTTGTACCAAAAAAATGTTATTCCTGTAGCAAGCAAAATCTTTAATTTTAACCGCTCTCCAGAAGCTTGAGCCCATTCGCTTGGAGGATTGAAACTCCAGAAAAACTATTAAATTCTTGTGAAAATTCTTGTTCTTCAATATCGTTTTTAGCATATGCCCAAGCTTTTGGTTTCATTAGCACTCGATTCTTCAGGACCAAATGTTGACTCGAAGGAAGTAGGAAATACAAGTATAGTCAAAAGACGATCATGAGCTATGTGGCGAATAGATGAAACGTTTAATGGTACATAATATTCAATTTAGCATTTTTTGTAGGAAGATTTTATTTCGGTTATTTTATATTTATTATCGTTATTTTTACTGAAAATAATTTTTTTTTAGTTCTGAAAACAGTGCATTTTACTCAGTAACATATGGCACTGATTTTATTAAATAGACCTTCCCTAACTATCCTTTATAAATGGGAAATCTTCGGTTGATACATGAAAAAAAAAAGTTATTTCTGTGATCAACGTATCTGCTAAATAAGACTCATCAGGAAAGATTCAGATTCATATTGGCTAATATAATTTAATAAACTGACAAATTCTGGTCAGAGCCATTATTAAAGTGCCTTGAGGCATCTGGGTAATGATATTGAAACATGTAGACATTGAAAATAATATTTATCCCCCCCCACACACAAAAAAAGAAAAAAAAACTCCTCCTTTTATTAAAAAAGAAACACGTTTAAAATCAGATAGTTTGAAGAAATATAATTTAGTCAATGTATTATAACGACATCTAATTTACTATAAAATTTTCTGAAATGTCTCCAGAATACTTTTATTTAATCCAAATAAATCGAATTTTTTAAAGTCTCTTAAAAAGTTCAATTCCTGCAAAAATTTTCTGTTATTTTTCTGTTTCTGTTTTCTTAAAAAATTTAAATTTCTGAAAGAATTTCTTTTAAAGTTTGTAATATGAATTCCATTCCCCATTTGAAAAAGGAATAATATGAAAAAGGAATATTAAGCAGTATTTCTGATCTTGTCAGAGAAAAATATAATCGGTGAAAAGATAAAGCGAATCATTGGACAAGTCTAAGAAAAGAATATAATAGTCGATTGAAAAAATGTAAATGAAACATCTGTTTCACTCACTACTTTTAAAAGCATTTTTAACTGTTAATAAATTTCAGAAAACCGCCCGTTTGTGATTTATAAAAATAAGCTATACGCCCATCATCAGTAGTCGTCATATATTCCAAGAAACAATTATTTCCCTATTGCTAACAGCCGATGAACGGACCTGTATCCGGATCCTTACTGCAGTGATTACTGGTGACGTTCAGCAGGCTTTTAGCATGGAAGACCGGAAGAGTATAATAGGCATCAAGGAGAGAATAATTTCCATTCAGGCCGTCAATTAATACTTGTACGGCAGCATTCAGGTCGTATTCCTTTTTGTAGGAATCGTGGATGAACATAGCCTGTGGGAAACGAAGTAGAAAAATTATATAAACAGTTAAAGATATCTAGAAGATCTGCGGTAAAGAAAATAAAATTTCCTGATTCTTATGAGACATAACAATTCTTTTAAATCAAAAAGGATTCCATGACGATTAACTAAAAATCGCGGGTCAAAATTAAATAAAAAGAAAAATTCTTAAGTAAAAAAAAAGAATTTTAATAATGTTTATGAAAACTCATACTTTGCAGAAATTAAAAGAGATTCCTTAAACCTGCATGATTTTTTTTATGGAGGTGGAAAATATTGTCATCCAAATATTCAAATCTATGATTTCTTAAAATTGAAATTCTGATTATCAATCGCAATTTTGAGTCTTGAGATAATGAAATTAGATAGAAAAATGAATTATAAATGGTATTATTAAAAGTTTATTTTTCTTTACATAATACAAATAAAATGCAAAATAAAAAAAAATTAAAATTTAAAATTTAGATTTGAAATTTTTTCTTAATAATAAATTTTAATTTTTTGGAATTTACGAGTTTATTTTTTTGTTTAATTTTAATTTTCCATCTAATGATCAGATGCCTCTTCTCTAGAATGCCAGTCTTGACATGTTTGAGTCGTATTTTAATAAATTTGCAAAACCTTTTAGGAAATTCACTTTCAAGTCCTATATCATTATTCAAACAGTTTTAAACTTCACTGATCACGAAAGAACACCACATCAAAAAATATCAGAAACTGAAATTCACCTGAGTAACGAGAGCAGTAGTCCTGAAGTTATCGACTGTTCCGTTTCTGAATTGGTGACGCTTCAGCTCCTGTAGCATATCTTTGAGAATACGCTCGTCCACAATTCCCTCGGCACGAGAAGAGATGCAAGCTAGCGCCATACTCGCTAAGGCTTGTAAATCTAGAAGTGAAAGTAAGAGTTTGTTTACTGGAGACCAGAATTTCTTATTTATCAGCATTTTCTGCACTTAGTTTCGAACTTCCCCCATACTGTAATATCTTGATCAAGAGCAATCAAATAAGAGAGTAACGTAACAAAATAATTCTTTTATTTACAACCTTATATATTTACAAAAAAAACCCCAACTTGTTCTCATCTAGTTTAATATTATTTACAAGAATCAAATAACAGTGCAACCCCGAAATAGCTCCTCGATCAAATCGGAGAATAAATCCCCCCAAAAAACCGCTAACAGCTTGTTTGTTCAAAACGGCTACTCCAGGGCCGTTCCAGAAAACCATCGATCTTTATCGGATGGACCCTAAGACAGAAGCCCGAATCACACGGAGCTTCCCAAAAAAATCAGGAACAACTTTTTCGCATTTGAAATCTCGCCGAATTCTAATTCGAAGCTTCTCTCTTCTCTCTTGAAAAAACACCCATTTTATTTCCTTCAGATATCCGCCTCCGGTTTATTTATTGGGGATCTTGAGTTCGGCAACGGCAACGTCGTGATGTTTCGGAGTTCCGCGATGTGACAAAGTGGTCACGAGCACCTCCACATCATAATTTGGAATATTTACTTTAATTTGTTAGTTTAGGGAAAAGTTAAAATTTAATTGAACTAGTTTGGACGAGCGCAATAAAGCTCTAACGTCATGAAATTTGGTATTTAATTTATAATTATTATGATTTATGATAGAATTAATTGATAACAATAATAAAATATTATTTATGGGATAAACTATAGGGAAATTTAATGGAATTACGTTGCACGATGCCTTAGCTATGGGGACTGTTTTTTAAAAATAATTTTTCTGAAGAAAAAATTTCAAGAAATTTCACGCGTGTAGCTCATCGTAGCTATCTTAGGCCAAAACAAATAATTTTGATAAGTTTAATCCACCAGATTGGTAACAGAGTTAATTAATTCTCAGCTTTTTAACTGAGGGAAAATTAATGTAAACATTATCTATCGCAGCTCTAGGTCTTTTCCTAGAGCTGGATACTGCAGGATCATATGCAGGTAGATTAAGTAACTTGTTACGAATCTGAGGCAGTTTTTCGAAGAACTTAATTGATGTTCTTCTAATAAATTCCGAAACAGGTTCAATTTTGAGGTCGTTATGCAATACTTTCCTCCTGATATACCAGGGGGCGTCAACAATTCTCATCAGGTGCTTGTTTTGAAAAACTTACAACTTCTTAATGTTAGTGGCGGAAGTGGCCTCCCAAATTTGGGAGCCATACATTAAAATTGGTCTTAAAATAGCTTTGTAGAGCAGAAGCTTGAGCCTAATCGATAGCTTGCTCCTGGGAGAAATTAAGCTGTTGAGTTTAATACTCGTTCTTGTAGCTTTGGTGAGGGCTGCTTTAATATGACTATTAAAGCTTAATTTTGCGTCTAAAATTAACTCTAAGTATTTATACTCATTTACAAAGGGGACGGGTTGGCCAAAAATTTGGATTGGGGCTAAGTCAGGCATTGTCAGTTTATTAGTGAACATGAGGCACGCGCATTTACTTGGGTTGACTTTTATTTTCCAGCCGATGAGCCAGCACTGTAAAATGGTCATGTACTGTTGTATGTTTGATATGATTATGTTTGGATCCCTATGCTGTGTTAGGATGGCGGTATCGTCTGCAAAAATTGCTAAATGACAATTACTAGCTCTAGGTAGATCGTTAACATAAATGTTAAAAAGAGTTGGAGAGAGTAAACTTCCTTGAGCACAACCGCTCCGTATTGGTCTGGGGGAAGACATTACATCATTAACTCGCACCCTAAAATTACGAGAAAGTAGGTACGAGCGTAAAATTTTGACAAATTGCGCCGAAAATCCAAGTCGCATGCACTTGAATAAAAGCCCTTCGTGCCACATTTTATCAAAGGCTTTCGCTACGTCCAGAAAAAGTGCACCTGTGGTTTGAGACTTCACAAAGCCACTGTGAATCAATTCTGTAACACGAATTAGCTGGTGATTCGTCGACAGGTTTTTACGAAATCCGAATTGTTCGGAAATTAAAATATTATTGTCGCTGAGAAATTGATTCAGGCGTTTTAGAAGCACAGATTCGTACACTTTGCTCAGGCTACTAAGTAGCGAGATGGGACGGAAATTTTGAGGTAAAGTCAAATCAGAGTTTGGTTTTGGAATAGGGACAACCACAGCTGTTTTCCAGCAATCGGGGAAATAACACAATTCCATTAATTTGTTTATAATAAAAGTTAAGTATAAAATAAATCTAGGGGGAGGTTTTTAATCATGCGATTAGTGATTAAATCCAGACCTGGCGATTTGTTCGGTTTAATGTTCTTCATGAAGTCCATTATCTCACTGGGCCGAACGGGTTCAAGGTTGTTTACATGTGCACGTGTCAGGAAACTCTCCAGCTGATCTGTGACGAATTTCGTCAGTGGGGGGTTCGCCAGCCACGTGTCTGAGTGCGGGGCGAACTGGTTCTGTAGGCTATCAGCCAAAACTTCCGCCTTTTCAATGGGAGCGAGGGCGAGTTCCCCCGTTTCCCCCCTTAATGGGGGGATCGGGGAGAATGGTTTTCTAAGAAGAGACGAGCGGCGCCAAAGGCCACGTGTATCAATGTTCTCTAATTGCTCTTCTCGCCGGCGCTCGAAGTGACCTAGTTTTAACCCTTTTATCTCATCCTGGGTTCTGCGAAGTTCCGCTCTCACTTGAGGATCGCGAGAGCGCTGCCAAATTCTTCGCAGGAAATTTCGCAGTTTAATTTTGGATTGGATTTCTAAAGGAAGCTTCTCTGGAGGTTTATTAAATTTTGGTTTTGAGGCTTCTGCGAGCGCCTCCGTTAGAATTTTTCCTAGACTTCCAACTGCAAATTCAGCGTCATCATTGCTATTAATTTTGAAGGGGGGAAGGGGTTTTGAATTTAAAATATGCCGAAAGTTCTCCCAGTTGGTGGAGAATTGTGCTGGTGAATTTAGAGAAAAAGTTCCAGTATTAAAAGTCAAAACTACTGGAAGGTGATCTGAATCTAAATAATTTAGCACTCTAATTTGAGAGTGGAAAGGAATTCGCTTTAATATTGCGAAGTCTAAGACGGAATCATTAGAACTAACTTGATTAATGTGGGTTGGAGAGTGGGGCGCCAAAACATTGATTCCGTCCTGCGTTGCAAGATAATTAAACAATTGTGCTCCATATCTCGTGGTTTTGTGATTATTCCAAGCGATATGCCCTGCGTTCATATCGCCCGCAATGATGACGTTCGGGCCTAAATTTAAAAGTTTTTTCATATCCTCCAGAGGAAATTTGCACGAACTCCCGGATCGTACATATGCTGACACAATTTTGAGAGGGGGGAGATTTCCTAATTTAACCTCAATAATTGTCGCGTCTATCCTCTCTAAAACGGGAGTGGGGATGACGTGATGTTCAATTATTGATTTCACATAAATGCAAGTACCTCCGTAAATACGCTGACGATTAAAACTATCTCCGGATCTACTATTTTTGTAAATCCGGTAATTAGCGATTAGGGGTGTGCACTCCGGGGGGAGTAGGGTCTCTTGTACCAATAACACATCAAGATTTTGCTCTGATACAAAGTCTCTCACCTCAGCGATCCTGGGCAGCAGACTATTTGCGTTCCAGGTGCAAACTTTAAGATTATGCAAGTTTATTATTTTGTTACGATTGAACATTAATGTTGGGGGCCGCAACTAAGACTGACGTATTCGCTGAATAAAAAATACGCCATATCAGCACCGTGGGATGCAGCACGAATTGCTGGTAAAGCTTTTTTATAAGCTTGGAGTAGAAGAGGTGTGTTGTTTTAATTAAGGATTTAAACGACTTAGAATCAAAAGAATGTA
>JAPMOR010011462.1:8902-19322 GCA_026543865.1 Argiope aurantia
TTGAAAACTCAACCCAGGTAGCGACTGAAATTGCTCAGGGCACAATGACAGGGCTGCTGCTAACCACCGTCAATGAAAATGATATAGATCACACCGTTAGACGAATTTGATACGTGAGAAAACTATATGTGTGAGCTTTTTTGTATGCTTTGTTTTTGTTATAAATGTTTTAAAAGATATTCACTTTACGAAACAGAACTTGTTCTAAAATATATTAATGTTTTGTTAAAATATGACAAATAATGGGAACAGAAGTTGTTTTAAAAGATGTATTTAGTTAAGTATGGAAAAAAAAGTTATGTTTTAAAAGATATTAGGTACTAGTATTCAAAGGATCATTATTTTATCTATCCTGTCTGTTTTTTATCATTTGATATCGAAATACATTATGCAGTACAAAGATTTTAATATAAACTAATTCAGATTTATTATTTGATTTTTTTCTTTTTGTTCTCTTGGAGTACTCTTAAAAAAATCTTTTAATTCCTGCTGTTAGTTATGCTCAATAACGCTTAGAGTAATCAACATTCTCAAGATTCCAAGCTAATAAGAAATTTTATATATGAATCGATTTTGCCTCAGATTTCGTTTCGGAACTTTTGTTTTCTTTGTTGTCAACCACTCTCAATAGTAATAAAATAAAAAAAATGGCCTTCAACCCGCAGAATTTGATAAAAATTTATATTTTGAACAGATAAAATTTTAAATGGTATATTTTTTGATCCAGTAACAATCTTCTTTAGTAACAGCGTTATCCATAAAGACATTACAAGGATTTAATTTGGAAAAAAAATGAATTTCTCAAATTTTTCCATTTCTTTCTCCGTTTTTTATTGGTGTTTTATTTTAAAAGTTTGAGATAAATTTTCTGTGATCAAGAGTGATGATATTTGAAGTGTGTATGTATATCAAGAATACAAAAATTGTATATGAAGATGAAATTTTAGAATGTATTTCCTTGTTATTATTAGATGAGATTTAAAAGTCTATACTTGTAATTTGTGAATTAAATATATTTTGTGTTGTGTGTTTGACTGATGGAAATTTCACTTTCTACACATTATCATAATATTTCTGTTTTACAAGAATAGAGGAACACCCATGCAGTGCCACGTCAATGGAACTGAAAAAAATATTTTAAAATATCAAACCAATTTAGTCTTAAGAATATGCAGTTTTTTACATTCATTTTCGAACAATTAGTTATTTTGCTGTTTTTTAATCTAAGATCAACTCGATGCTACGTCATTTAGGGACAGGTCCCAAATGATGTATTATCTAATTTTAGTTTTAAATGTAATAATTTGTCTTTTATGAGATTCCACAATCATTTCATTATAATACTAATATTAAATCTGATTAATATTAGCTAATTTTATAATATTATTAAGATACAAAAATTCTAGATTTTATAAAATTTAAAAGTTTGACGAGGATTCATTCACTTATATATGCAGGGTGATCGGTAAAGTCTTTTTAAGCTCTTTCAAAAAGGCATTTTGCCAGAAAATACTGTCTCGGATAGAAAAAAGGAGCCACCCAACTTTATTCTGCTGCGGATCATCATACAAGAAAAATAAAATGTTATTTTAAGGCTAATAACATATAATAAAAGATGATAAGAATAAATTTTTCGTACAGGATGGTATACATATTTAAAATTGTGTAAACTTTTCTATTTCTTACAGCAAAGCTCGTCTCTGACATCATGAATCCCCTCAGGGGCTCACCTACTATAGGTGAGTACGGGTGTCCCAATCCCGAGGTACCCAGGGATCTTTACTCAATTTATGTTTATTCTCCCCTCCGTCTTCTGCTTTTAGCTGTCGTTCTTCTTTCCCTCGAGGGTAGGCGAGGGAGCTCTCCATGAGAAGCAGTAGCCGCTCTGTTTGCTTCCTGCTTCTCATGGACAGCAAATACCCCCACGTGTTGGCCGTGCGTGGCGACCCATTAGACGGGTGGTACATTTCGGTCTCCGATGTATCAATCGGCCGGTATCCCAGGCATTTAACTGGACTGCTCAAGGGGATCAAGCGAAGGGGTCACTCCTTGGGCTTGGCGTTAAGGGTGGTCACTGTCCCCGGGGGTGACTCCCAGCGTATAGGTTTCGATCAGCACCATGGTAAGCGCCGAGGCTGGGGTGTGCCAGAGCCGGTGGCTGCCATCCCTAGTTGGGCTCCGTGGTGGGCGGTGCCGTCGAGCCCGAATACTTCTAAATATCGCATGGGTCTTTCTAATAATCCAGTAATGCATTTTTGAAATTTTTCATAGTTTATTCTGAAAACAATGACTTAAAGAACATTTCTCCCATTTTAATTCATAAAAGTATATCTTCCCTTATCGGAGAGGTAAAATCAATTAAAAAACTAAACAGTGGAAAACTTTTAATAGAAGTCATGAATTTTAAACAATCTGAAAATATATTGAAACTAGGAAAAATAGGGAACATAGATGTCAAAGTTGCTCCACATCGTACACTCAATCATTCCAGAGGCGTTATTTCCGAAAGCGAATTTCAAAAAGATTTGGAAGAAGATATACTAGAATGCCTGAAAAGCCAAAAAGTCATAGCAGTCCGCCGAATTACAATCAAACGAAATGGTCTGAACCTCCCAACAAAACATCTCATTCTTACATTTGACACTCCTGTATTGCCAAGATCCGTTAAAATAGCTTATATAAACTGCCCGGTTAAACACTTTATACCTAATCCCCTGCGCTGCTTTAAATGTCAAAAGTTTGGCCACACAATAACGGCTTGTCGAGGAAAACAAATTTGTGCTCGGTGCTCTCTTCCAGATCACGAAAGCAACACCTGCAATTCTACAGAAACAAAATGCCATAACTGCGATGGTGATCATCCATCGTATTCCAGATCATGCCCACATTATAAATTAGAAAAGGAAATCTTGACAGTTAAAATAACAAAAAATCTCTCTTTCCCAGATGCTCGAAAAATAGTCGCCGACAGAACACCAAAACCAAACCTCTCTTATGCATCTGCACTAAATCCATCAGTCCCCCCATCACAACAAACAACCTCTGCCACAAATAATCTCACATCAACTACAGCAGCAAATGATGAATTAATAACAATTAAAAAAAGTGACTGGCTCGAACTTCTTGCAATTAAAAAGTCTTGGGAGAATGCTTCATCGTCCCCCGCCGTATTACAGGCAGCTCTCAATTCAACTCCTGTACCAGACATTCAACCAAATCCACCTTATCGCACCACTAGCACGGATGAACAGGCAAATGCGTCTGCAATTCCTACAAATAATTTATTAAATACGATATCAAATAAGTCTCCAAATAATAATATATCCTTGTCAACAAAAAACAATTCCTCCCCTGTAATGACTAATACAAAAAGTGCCCGGGAAAATAAAAAAATGATGAAGTCAAATGATAAAGAGAAAAGGAAAGAATCGAAATCTAGCAAACGTGTTCGCCTACTGCCCAATAAAACTGATCAAAATATATTAAATACTTCTGCAAATCGATCACCTACCCGACAAGATTTTTTAAAAGATTCTCGAAAGAAAAATCTTAATGATGATGGTGAAGATAGTGATTCACTTTTCAAAGTTCATCCATCTGAAGATGATATGTCCACCAGTGAGGCTGATGATTTCTCGCTCCCTTCATAGTTTTCTGCTTCAGACAGTCTCTCCTTTTTCTGTTTTTTTGTTTGTAATTAATGGCGGCATTTATTTCCTGGAACTGCAGAGGGTTTATGAACAAGTCTTCAGAACTTAGAGACCTCATTTATAAATATCAGCCAACTTGTATTGCACTACAAGAGACCTATCTTAAAACAGATAAAAATAATATTCCTAATTACCAAATTTTTAGTAAGCACCATATACAAAATAGAGCATCTGGTGGCGTTGCAATTCTTACAGCGAGTAATATCCCATCTATACCTTTGATTCTGAACACTAATCTTCAAGCAGTGGCAATCCGCGTTCAAATGCAATCTTTAATCACCATTTGCAGTCTCTACTTGCCTCCCAACGAAACAGTTAATCAAACAGATCTGAATAACTTAATTTCCCAACTGCCTTCTCCGTTCATTATTTTGGGAGACATGAACGGTCATAACACTTTATGGGGTAGCTGTAATTCAAACACACGAGGTCAAAAAATCGAACAATTGCTTGTTGATCATAATTTATGCCTTTTAAATACAGATGAAAAAACACATTTTCACTTACCAACGCGAACATTCCATTCAATTGATCTGGCAATTTGTTCTCCAGCACTCCTGCCTTTTCTAAATTTAACGGTTGACAATGATCTATATAATAGTGACCACTTTCCTTTAATTTTAACAGATAATAGACACAGTATCATTGGTTCTTATCATCCTCCTAAATATGTTTTAAATGCAGCAGACTGGCAGAAGTTCACCTCTCTGGCTAATATTAATTCTCATAAAATTAAATCTTCAACTATTGAGGAAGCATTAAAACATATTGTCAACACTATAATCGACTCGGCAGACAATTCTATCCCAAAAACCTCTGGCATTCGAAGAAAACAAAACAAGCCCTGGTGGAATGCCGATTGCCAACAGGCATACAAAAAACAGAAAAAGGCCTGGAGTATTTTTCGAAGATATCCCACCACACAAAATTTTATCTATTTTAAAAAGACCAGAGCAGAATCCAGAAAAATTCAACGACGCAGTCGAAGAATTTCTTGGCGAAACTTTGTCTCGAATATCACCTCTAAAATATCCAGCCATTCTCTGTGGAATAAAGTAAAAAGAGCTTCAGGTGTTGCTCCCACTAACGCCGTTTCTATTTTAGTACATAAAGGAAATACAATTTCATCCTTAAAAGATATTGCAAATTGCATTGCTTCAACTTTCGCGTATACTTCTAACAGCCAAAATTACCCTCCTCAAATTTTGAGTTACAAAAAGAATGCAGAAAAACAAGCGTTAAATTTTAATTCTCGGACTACGTTGCCCTACAACTGCGATCTAACGTTTCTGGAATTGCAATCATGTTTGTCTAGTATCCATAACTCTTCTCCAGGACCGGACAATATTAGCTACTCCATGATCAAACATTTAACAGTCGAGTCTCAAAAAGCTTTATTACTTTTCTACAATCGTATCTGGAGCGAACACTACTTTCCTACTAGTTGGCAAAACGCAATAATAATTCCTTTGTTGAAACCAGGAAAAGATCCTCAAAATCCGTCAAACTATCGTCCCATTGCTTTGACCTGTTGCCTCTGTAAATTACTTGAGCGTATGATTAATCGCAGACTAATTTATTACCTGGAAAACAATAACGTTCTTCATCCATCTCAGAGTGGATTTCGGAGGGGTCGTAGCACCACCGATAATTTTTTGACTCTCGAAACAGACATCCGCCTCGCATTTTTACAAAGAAAGCATTTGGTTGCCATATTTTTCGATATCGAAAAGGCATATGATCGGACCTGGCGATACGGGATTTTGAAAGATTTGCATGACCATGGACTAAGAGGAAACCTACCTATTTTTATAAGGAATTTTTTGAAACTCAGGAAATTTCAAGTTAAAGTGCAGTCCGAATTTTCAGACTTCTTCATCCAAGAAGAAGGGGTTCCTCAAGGCAGCGTTTTAAGTGTAACGCTTTTTATTTTAAAAATCAATAGTATTTTAAGACAACTATCGCCTTCTGTGAAGGGCCATTTATACGTTGACGACCTCTACATTTCATGTATGGGGATAAATATGAATTTTATACAACGACAAATGCAGATTGCAGTTAATAGTATCACACAATGGTGCAATAATAACGGTTTTAACATTTCTACATCAAAAACTGCGGGTGTTCACTTTTGCCGTAAAAGAAATTTACACTCAAACCCAGAAATCAAATTAAATGAGGAAATCATTCCATTTTTAGACGAGATCCGGTTCTTAGGTATAATCTTTGACAAAAAGCTAACCTTTCTCCCTCATGTAAAATTATTACGAAAAAAATGCGAAAAATCTTTGAATATCTTAAAAGTCTTGTCATCTACAGCTTGGGGAGCAGATAGAGATTCTTTGATTAAAATATATAAAGCCACGGTGCTCTCTAAGTTGGATTACGGCAACGAAATTTATGGATCCGCCAGAAAAAGTGTTTTAAAAAAACTGGACCCTGTTCATCACACAGCACTCAGACTTTGTTCCGGTGCTTTTAGGACATCCCCTGTGAAAAGCCTTTATATCGAATGTTACGAACCTTCTCTTGATGTAAGAAGACAAATGCTGTCTTTGAATTATTATTTTCGAATTCAGTCAAACATAAATCACCCATTTTATGATTTTAAACTTCGCCCTTATTTAGTTAGACTGCAACAAGCTAGAAAGTCGTCCACACCAGTGTTTTTTACAAGAGTCCAAAACTTCCTTTCAGAAAATCTACTTAACCTACACGTTACTCCACATATGGTAATTGGCTTTCCACCTTGGAAAAATCTTAATATGCAATTTTTAAACCCATTCAGCACTTTTAACAAATCTGAGACAACAGAAGATATTTATCAGCAAATTTTCCTTGAACACAGACAGCAATACAAAGACTTTCTTCCAATTTATACCGATGGGTCAAAATCATCTAAGAATGTCTCTTTTGCCGTTGTCTTACCAGATACAGTCATTTCTTTTACACTTCATTCCTTTTGTTCAATTTTTACGGCAGAAATAACTGCGGTTTTATATGCATTGGAAGAAATTTCTGAGAGACCGGGGAAAAAGTTTATTATTTATACCGACTCTCTAAGTGTGTTACAATCGCTAAAATCATTTTATCTTCATCGTCATAATCATCCTTTGGTTTTCAAAATTCTAGATATTTTTAACAAACTGACTTCTCGGGATTTTATTATTTTATTCTGTTGGGTACCCTCTCATGTAGGAATTCTGGGCAATGAGGAGGCGGACAAGGCTGCTAAAATGGCAAGTATTCCAGCAGTCGCATCTATTCCTGTAAGCGACTTATATAAGCACACAAAAACACTTCTTTATTCCAAATGGCAAGCTCAGTGGGACCTTGAAACTAACAATAAACTACATGCTATTAAACCTCATGTACAACCGTGGTCTTCATTACCTAATCGAAAAGCAGACACATTATTAACCCGTTTACGTATTGGACATACGAGATTCACCCATCTCCACTTGTTACTAGGTGAACAACCCCCTCTATGTTCCCAATGTGACTGTCAAATGTCTGTACAACATATATTGTCAGAATGTCCAAATTTCAATGCTAAACGTTTGCACTTCTTCCAAAATACGAACTCTCCATTACCTTTCTTACTTGGTAAGACGCCACATGTTCAAATTTTTGCATTTTTAAAATCAATAGGTTTTTATCCACATATTTAAGTTTTCTACATCTTTCTCAAAAGTTTTCACATTGTTTTTATAGCTGAAATTTTAAATTTTAATCATGAAAAATACAGTTTGGCGCAGCATGGCCAATATCATGGCTCTTGTGCCATTAAAATCCAGAAAATCCAAATCCAAATCCCGAGGTACCCAGGGATCTTTACTCCCTTTAGGTTTACTCTCTTCTGCGCCTTCTGCTGTCACCTTTTTTTTTTCTTTCCCTCGAGGGTAGGCGAGGGAGCTCTCCATGAGAAGCTGTCGCCGCTCTGTTTGCTTCCTGCTTCTCATACCCCCACGTGTTTGCCGTGCGTGGCGACCCATTAGACGGGTGGTGCACTGTGGTCCCCGGTGTATCAATCGGCTGGTCGCTATCCACCGGAGTGGTTAGTTTGCTAGGGATCAAGCGAAGGGGTTACTCCTTGGGCTTGGCGTTAAGGGTGGTCACTGTCCCCGGGGGTAACTCCCAGCGTATAGGTACCGATTAGCACTAGGGTAAGTACCGAGGTTGGAAATGTCCAGAGCCGGTGGCTGCCTTCCCTTGTTGGGCTCCGTGGTGGGCGGTGCCGTCGGACCCGAATCTTTTGTAATATCGTATGGGCTCCTCCAAACGTGGTCCCTTCAGTGGGCGTCACATTGTTCCAATTACTTTAAATGTTCCAAATCATGATTCCATTTTTGTTGTTAAACGTATTTCTGAAAAAAATGAAAATTTTAATTCTGTGTCACCTTTTCTCGTACAGAGGGCATTTACAGCAACCGTAGGCGAGGTTTCTTCAATACGAAAAATGCGTTCTGGTGACTTGCTGGTTGAAGTGAATTCAAAAAAGCAAGCCCAGCAAATACTAAAATTGAAAGCTCTAGCTACTATTCCTATTACAGTCAGTCCACACAAATCATTAAATTATTCTAAAGGCGTTATAACCTGCGGGGAATTGTTTAACGTTCCCCTTGAAGAAATATCTGCAGAACTAAAACATCAAGCTGTCACCAATGTACAACAGATCTCTATTCGGCGGGATGGCCAAATAATTCCCACGAAACATTATATTCTCACTTTCCATAGTCCAAGTTTACCAGAATTTGTTTATGCAGGTTATATCAAATTACCAATAAGACAATATATACCTAACCCGTTAAGATGTTTTCAGTGACAGCGTTTCGGCCACTCTAAGGCTAACTGCCGCGGGACTCTCACTTGCGCCCGCTGTGCAGAAAAAGGCCATGATAACCAGCAGTGTTGCGCACCAGAAAAGTGCATAAACTGCGGTGGTAACCATACTTCATTCTCTCGAAATTGTGAACGCTGGAAATTAGAAAAGCAAATAATATCAATAAAAATTAAAGAAAACTTATTCTACCCTGAAGCTAGAAAAAAGGCTCAGGCTCAAACCCCCACACCTGGCTTAACTTACGCATCCGTTGTGAAAAAACCCTTCTGTGAAAACTGTTCTTGCAAAAATTGTTCTAAATACAACAACCAAAACAAAACTACAGATAAATCTTCAGACTCTGAGATTGATCCTAATGTAAAAGCTACTATTCCTGAAAATATAAAACAAGTGAGAACCAAATCAAATACCAAATCTAAAAATTCTTTAAAGCTAAAGCTTGCAAAACGTGGCCTTTCACCGACACAGTTGCATTCAAAATTGAAATTATCAAATATGAAGAATTACGTCGCACTGGGACTGGCGACGAAGGGTATCGTCCAAAAGGATTTAACTTCCATTTTTGGTGATACATTTAAATGTCCCGATACCATCGCCCTCCATCCATCTGAAGGGGATGACGAAGAATTAGAAATGAGTTGCGATACTCCTCCAACTCAAATGACTGATTTTAAACTCTATCCTAATACAAGTATCACTTAATGGGTACCTTCCTCTCATGGAACTGTCGTGGCATTCGTTCCAAACTTACTGACATTAAGTCCATCATCAACAACTTTCATCCCGTTTGTCTTGGTGTTCAAGAAACGTTTCTGGCACCAAACATTCCTCTAAAACTGCGCGGTTATAATTGTGTTAGAAAAGATACAGGTACAACGCCTCATCCTTCTGGGGGGGTCTGTATCTTCACATCAAATATGTATCCGAGTGCGCATCTGAACTTGCACACCTATCTTCAGGCTGTGGCCGTACAAATTCACATACGAAAATTGGTCACAGTCTGCTGTATTTACATACCGCCTAGTGATGTAATCTGTCAGCAAGATCTGGACAACCTAGTAGAGCAGCTTCCTTCACCATTTATTATACTTGGTGACTTCAATGGACATAATATTTTGTGGGGTTCGAGTAGTACAAACTCTCGTGGGAGACAGATTGAGCAGTTTATTGCCAATAACTGTCTCTGTTTACTTAACAACGCAGAGAAAACATACTTTCACGAACCCACACGTAGCTTCCATACTCTTGATTTGGCCATATGTTCTCCTGAACTTCTGCCCCTCAGGGGCTCACCTACTATAGGTGAGTACGGGTGTCCCAATCCCGAGGTTCCCAGGGATCTATTCTCCCTTTATATTTATTCTCCCCTAAACCTGCTGCTGTCTGCTGTATCTCTTCCTTCCCTCGACGGCAAGCGAGGGAGCTCTCCATGAGAAGCTGTCGCCACTCTGTTTGCTTCTTGCTTCTCATGGACAGCCAAAAACCCCACGTGTTGGCCGTGCGTGGCGACCCATTAGACGGGTGGTGCACTGTGGTCCCCGGTGTATCAATCGGCCGGTACCTAGTCACCTTAGTCGCTAGTCTGCTAGGGATCAAGCGAAGGGGTTACTCCTTGGGCTTGGCGTTAAGGGTGGTCACTGTCCCCGGGGGTAACTCCCAGCGTATAGGTGCCAGTTAGCATTATGGTAAGTGCTGAGGTTAGGAATACCTAGAGCCAGTTACTGCCATCCCTAGTAGGGCTCCGTGGTGGGCGATGCCGCTGGGCCTGAATCCCCATCAATATCGTATGGGCAAAAAAAACTTCGCTCCCTTCAGTGGGCAACAAAAGAATCAAACTTCATCTCCAATTCATTTCGACAAATTTTTT
>JAPMOR010011464.1:0-15194 GCA_026543865.1 Argiope aurantia
GTATTTGAAATAAATTCACTGCATAATATTCGGCTTTTGATATGACTAGATTCGAACACACTTTAAAAGACAAATGGCCCAACTTTCTACTTGGATTAAATGAGTATAACTTAAATATATGTATGAATTTTTGCAGCCAAATGAATTATATTTATTTTGAATTTTAATACATTTGCAATTTTTATTATTGGAGTACATGCTCTTAAGAAATGTGCTAGAACATTTCTAAGTTATACAATTGATTCTGAAAATGTGAATAATTGAATGCTATCCCTTTGACAATAATTATTTTAATTGGTTTCATTTGTACAATTAAATTACGTCAAATAATTTCTTAGGTTTAGAAATATTTTCTAGCTATATAAATAATACAAACCAAACTGTTCTTTTTAATAATGTATCCGCATCATTTTGGTGGCATTAAATATGAAAAAAGAATCTTGAAAATTTATACTATCTTTATTTGATTTTCGAAAAGTAATTGGATGTGTAACCATAAAGAATCAACATTGCAACAACTTCCAAGCTGAATAAGCAAAACGCAGAGATCATAACTCTGGACTCTGGACTAATGAGGGACTGCTGGAGTGTTTTGTCTTCAGTATCTAGCCGTGCCCAACTCCAAAACAAAAAGGCAGCTGACTTTTTACATAATGTATGCGGGAAAATTCCCGTTTGATATTGTTTACCATTTCCCAAAGTTTGTTTCCACACTCCAACAGTTTGAAAATGGCTAGAAATAAAGTTATAAGTTGCAAGATTGTAAAAGGCTCTCACATTCGAGAATTATCGTCTGTGGAGTTTAGTCTGTTTCTTGCTTTGTGATCATTTGGATCCAATTCAAAATTTTATGCTGATATTTCGGAGCGTTGAAATAACTTTATTGAATAGTAGTGAACTAATTTGAACTGTTCTATTCCTATTACCGTTTGCAATAGCATAAGAAGACTTTCTTTTTGGTTACATAAAAGTGTTGTTATGGTACTTGTTATAGACGATTCCGATTTTAAGCCGAGATTTAACGCCTCTTATTTCAGTTGTGCCATCTAGGGCCAAGAGTACGTCTTAGCTACTCATGCGTCACAGCCCTTTTTCTGGGGCGGATTTCATTCGGACATTTCATTCACAGATCGTTGATTTAGACTTGAATCAGAGAACGATCGCCTCTGATCTTGTACCCCCAGTGGAATTGTCTCGACTTGCAGGACTTTGTGGCTACCATAGATTTATACGTGCAGCAGCCATCATGTGTGTCTCGATTTGGAGGACTTTTGCGACTACCACAGATTTAAATATGCTGCAGCCATCATGTGAGTTCCGACTTGGATTACTTAGTGGTTACGACAGAATTATACGTGTAACAACCATCATGTGCACGAATCCAACTCCCTGCCAACTAGCTAAATGTAAGTACATATTTTATATGAAACTTTTGAATTATGATGTTTAAGAACTGTGCTTGATTTTTTATTCGACTTGAGGCATTCACGCTTAAAATCGTTCTATCGTAAAATCAAGATTTTTGACAAATTTTAAAGATAAGCTAGAGAAATTAAAAGCATTAGAATTTTTGTAGAATTTCCTTTTATAAATTATTTTCTAGAAATAAAAATAAAATGAAGCTTATATTAAAAACTTACTGAAAGAATGAAATACACCTAAGATTTCACAATTAAAGAAGCCATTAATTTATATATATAATTTTATTAATACTTTATATCGTTATATATTGAATTCAGAATATTATGAACTGTCCAAGCTAATTATTACTTGAATTTTCATTTTGAAATAATTGCATCTTGCTGAAAAATATCTAGACAGTTAAGACTTTCCCCCCGATGTAGATTTTTATTTTGCATTATTAATACAAAATTTGGGATTTGAGAGTGTTGTTCCTTGGCCAGATTGAACCATTTCATTATTTACAATGAAAAAAATTTGGAAGTTTGTATATTTATTACAATCTGCCGATAGGTTAGTTAAGCTACTTTAAAAAAATTTCTAATTGAATTGAATAAATGAATTAACTGATTTCACCATTGAAAAGTAATTATTTCAAAATTAATGTTGCTTTATAAATTTATTGATTGTTGAGAAATGTTATCAGTGTGTTTATGATAGTTAAACTAATTTTATTTTATGTGAATTCTAATTTTTCCATTCAAACAAAAAAGGAGTTATAAAAGTTAAAGCTATATTGTATTGCATCTTTAATTACTGTATCTTAAACTGTATGATGCTACTACTGTGTACTATACACTATTATGCATTCTATGTGATGATGCTTCTTCGACTACTGCTGTAAATTCTATGGTTCATGGAACCTATTGCTCCATTGACCACATCAGAGGTCTCATGTGTTTTTAGTGAAATCCCAAATGACTTGATCCCAAATGAATTCCTCAAGTTGTGGCATAAGTGGAAATTATTTTTGTTTTTATCACTGTTTGAATTTTGTTATAAGGCCTATTGTAAGAGGTTTATTTTCCAATCTTATAAACCATTGTAATGATAGATAAACGTTTGAGATCGAAATATTTTCCCCCTATTTTTTTCCCTTTGGATTGAAGGTTAATTTTTAAAGGAGTGACGAATTAAAATATTTCTCAGTTTTAAACATAATTCTATCTATAATTCAATTTACAAAATGATACTATATCTTATTTATGAATGGTTTAGACTTTAGACTATTAAGTAAGTGTCATGCTACAATGATATTTGACCGTCTCTTATTACATACTTGATCTAATCAAAATGCGAAGTATTTATACCTAGCAGGTGTCTAGTATCACCAAAACCAAATTAGAATTTATAGAGGCAGCATATTTTAAAATACACTGCTATTACTTCTGAAAGGCGTTTTGCTAATAAGTTTGACGTTGAAAAAAAAAAGATTTATTAATTGGTACCATTAATTTTCAATTTGATATGTTGCTAATTTTTCATGCGAAATTTTGTTCATTCACATGGCAGTGGAATTTTAATTATAACTAAATTTTGAAACGTTTAAATATAAATATAACTATGAAGATGATAAATAATTTAAATAATTAGTATAATCTTAAAATATGAGAAGTTTTA
The DNA here is from genome assembly GCA_026543865.1 of Argiope aurantia. Lineage (NCBI taxonomy): Eukaryota > Metazoa > Arthropoda > Arachnida > Araneae > Araneidae > Argiope > Argiope aurantia. The sequence goes on from JAPMOR010011464.1 coordinate 3,082, forward strand.
AATTTTTTTGATTTCAATAAAGTTAAATTATTTGTTCTAATTCAACGAAACTTGATTCATTATGAAAATTAGAAAGCAGCCGATAATTCATTAAATATGGTATTAAACGACTTCCCAATATTAAAATCGAAAAGAAAGGAAAGTAGGCGTTAAGTTATTGAATGCAAAGGCAGATGTTTCAAAATTTTTAATAACATAATACAACAATATATTTTTTAAAGCAAACGAATCCTGTTTTCATACAGATCTATTTAATGTTGCTCTTGTGAAAAATATTTAATTATCAATTGTGCAGAATGTTAAGATATATTTTTATTACCAATGATTCAAAGATAAATACCATTTCGGTTGTTTTATGTTATTGAAAATAGCGAATTTCTAGAGAAACTGAGTAATTTTTTTTCAAATGCGGTTATATTTATAATTATTTTTCTTTTAAGAATGTTATAATTTGAGTATTGAGAGAAAAATATTAATTCTCTACAGAAGTAAATAACATATTAATTGAAATTATCGATAAATTGGTAACTTAGATAATTTTGAACATTTAAAAAATATATTTAAATTTATAATTATAATTCTTTAAAAAACTAAATTATAATTCAAGAATTAGGGAAATAAAAGTTTATCTTTGCAAAAAATTGAAAAAATATATTAAATTAAAACAAATAATATTAAAATTAGAAATATATTTAAGTGAAATATCTGTAAGTTATTAATTCAATTTAAATATTTTTTCTATTGAAAAAGACATCTAAATGTAATTTTCTTTTAAAAAATTAAATTATAATTCAAGAATTAAGAGAATGAACACTTTATATGCATTAAAAATTTAAAGTATACTTATTAAAATTATTTCCAAATTGTGAAATATTTTTGGAAAGACATGAAAAGGGGAGGGGGATATTTCAGAATAGAACACTGGTCTCGCAGACACAAACTGGCTTCAAATTACAAGCTATGTTCTGAGTTTGAGGATTATTTTCTCGAAGTGGCTGCATATTGAGCTTTAAAATTTTACTGAATGAATATCTTAAAAAAGGTATACTACCATCATACAAAATCCCATCCATATTTATTTTTATTTTTTGCAACGAAATAAAAGTTTTGCCTGCAAAGAAACATTTTAATTGCATTTGTGATATCTCAAATAAAATTAGATTCTTGTAGAAGTTTATATTAAATACTCATTTTGCTTTAGATTGTAATGATTCATTAGTTTTTAGGGAAAGAAATTTATTATTCTCGACTTTCTGTTATAACTTTTTGATATGCTGATTGTAAACCATACCTGAAGTTAATTATTTACTTGAATTCCGTTAATAATCACATGTTTACATGGACTGAATCTTTTATGTAGTTATTTTTTTTAAAGTTTCCTTATCGCATTTGCTTCCGAAATATTTTATTGAATACCATCATTTACTGAATTTAATAATATTTAAAGTATCTGAATACTCAGTTGTGGCTTTAATTAGAAAGCATAGATAAATATTAGAATTATTGAAAAATTATTTTATAATGTTTTTTATTATTATCTGTGTTCTCTGCATTTTAGTCTTATAACAGTCATAAATTTATATCAATTTTTGAAAAAATTCCTGGATTCCATTAATAATTAAAATTGATAATAGATATAAAATGATTTTAAAAATTTCGTTTTCTTCTTTTCAATTTTTTTTTTACTAATTTCTATCCATTGCGCTACTATATTATATATAATATGAATATTCAATTTTTTTCTTGTATAATAAAATTAATTTCCCATCTGAATTTATTGTAAATAATGCAGCATAATTTGAAATATGTATTTGTCTTTTTAAAAATCATTTGTACATAAAATTATGAAAAATTGAACTATTCGTATTTGTAATTTTATTTGCCACTGGCGCGAAAACAACTGTCTTGCAGAAATTCTTTTATTTTAGTTGCCTCTTGGGCAGTAAATAATGAAATTCTTTTCCTAGAAATATTTATTCTCGGAAAAAACAATTCTACCATTTCTGAAAGTTACTGGATGTATAAATAGTGATTAGAGTATTATTTAAAAAAATTTGAATTTTGCTGAATAAGATATTTCGGATTAGGTATTAAGGATTTGAATTACTTACTTATGTTTATGACCTAATTTACGGCTAAGACTATAATTTGCCTAATTTTAAATTGTTAAATTTCAATTTTGCTACTTTTGTTTAGTTCAAAAACATCGCATATTACGTCAAATGTAGTTAAGATATTTCCTGCATGTTTATAATGTCTTTAAAGACAGATCTATTCCACTGGTGACAAAAATTCCAATCAGCTAGTTAAATGGGAAAGAACAAGTAGCTGCATTCCATGTTGGTAACTTTTAGACATAGCCTAAAACATCGCACACAGAAACATCAAAATTATGCTGAGAATTTCAGATTTATGCATTTTTTGCATAATTCTCCAGAAATCCTAGCCGAACTGCCATTGAACATCAACCATGCTATCAATAAACCTGATTTTGTTTCGAAATGGTTATTTAGCATAGAGGAATTGATGTGAAACCGATGAAAATAATTTAAGCGCATCTCTCAGAAAATGATTATAACTCTGCGCAATGCTTTTGATTACTATCCGCAGTTCTTTTGCAAAATGGCAAGTATTATCGCGAAGATTCCTTTTTTTTTCTCTAAATAAAATTTTATTATGTGATTGTGATTTTTGTCTAAAATACACGATTTTTTTTACTTAATTATTCCTAGTATGTGGATCAATAATATTAAAAAATGATGATATACGATTGATTATATTTTAAATATTCGAAGTAATATGAATATTTGAATTAATTATTTTTATTACATTTGTGCAATATGTTGAATTTTTCTTTACATTTTAAGAATATCATTAAGGCAGCTTTTACAAATATTCCATTTCCATTCATTTAATGTCCAGGCAAATGTCAGATTTACACTAAAGTTCATTTGCTCTTCATAAAGCTGAATGATGATTAATAACTTTTATGCTTGATAATTTTTGAGTTTGAATCTTTGAATAGCTTTGAATTACATAAAAATAATCTCTCAATGTTTATAACTTGAATACCTAATTTGTATTGCAATAAAGTAAGTATCAAAACCGGCAGATTTTATTGTATTAGCATAATTTATACAAACATTAAAATTATACAAACTTGAAAATCTAAATTATATAATCACGTAAATAAATTTCTGCACGTCCCTAATATTTGTCAGAAGGACTTAAAAACTAAGCATATAAAAAATATTGACTGATGAGCAATTTTTTTTTAATCCTAAATTTGAAAAAAATTTTGCAAAATATAATTTTTCTGATCGAAAAATACTTTTCAGATTCTACATTTGTGTGTTTAATATTTATTTAAATAAACCCATGCTGATTAAATACATTTTTCTTGCCTTTTACTGTTGGAAATGCTCCAGCTTTCAATGATTTTATTAGTATGTACAGTGGTGGCCAAAATTGTGGACACTTTTGAAAATATTTATGTTTCTAACTTTGTATGCTTATAGAAAATGTAACGTTTCACAAAATGGAAACACTTACATATAATTTTAAAGAGAATTTAATGCTTATTTCAATACAAAAAGCAAAATTCAAATATTTTCAATACAATAACAGTTATTCTTACTTTAATCTGAATAACAAACACAGTGATGAAGTGGAGTGAAATTTCTAACTTTCCTGGCCAATCACTGTTCTTTTTCTGGGAACAAAAAAAATTTAATAACTGCCTGAAGAAGATGACATTATATTTAAAGTTGGAACAGGTCATAATTGTGCCTTTTTCTATAGAAGGAAGACTGTTTTTTATGTAAACAAATCACAATTAAGAAATTTTGTTAAGCGTTTTAATATTTAGTAGGAATTGTTGTAAATATTACTAATATTTAGTCATGAAGCAATGCCATCAAATCAAAGAATATATTGGACACTCAGAAAGAGAACGAAGATTATTGTGTTACATGAATGTGATATTTCCAATGCTGAAATCGCAAAACAGGTGGGTGGTTCAGTAACTATATATGGCATCCGAGAGTTTTGTTTACGATATCTGGAGACAAATTCAATAAAAAACAAAGTGGAAAATGGCTGAAATGGTACACCACATCTGTTCATGGCAGAAGGATAAAAAAACTTATCTCTCCATGCTCGAAGAATGTCATCAGCGGCCACCAGAAGTGAATTGAATGATGCTGGCATTTATGTCAGTTCAAGAACAATCAGTAGAAGATTATTAGATGTTAGACTAAGAGGTAAAATTCAACGAAAAAATTTACAGAAGTGCATAAAAAGATTACAGTGGGCAAAAGAACACATTAATTGGCCAGATGATCAGTGGTTACAAGTTATACAAAGTTATGAAACAAAGATATTGTTATTTGGTTGCGATGGCGAAAATAGGTAAGACATAGAATAGGCGAAAAGCTACATCCTGACTGCATTCAGGCAACTATGAAGGACTCAGTTAGTGTAATGATTTGGTCTTGCATGTCTGCAGATGGTATTGGTCTCTTTCACGTTATCGATGGGACACTAAATGCAAGAAAATACATTGACACTATTATAGAGCCAAGTAATACGTCTTCCATCGGTGATCTCTTTCTCAACAATGCATCATTTATTTTTCAGCAGGATTCAACTCCTTGCCATACAGCAAAAATATCGAAAGTGTGATTTAGTACAAAGAGCATTGAATTGTTATCATGACCGCGAAACCGTCCTAAACTTAAAATTATTAAGAACTTATGGCACCGTTTGAAAACTCTTATATGCATGAAGCGTTCATCAAATAAAAGAGGATTAATTGAGTCTATAATTGTTTCCTGGCATCTCGCAACAACGAAGAAAGAGCTTAAAACTGTCTTCAGCTCAATGAAACATCAGTGCAAAGCTGTAATAAAAAATAAAGGCTGCCTTACTAAGCACTGGTAACTCACTGCAGTCATCAGCATCTAATGTATCTCGATAAATATTGCCTCACAACCATTTTTGTATTGCAAATATTTGAATTTTGCTTGTGGTATTGAAATCAGTATTAAATTCTCTTTAAAATGATATGTAAGTGTTTCCATTTTGTGAAACGTTACATTTTCTATAAGTATACAAAGTTAGAAAACATTAAAATTTTCAAAAGTGTCAACAATTTTGACCACCACTGTATGTTTGTGGGCTTGCCCAAGGAGCTAGTTACCATATTGCTCAGTAGGGCATAGTGCAAATCAATATAATGATATTAAAATGTCTATTTGTGTTAAAAGTTCCCCATTGTCTATAATACAAAATCTTAGCAAATTTTAATTTTTAGACGAATATATTAATTTTAATGTTCGCTTGCTTTCCCACAAAATTTACAGCATGCATTTATGAATTATAATAATTTTGATTTGTGTAATAGAAATTAAATTGTCGGCAAAATGTTGACACTTATTATGACGTAAGTCAAAGGACTATATTAAAGAGTTCTGGTATTCGAAGTTCTTAACCCTCAGATAGAGTAAATAAGGTATTGGAATTACTGGTTATCAATTATAGTGAGCAGTAATAATAAAATATTAACAATATTTCATGTGTATTAGGCATGAGCGAAACTTTCCCTTCCTTAGTGTATGGAAGTTGGCTGATGCTAGAATTATCAAGATTGTGTTTATTGTAAAAAATTGGTTATTTTTCAATTAATAGTGTTTCATTCACTTTCATTAAGTTTGTTTTATGTATTTAGCATAATTTGCCTTTCTAAATTTATTATTGTGGTACTTTTTGAAAGATGTTATCCTTTACGCCCAGTTTTTTAACACAGTAGGCTTTTTAATCAGTAGTTTCTTTATTAAATTTGTTGCAATAGATGGTGAAACGTGTGTGTAAATGTGATATAATGTGTGTGTAAAAAACCAATCAAGAATAGGAAAGGACTTTCCAGAGACGACTTTAGGAAGTACTAGATCCAAATGAAAAGAATTTTGGATAATTCCGTTTTTCAGATGATTTAGACCCGGACAAATTATGTAAAATAGTATGAATATTAAATTTAATAAAAACGGTTTTAGTGATTGATTGTAACGCAACATTTTTAAAATATTAGTGATTCAAGAATATTTTGTTAAATATGAATCACAAAACAGAGTATCCAGAAAAAAAAAAAATTCATAATTCATCAGAGCATTTATTGAATCAAGTTATGTAAAATATAATTATTTACTTCATTTAGATCACTTAATACATGTATTTCTATTATTAAAAGTTTACAAATTAGCCATTGGGCCTAGAATTGAAAAAGATATATATTAAACTATATTTACCTTAAATAAAGCTAATTTATTGAATTAATATGATAGATATTGTAAAAATTCATAGAAATATTTTCTTTGCATTTACTTTTTATAAAATATCCTATTTCATATTTATTTAGACACGTGCTGAAAATTACATCTTTATATATTTAATTTGCAATAACGATTTATTTTTTAAATTTAAACTTTTGCCAATATGATGACAGCATTTTGATAAAAAGATAACGTTACCCCATACACGCGTAACGTGCTCGTATAAGATAAATTTTATTTTTATTTTGTACGAAATAAGTTGTTAAAAAATATGTTTAAATTATTTTTTTGAAAAAAATTTATTAAAAATAGAAATTTAATTTATAGGTTAAAAAATTAGTATCCTGTAAAAGAGAAATTTTTTATCTTCAATATGATGTAAAAATCAATTTTTGTGCTGTAATATTTTTGGAAGTTATAGCGGAAAAACGCCGAAATTTCGATAATTTTTAATTAATTAAAATTCTAATTAAAAATCGAAAAAAATCGCTCCGAGGTGCACATTCCCGACCTTCATGGTACACACGTGCCAAATTTGGTGGCTGTAGATAGAATAGTCTGGCCTGTAGAGCGTCAACACACACACACACACACACACACACATTGAGCTTTTTTATAAGTACGGGCCGCCTTTGGCGAAGAAGCCGGTTCGTCAATATTAATGCTCGTTAAAATTGTTAATTAAATATTTATGTAACTTGTCTTTTAATATAATTCACTAATATTGTTATAAAGGCCTTAATTCATAATCTGTCTAATTTTCTGTTAGCTTCTGCAAAATTTCAACTTTAAATTAAAGTGGAAATGATTAAACTAGAATTAATATAAAAACATTTTTTACTGAAACCAAACATTTTTTTTTCAATATGAATTCTGAAAATAAGAGTCTTTCAGAATTTAAGTCTTATGTGTACTGCAGAATTAATTTCATAATTTATACAATATTTCAATATCCTAATTTTTATAATTTATGCTTTATTCAACAAAAATTTCTCAGATGCATGATAAAATTCAGTTTTTAATTTTGCTTTCAAAAAGATTTAAATCTTGTGAATAACAATATTTTATTTTTTTCAATCTATATATGAAAGACCGTATAGTCTATAAATATACTATATACGGTTTATATATATACTTATGAAGTCTAGATTTTATACAATTCTTTATTCCTAAGGAATCATAATCTGCGAAATATTCTTGACACTTAAACTTTTAAATAAATAAATGACCTTCTGCCATCAAATATGATCGATTTATGAAGTTTTGAATTGAATAGTTTAGAACAACCAACATTTACATAATCTTAGACCAATCAGTCTTGAGTAACCCTGGGTGCTCTTTGGGGTATCATCTTTGAGATGGTCGATGAAATAATTCAAAATCTCCCGTTTTTATAGAATTGTGATATTGAAATTTTCATAAGTCGGTCAGTTTTTTAGTGATTTATTTAGTTGATTGGAGTGCACCTCTTTTTGTTTGAAACATTAGCGTCTTAAGAATAATTGGTTAAATATGACTCACAGGACATCTGTAAAAATTTAAAATTCATAATTCATCTACATTTATTGACTTAGATTATATAAAATATAATTATTTATTTCATTTAGACCGTTTGTTAACAGAAATATGTCTGTTACTAAACGTTTACAAATTAGCTGTTGGGTTCTAATTAGAGTAGATATCTTATACATTTTAAATAAAACTGTTTAACTAATTAGTAATATAGGTATTGTGAGAAATCATGGTTTTTTTTTCTCTTGCATTTACTTTACAAAAAAAAATCATGTTTCATATTTATTTCATTTCATGTAGACACGTGCTGGAAATTACATTTTTTATATTTAATTTAGAATGATAGTTAACTTATTTTTTAATTTGAGCCTTTGTAAATAAGATGACCACGCTTTGATAAAAGTTAATTTTTCCCCATTAACGTGCAATGTGCAGCTTAAATTTCATTTTTATTTTGCGCGAAATAAATTGCTGAAAAATATAATTATTTTCTAAAAATTCATTAAAAATAGAAATTTAATTTGTTCGTTAAAACATTATAACAATTGAAATAGATTATTTTTTGAACTTCATTATGATAAAAAAAATCAATTTTGTGCTGTAATATTTTCGTAAGTTATAGCGAAAAAACGCCAAAATTTCGTTTAATTTTAATTAATTAAAAATTTTTAAAAAATCGCTCCGAGGTGCACATTTCCGGCCTTTAAAGTACACACGTGCCAAATTTGGTAGCTGTAGGTAGAATAGTCTGGCCTGTAGGGCGTCAACACACACTCACACACAGAGCTTTATTATAAGTATAGATAGAAAAGATGATTAAAAAGTGAATCATTAGTTGGTGAAAAGTTCTGTCACCAGGGTAAATAAAAAATTTTTAAATCTAGTTTCTAGAATTTATTTTGCTTCTATAACAGCAAGCAATTTTTAATAATTCTGCAAAACATGTGTTCAAAAAATTTCGATATTATATAAAAAAATTGTGAGCAGTGCTTGTGATTATGTATATTTCCCTGTGCGCAAATGAAAACACCTTTCATTCGTCACAAAAATTTAAATTTGAATGCATTCAAGAAGTCATTTCTTGCAGTTATTCTAATTATCATTTCCCGTTGGTGTGGTGTGGTGTGGAGAGGAGGGTGCCAACTCAGGTGTCATCCTCGTCATCTGACAGCGGTTCAAAATTACGAGGTCCGCCCCTAAATAGCCCTAGTGTTGCTTTAAACGGGACGTTAATATAACCAAACCAAACCAAACCAATCTAATTATCGTTACATTCATAGCGACGTTAATATAACCAAACCAAACCAAACCAATCTAATTATCGTTGCATTCATAGCGAGCTCATGCATTTCAAATATGGTTTGAGATATACAATGGTGAAAAATAAGCTTTAATAAAATGCTATTGCGTTCTATATATTCCGGGAATTTTCTAAAAAAAAACACACATTTAAAATCGTATTCATAGAAAAATGTTTTCATTTATCCATAATTTACATTACTAGTAATCTTCGATATACGAGTTCGCCTCGGCTTGTGTTCATATGCCAAATCAATTGACTGTTCTTAAATCGAGTTAAGCATTGTCTTTTTAAAAATAATTATAAAAATTACGAAAAGAACTATGCATTCTAATAACATAATATGTTGTCGACGTTTAACAGAAAAAAGTCAGTTAAGGATTTAAAAATCAAAATTCAGCTTGAAGACAGCACATTTATTTGAAAAAGAAAAGAAAAGAAAAGAACACAGATATTGACGGTTACACATACATCATCATGATAAGCAATTCGCGGGAAGAACGCGCCGGAACGAAGCCAGAAGCGTAATCACACATATATATTCTTACGCGAGGAAAAATAGTTCATTCGCTTCATCCTAACAATTAGAAACGTATAATAAAAATACAAATTATAAACGTAAAAAATAAATTTAGGTACACGTTTATCATCTATAATATAGATCCATATAACGTTTGAAAACCGAACTCAAAGCGTTGACCATTTTTATGGTTATACTACCTTATGCACGTAAAGTACCTTATGCACTCAAAGACGCAATGTCCTAAATAAATGAAATTTAGTTTAAATTTTTTGACTGCATTTGTAATTCTGTGCCAAATTTTGGTTTCAGACGATCAGGGAAACAACGTTCAGAATACCCATTTGATTTCTGGAACTTGTGTATTAACCGAATGTCATTTATAAATCGCTAAAGGTCACACCATAGACCCAATGAAATATAAGCGTATTTCAAATAAAATATTGATATTTCATAACCATTTTATCTAATAGTATGTAATTAATACGCAATTACCGATTTTCATTAGAATATTCATTAGAATGTGTAGAAATAAAAATCTGAGCACTTGTAGTGTTTACGGATTCCTCCAATTTCCAGAATTTTAAACTATAGGAGGGGGATAACACATATGTTAAAGAACCGACGAGAAAATTTTGCGTAGACAACTCCTGCCAGTTCTTTTAAAAGAAGGTTTGGTTTTAAAATATATCATTTGAAAAATATGTTGATATACCATTTGATAAATAAGCAATTTTTCGCAAAAGTGTAAAACAAAATCCTTGATTTAAATCCTTAGCATTTATCTATTATACTATTATAGATTATAATTTTATACTATTTCTAAATTAAACTTATTATTTTTAAAACAAAAATCAGCAATAGTTTCCGGATTTGTTTAATTAAATAAAATGAATTTGAAATATGTCGCAATTCCGTTTGACATGTCGATATTAAAAGACAATAGCATATTTAAGCATTTGCTGTATTTTACAAAAAACAGTTTTAAATCTTATAAAAAATTAAAATTATTAAACAATAAATACAAAAATTTCAATTAAATCATTTCTGTAAATCAACTGTTTTTGGAATTATTTACTGACAGCCAAAGGTCTTATATGATAAATTTTGAATGGATTTAGTGCAACTATGATAAGATTATTTTAAATAATTAAAATAATATAATAATAATAATAAATATTAGTATAATAATAATTAAATAATAAATATAATTCTCTTTCAATATCATTAGTTTACTCAATGCAATGGGTATATACAATTTCAGTGTTTTTCAAAAACACACACAAAATTATTACGATAATTTCATATGAAGTATACATAAGTAGCCTATAAAATTTCAAAACAATACTTGTCTGATTATTACATTTAGAAATTATAATAAAGTTGATTAAATCAAGATAATAATATAATTATGTCACTGAAAAAAGTGAGTAAATCGGAACATAAAATTTTTAGAATTGATTTAAATAATTTATGAAGATCCTACAGAGTGAGCTTTTATATGCAAGATGGACACAACGGGGTTAAGCATTGTAAAATGATAAAACTTGAGTAATTTTTCAATATATATAAATAAGATGAAAATATATTGAATAATGCTACACAACAGCCAATGATTGTGTACTGTATATAGTGACAAAAAAAATATTTTTAAAGGAGACATTAATGATACCGAAAAAACATCTCTTCTACTTTAAAGTGTCAATAATACCATTATAATATTGGAATGAGCTTGAGAGTAAAAATGCTTGAAGAGACGAGACCACTCGACATTATTAGTATATTGTTAGTTGTGGAAACTGAGAATCATGCGAAAGAAGGAATGAATAAATATTCTGCTAATAGAGACCACTCGATAATATTAATATACTGTTAGTTGTGAAAGCTGAGAATCATGTGAAAGCAGGAAATACGGAAGGAATAGGTATTCTGCCTTGAATTCTACAAACTTTTTTATAACAATTTTTTTATAAGAATAAAAACTTTCTTGAGATTCTCTAGCACTTATATCCAATTCGTTGAAAATTAAACTGGAATAAATCATATACTATAACATAAGTTATTGGATGTTATAAAACGGTGTATGTCAATTTTGTAGACTATAATTTTACTCGTAATTTAAATTTGCTTATATTGCTTCTCCTGAGAAAAATCTAAAGATACGAAAGGAGGATTAAAACATATGTTATAATCTTAAAACCCATTTTTTTTTGCAACATATTTTTTCATTGACATTTCATTTCTTCTCTTGGCAATAATATTCCCAGAAGATTCAAGTAGAACTCTTTTCCTTGTTGAAGAAAAATGCTAAATCATTACAAAGATGTCAGTGGAATAGTGGTGTAGTTCAAAAGAGTTATATAACTTAATCTGTTTATGGGCATGGATAAAATAATCTTTATCATACTTTATCTTGAACATGTCGTTTTAAAAATGTTATAGACTGTGTTTG
>JAPMOR010011467.1:0-22513 GCA_026543865.1 Argiope aurantia
TCTATTAGAGAATATGCAAGAAAATTTCGGAGGGGGGCACTTCCTTTGATTGTACTGTATTATAAAATTTGTATGTATGTATTCCAGTATAAATAATATATATATATATATAAAAAGTGCTTTTTTCTTGAGGAAGAATAACCTTTTTTAATTCAAAAATCTGGAAGTCAAAGCAATAGTCTTAGATCTCTGAGACCTCTATAAAAATACCTAGATAAATAAAATAAAATAAATTCGAATTATAATTTCATTAATAAAATATCTTGATTTTTACACAACGAATAATTTTTTTTGTTTCTTATAATATTTATTGTGGTTTTGTATTCCTCTATTGTTTCCTATGCCTCATAGTTTCACGATTTTTTTTCTTGCAGAGTTTTAAAAAGTATTATTCCTTTTCAACGACAGAAAGCTTTTAAAATTTTCTATTTACCATTGTCTTGTTTTTATTCTTTAATATATTCACAAAAAATAGTGCTAATTTTCTTTTCCAGGTTTCTTGACGTTGCGAATTGGGCTTTTATAAATATTCAAATCCTATGGGGGAATTAAACTTAGTCACTGTTGTGTTCTAATATTATAAAATGCTCTATTGCAGTCAGGAATAAATAAAGAAAAAGAATTTAACAAAGTGCAGTTTTTAAAACATGCATTATTGTACTGAAAATATAGAATTTTTGTTAATTTAAATAATTTTTACTCTTTTTGTCTTTAATTTATGATTCATTATTTCAATGGAGATTCTAGAAATCATGTTTCTCTGAAATTCACTGTGACCTAACTTCAATTGAATATAATGAAAATTTAATTAAATAATTCAATCAACTTATCAGTCCTACAATTAATAAAATAACGTATTATCATCGGAAATACACAAATGAATAAAATCCTAGAAATCTGGTACTTTAGTACTTAAATTATTTTTTAACAGACCTGAAAGAAGTCAGATTAAATACTTTTAAAAACAAAATACAAATCTTGCTTGATAATATTTTAGGTATCAATTAGTTTTTAAAAAGTTTTCTTAATCATTTTTAACTCTTTTTTCATTAAGAATCACATTGAATTCTTTTCCATTTAATGGTTAGTTTGTTCTTATTAAATTAATTTTATAATATTTTATTTTTATAAATTTTTTTACAAAACAATGATGGAATTCTTCATTATAATGATGGCTAATATCATACCCACTCAAGCAACATTTTATTGTTCAGTCTGGTAAGATTTTCTCTTTAATTGCATTTTATATATAAAGGATGTCGCAAAATTAACGCTAAGATTTGAATTTGCCATCATTCGTGCAATAAAGTGATGGAAACCGTATCAAAAAATCATTTGACATCTGATAGTTTAGAGTTAGTAAAATTGAACACGACATAACAACGTGTTAAAGCAAGATTTGAATTAAATAACTTGTTTCACTTGTCATTTTTTTGTGGAATCTAAAGTACAGGATAGGGTTATATATGGAATAACGCATAGGGCAAATGGTCTCCTCTGCTTTGCTGGCACATAGGCACTCTTGTCCAAATTTTCTATGACTATTTTGTGTAAATGTGGCTGAATTTTTAATTTTTTTCTTTCAATGCACGCTTGTGGGCTTGCTGGCAGGGACCTTTGACTTTAAAGAAATCCAGTGGTGTTAAATCACGCGATCTATGGAGCCAATTCTCAAATTTTCTAACTGTGACCGCCAGACTTTCATAATTTTTTGAAATATTGTTCACAATGAATACGCGTTGTTCTATCTTGTAATGCTCCATTTTTACTAACCCTAAACTATCAGTTGCCAAAAGGTTTTTAATAGGACTGCAAACACTTTACTGCACGAATGGTGATAAATACAATTCTTGTGTTAATTTTGGGATACACTTTAAAAACTCGGTCATTGAAAGAGTATATTCTATTCATATATGATGATTTGTAAGCAAATATACCCATCTGGATGAAAAGTTAACAATTTTTATTGTGTGCTCTTACAAAGTCTTCTATTATTGTTACTCGGATGATGTTGTGACTATGATTATAGTAAATGTTAAGGAACCTTGAGTACTTTTGTATTATACACTATCGAAAAAAATTAAACTTTTTGTTAGCTGTAGTATTTTGAGAGAGTTCTGTTCTGTCCCTCTGATTTACAAACTGAGTGCTAATAACTAATGAACGACTGTCTTACACTGGATAGCTCCGCTTTTTATGAAAGGCAGAAATTTGTGGACAATGATTCATTTGAGAAAATTTGAAAATTAGATATCTTTAAGCAAAAGCGAAAAATGAAAGTAAATATAAAAATTCTGTGAAATTATTTCTAAATTATATGGATTAGTATTTGTTAATTTTTTCTACTGAATGAGACAGATAGAACATAATTTGTTTTGATAGGGAACATTCATATAATTTGTCAAAAAATGTTTGTTCTCCTATTTTTTTCTTTATGGGAGATACTGACGCTATGCCAGTAGAATAGTTGCATCTGCATATTTAGGTGAACAAATGTCATGCCACTTAATTATTAAAATCAATCTCCTCATTTAATAATTAATCTGCTTATCCTTTAATTGCCATGTAGATAGTTATATTCCTTTATTCGATAGTATTTTTTCCGATTATGAAAAATTTAATGATGATAAGGAGATAGACAAAAAGTACCCCATGAAATATTTAAAAGTTATTACCATGAAATATTTAAAAGTTATAACGGAAAGGGAACGCTCATATTTCAGCTTCAGGATTCCTATTTCAAAATGATCATACATATGATCATACATATTTAAAAAAAGACCTTCTTTTAGAGATTCTTAAAAACAGATCTTAAAGAAATGATTTAAACTAAAAACTGAGTGTCTTTTATTGACATTCCTCGAAACCAAAAAGAGAAATATTCAGGGGCATTTCGAAGAATTTCTTATCATTGTCTGAATTTCCTGGAAATACTGGCTCAGAAAATAATTTACCACGAAATCCCTTCGATAAATGAATGTTTTTCTAGATATTTAATATATGTTATTGGTATGAAATTAAAAAATAAAATCAGCATTTCCAAGAGGTCATAGGTCATGAATACAAAACGCGAAAATATTTTGGGTTAAATAGATTTCGAAACTTACCAAAGGCTGCTATGGTTTTCTTTACCAACTCCCGCTGCAAGCTTACATTTTTAGTTTTACTGTCACTTTCACCAATCGATTTTGTTTAATTTAGATTTAATAATTCTGCCACCAAGATAAATAAAAATTGGAGAATTCCTGATGATATGATTTATTTTCTTGATTTCTCCGGTGTTCTTTAGGATTAAAATCTCAGTAATATCATATTTTTAACGTGAAAAATATTTTTTATAAAGTATAAAAATATAACAATTTTTTTTTATATCGTATGAAATATTTTTTGATTAAAATGAGTATATATATTGAAATTAATGCAGTGATTTGTTTTGAGGGTTGTAGTGGAAGATTACAATAAAAGATTTCAGCATGTACTGCCAAAATTATCGGTATAAGGAAAAAATAATAATATTTATGAGTATGCATTTTCCTCTTCATTATAGCCGAAGTATGTTTGGCAGCTTATGTTTAAATTAGGATGGTCCTTGATCATACCGCTTACCTGAGGTTATTTCTCACGTACAGTAATGAATTTACTATAATAAAGAGAATTTTACTGTGTTAGATTCTTTGCCTGTTGTTTGAAATAAATCTCTGATCTGAGTATTCCAAAAAAAAATATTTGAAGAAGTTCGGTTTTTTGGAATTTGTTTTTAGTGTAGAATATGTCATGCATTTCCTCTGAAACTTTTGACAAAAAAGACAGCTATTTAAATGAATCTAAGAAGTCATATAAAAAATTTCCTGATTCATTGTTAATTTTTAAAGAATTCTAAATGAAAAGCTAAAATATATTTATTTATTAACATAACTTCCATGGCCATATGAGAATAGATAGCAAAATCAAAACTGCATAATCATGAAACGAAAGCGCGTAGATGAAGCAGAAAAATAAAACAATGATTTTGTATGTTTATTTGTCTTCGTCACGTTGATATCGTCTGGTTAACTGCAGACGACGAAAAATGAAGCAATGAAAAGACAGAGAGACAACTAAATTGAAAATTTTCTGCAAACGATTGTATTAGCAATCAAATTATATTTATTCTTTATTCTTGATTTCTTAATTTGTCTTTTTGCCATCAGCAAAGAAGGTAAACTTCTCCCCGCGGATCAGTGAAGCTATTTCCTTGAGTTCATCAGGAAAACAATTAGTTAAAAAAGAATGAAGAAAGGTGTCTGAAAGGCTTAATTTAAATTAGAGAAAAATGTTCGAATAATGAATTCAAGAACTTTGAAAAAGGCAATAGAATTAGAATGTTGATATAGGAATATTTTATACTTTTTGCCGTGAAAAATCAGCATACTTTAAAACTTCTTAAAATTTAGTAAATTGTCAGAGATACCGAAGAAATTTTATTAAAACGACAAATGTTTATGTTTTTGATTGTTCACTGTTTTTTTCATTTTATTAGAACTCAAAATTGCATTTCCTGATTCTGGAAAACATTGCACTTTTTTGAAATTTGGAAATAAAGCAAACAAAAATATCAGAATTATTTTGGCTAAAAATGTAGACAATTTAAAAAGTAAAATCTCGTATTGATTTACATATGTCTTTATAATAGTGAAATGTTACCCAAAATAAGCCGAAAAAGTTAGAATTTAACATTTTTAATGCATAAAAATATTATAAAGTTATCGTTATTGGTTTATCAGCAAGATTATATAGAACGATTGTTAAGCAATTCTTAAGATTTAAAGATGACTGAATTCGTTTTAAACTCAACGGAAAACTAAATTAATTATGAACGTTTCTTATTAAACTATGAGCATTAAAGAAATAATATAATTCCGATGAGAAATAAAAAATGCATTCAGGACAGTCTGGATTCTTCAGTTATTTTATTTCTCTTTCTGTTGTTCTGTTCTATTATTCTTCTTTTCCTTTTTTTTAATATTGAAATATTTATAATTTGGCAAGATTGTTTTGTGTTACTTCTTTATGTTGCGCATTCTTCGATTTTACATCTAACTATTCAAGGAATATTAAATAATTCAAAATATGCATTATTACAATCTAATGAATGTCTGAGAGAATTTTAAATCCCTGTTTGGCTTGATAGAAGATACAACTGTTAGGCATTTTTGAGCAGTTTAATAAAAAAGAGAATAATCAAATGTAATCAAGGTATGAATATAAATCAAAAGACATTTTTAGAAAATAATTTTGATGATATACAGCATCGAAGAAATGCTTCGTCATTTACTTGGATATTGCATTTTTGGGTGAAAATCTGCAAGTAAATATGATTAAACAACCATTTCCAATAAAATATATATGGATGCTAAATTGTTTTCTGCCTACGCATAGGAAAGAATGGAAGAGCAAGATCTCGTTTCTTTTAAAAAAACATCTCATTTCTTGTTTGTTTAATAAATAAACAGTTTCTGATGGAAAAGACATTTTGTGCCATTTTTATATTTTAATAAATGAATGAAAATATTCTCATGTATAATAATTCAACAGTCAAAGTCATTCCACAAGATTTTTTTTGATTTATATACAAAACAGAAACTCATTCACGGAAGAGAATAGTTAGACATCTATTTCACCACTCTTATTTATATTAATATTTCGTTTTCCCAACGGATATTCAACATAAACGAACATTCTTTTATCTTCCTACGCCTTCATTTATTGTTTTTTCATTCTATTCCGGTTTACGTAAGAATAACTAATAGCTCAATAGTATTATCGATCCATTATAGGAAGGAACTCAGATTAATTTAACAGCTTTACCTTTCATTTACTAGAGTATTCTTTCATTTATGATCAATTTATCAAACGATATGTCGTTATCAATAAATTGCTCTTTCTGAAAGATTGAAAATTGTAATGTGCAAAATATATATATGTGCTTTAATATTTCAATAAAACAATATTCCAAAGATATTCTACTGATATACTAAATAACATCCGAAACTCAATTTTCCAAACAGGTAACCCTTTTAATAAAAGAAGATCTAAAAAAAAAACGGTTTCAAAAGAAAACCCCGATTTTGAAAGGATTCATAAATTGATCATTAACATATATGCGTGTACATACATATGCAGATACACACACATTGCTATTTCAATGCTATTCTTTATAAATCTCTAATTAACTCTAATTAATATTTAAGCCTGAATCATCAAATTAAATTTGTGTTTCCTACATTTGTAAATGTGTATTTCCTTATTATCTACATATCAAGGGATCCGATATGTATTAAGAGGGTTTATATCTATCAGACGGGATGTCCATTTACACAGAAAGCAAGCAACGAAAATGTACTTCTTAAGATAACGAAAATATATTCATGAAATCAATGCAGATATTTTTCCTATCGCCGTCTAGACCTATCAGTCACAGTTATTTAGACTTGTGTCATCTCTTCACCAAGATCCTAAAGAATATTAAATGATGGACACAAAGCATCTCAGATTTCTGATAGAAACGAAACCTCCCCAAATCGATAGTCATCATAACTGAGTTTAAGAAATAAAAGACGAATTATACGCGTGCCATTTATACTCGCTAGTATTTGCTTTAGTTTTGTGAACAAAGCTTTTATTATTCTTGTAACCGGAGTTTCTTTGGAAATAATTAGAATCATATTTTTTTTCCTATTCAGATACCGTTTGTTTAATTAATTGCAGCTGATCCACTCTTAGGAATCTTTTGTGTTGCTGATAGCACAACAAATGTTTTTAGCATAAACCGACGCTATCACTCTCTAATCAATTATTTAAAGCTACATCGGCTAAACGTATTATGCGAGAAAGTAAAAATGCAGGGTGATCACAAAGTCTTTCATCTGATTACAGAAAAATTATTGTCAAAAAACTTTCATAATTTGACATATGTTTCTTTCGATATAATGTAAAAATGGCTATAAAGTTTTTAATAAAAGCATTTACATCAGTAAATTTCAATGTGAGCACTCTTGATAGCTCAAATAATACAAAGGATACCAATATATTCAATTTCTACTCTCCAAGAATTCTCCAGCATTTGGACTCTAAACATTGAGCATACAGCATCTGTATAACCACATCAGCATCTGAATGGAGTATATCAATACATTCAAGTGGCGTTGTAAACACTTCTTTTATATAACCGTTAATTGGCTTTCTACAGTAATGCTCGATTTGGATTCATGAAAACAAAGAACGTATTCAACTTTTCCTTCATCGGCATCATTTTGATAACTGTCAAAGGTAAAATCATTATTTCGGCATTAGCTGCGGAGTAAATTTTTGGAACCAAAGTAAGACTTTGTACCCTCATTCATTTCGAAGCTAGCCTTTTAAGTGATCTTTAAACTTGAAATTCTATTTGTGAGTTTTTTCATTGAATTTGTATGCCACATTCGAAAGCAACAGAACGATTCCCTTTATTGACTTTTGTTTCCTCAATATTTCAATATATTCTTATCTCATAATAATCTAGAAAACTTTATCAAATAGAAAATAATCGCATTAATTCTACACGTGTGCATAATGGAGTACAAAATATTCATCGAATGATTATTTTTACTATAAATGCTTTCTGACTTTAAGAGAATTAAGACTAAAATCTCCCGATAATCGATTTCTCAATAATGAATTCTTCTCCGTTATTTGCACTTCATACATAATTTAATTTTCCCATTAATTAAGTACTAAGAATAACTAAAAAGTCCGTAATTTTCCCTTAGGCAATCAGATAATTGTTTTCATTAGGCGATAACTGACTACTGTATAGTTATCTCTAACATGTATAAATATTTTATTAAGATTGAAAGAGGCTGTTGTTTATATATTGAAAATAAAGCGAAATTCTATTCTGTAGCTCGGAAAACTTTAATAAATAATTAAGTAGGAATGAGATTTTTAAAGAAAATATTATTCAGTGCTAAATGAGGGCTACTTCCAGTAGAAAATAATTTCTGATTAAATTTAACCACTTCAAAATACTTAAGATAAAATTCTATTAATTTTTAGTTATTTGTGATTGTTGTTACTCATGGCACGTTTCAAGCCCGCTGATAAACTGTCAGAGATTTAAGCTGAGCGTGCAGTAGATTCTGAGGGCAAATCCTTTGAGCAACCAAAGACCGGAAACGCATTTCTAGCTCATATGAAGATAACGTACACATTCGCTCGCACAACTCCATTTTGCAGAGGAGCTGTTTTGCACACTCTACATATAGAACACAGGGAAAAGAACAACCACGCTCGAACGTGGGATGCCCAGATTACGGGGAAGAAGCGCTACCCTTAAGCCAAGTCGCCAGTACTTGTGGTTGTAAATGAATGAAGAAAAATCGTCAGAATGAAAGGAAAAATTGATTTAAGTTGTTCTCAGTAATTTTAGTTGTATGATAACTAAATAACTGATCAGGCGAATATAGAATTGATAAATTTGTTAAGACATACAAAGAGTACGCGAGAGATTTCTTAAATAAGAAATCTCTCTCTCTCTCTCACAGACACACACACTCACATACACATACACATATTCACATGCACGTACAATACTCACATGCTTAATATAAATATAGTGTGTGGTGGTATGTGGATTATTATGATCTGTGCAGGAAGCAACAGGACGAATGTTGTAGGAAACATTTCTTTAATAATCACATTCACACACTTAAACATACACTAACACAAAGACAAGACATTCACGCGCGCGGCTTCACAGTTCAGCATCCTATCTCATTCTAATTACAATCGCAATGACATATGGGATGGCCTAATCAGGAATCGCCATCTAGTATTCAAAAGAGAAGATAAGTGTAATGCAATTGCTACAAGAGATAATAAATTTTCTTAAAAATCACTTACTTAAGAATACTAGACCTATTTTTAAATAATATTAGAGTTAATTCGGATTACCAAATGTTATATTCAGGAGGAAAAATGCATTTTTGTATCAAGTCTTCGTGTGAAAGTCGCTTAAGAAATATCTCAATTACATTAAAATGGTCACGCTACGTACACTCTGTCTAGTTGATTTCCACAGTTTAGTTATAATGTCTTAAGTATTCTATGTACTTGTGAAGTAATTAAAAAATTTTGAAACGGCTGAAACTGCCGAAAACGTTCAGTGACAAAAGTAAAATATATAAATAACATTGAGGCAGGTTCTACTTAAAGAAATCGAATTTTATATTAAAAAAAATAACCCTGTTTTATCCATGAACTCCCCACTAATTTTATAAAAGCATCGCAACTTTTTTTTAGAGATGTGCTTGTCTAGACGTGCTGTTGTTATGCTAACAATATCTCAGACTAGATTTAATATTTCTTGGATTGGTCTCGTCTCCAAATGAGCAATTCTCTTTCGTGCTAACTTTTGTGTCCTTGTTCACGAACGTTCAGATAAAATATAATCACTCAAATGGGATTGAAACGAATAGTGATATACCAACAGAAAAAAAAAAATGCAATGCCGAATGCAAAATTAAAACAATAAAGTGTTGTAAGAAAATATTAAATATTAGAAATAACTTTCTACTGGTTCGTAAAATGAGAATCTAATGAATAGATAATATATCAGTATAAAAAATAAAATAATAAACTTTTAAGCTCATTGATCTTTGCCACTATCCAACATAAAAAATATAAATAAAACTTGAAATTTCAGAACCCACGACTAATTTATATTTCATGAACAAGATCATGATCAAAGAATTAATGAAAACACCGACAAAGCAGTAAGTTTCACATCTATATTTATAAAATGCTTTTATCGCTTTTATTACTTACTACCGAATGGCAACAGTCAGAATTCTCTATACGAAGGTTTCTTGATGTTTTAATGGATGTTTTTACTGCTGCACTCAATTTAGAACTTCGCATAAGTAATTAATGGAGATGTAAAATGATATTTGAAATCAGCTAATCGCCTTTAAAATGATCAAAAATTACACACAGATTGTCAAATGCTAGCTGTTCATTAAACATTTAAATTCTCTTAAAAAATATAAAATTTCATAGCTTAAATCTGGAAAGAAATTCCTGACTATAAAAACATTTTAATAACTTATATAAATTCAATATTTCTCTTTTTTGTGAATAATTTTAAATATTCATTTATTTTAAGATGATTATAATTTATAATGCATATAATATTTGTATAAGAGATTTCGGTGGTTTTCATAACTTCAAACTAAATACTAGCGTAAGTGTAAAGAGAAATTCCTGACTAACAACATTTTAATAACTTGCATAAATTCGATTTTTTTCTCTGTGCATGAGTTTAAACATACACTTATTTTAAGATTTGATTTGTAAGATAATGTGCACTTAAGAGATATGGGTGGCTTCATAATCTTCTAATTAAATAAATATATCAGCCACACAATTGCCAAATGTCAAAGTTTCTTGAGGTAAAAGCAGAAGTTGGATTTACTCATCTGATAATGACGTAGAGAAAAAAAGGCGGGGATATTTTTAACCCATCTCTGATTATTTCCTTAATTCATTATTCATTCCTTGATCCTTTTATATTATAAGATTCAAAAGATTGAATTGAAATTATTTTAAGGGTATATAATTGAAAGAAAAGTTTTCCTCCAAAGGTGGACGATATATCTATTTATAAATCAAACATCTTTACTGACATTTATTTTGAAGAACACATTTCTATCGCAGATTACAAATTTTCTTATTGTTCCTTGATTTCGTAACAGTAAAAATGCTTTTTGGCTCAAAACTTTGTCCAGATGCTTTTTATAACAATTAAATTTTGACTAAAAATCCATTAATATAAGATTAAATAAACTTTAAATTAAGAAGTTATAAATATTCAAAAATCTGAGAAATTGGCTTTAAAACATGCAATGATTATTTAAATAGATAAGTAGCAAATTTTAAGAGGGCTAATATGGAAAGAAAATTTTATTGAAAAAGATTGTGAAAAAGTTTTGACATTCTTTTTATGTTTTATAGAAGGAAATAACTGGTAAAAATTTCAAATAAAAAATCTATGTCATGTTTAGAAAAATTAGTTCTTTTGAGGAGGAAAAAAACTGAGTCAAATTGTGTTGGCAGGAATGAATAATTCATAGAAGTTTCAGATCAGTATCTGCTTTTTAGAGAAAAAAAAGTTTTATTCTAAAAATATCTGTCTGTGATTTCTAACTGTAAAATAGTAGTTAAATTTCAAGAAACAGAAAAAAATTAAGTTTGAAAAAGGAAATAATCCCCCTTTGTGTGGATTAATTATTAAAAGAACATTAAAATGTAGGACTCGTGAGCATAACGATCCTAAGAAAATAAATTCAGGTTTGATAATTCAGTCAAAACGCCAACTTCAAATTTAATTTTTACCGTTTTTCTTTGAAAAACCAAACATTGCTATTCCACTTCAAATCGTGGAGTTTAGTTATATTAACGTCCCATTTTTAAAGCAATTTTGGGACGGACTTCGTAATTTTGAAACGCAGTCAGATGACGAGGACGACGCCTGAGCTGGCAACCCCTCTTCAAACTCCAGCACCGCACCAGCGGGAGGACATTTGGCTCCGACGGATTTAACGACGGATTAACCCAAAACAAAAAAAACCAAAGTAGAATTTTTTTAAAAATAACGCAGCTATTTAATTTTGTCACTTTTACGAATTATTTCATTCCACGTAAAATTATTTTAATTTAAAAACTTTCATTTAAATTAAAAAAATGATTTTTTTAAATCCTTTTTTTAAAGTTTTTCCTGATATGATTAAGCTATCATTATTTTTTATAACTGATTGTACAAGTCTTTTTTTGTACAAAGATCGTTTTAAATTACATTTTTCTTCTGAGTTTAATATGGTTTTATTAACGCGAAAACCGAATGCTAAAACTTCCTCCACTACCCCCCTCTTCCATCCTTATATGGTAACATATCCAGGTGCAAACTCAGAAGTCTGTTTTGGATAGTTAACTCAACAAGTTAAACCAGTAAAATTGCTGTTACATATTTTTCTAGGAAAAAAAAAGTACAATTCGATTGGACCTTTTTGGAAATAACTATTTTGTTTTTCGTATTGCCATTCCTACTGAAGGAACATGTGACCGATATTTTATTCCATTTTATATATTTGTCCCAGAGTACCCACTTGCAGTGTTTAATTAAATCTTATGTATTATTTAACATTTAATTGTAATTGAAGGAAATAATTTAATCCCTGAGAATTTTCAAAAATATTTCTTGCTGTTAATATTTCTAACTTTGATTTCATAAAAGTTGAAGACAAAGAAAAAATGTTGAGTATTAAAAATTTTTTATAAACATTTTTACTACTCAAATTATTACATTAAAATTATTAGATATGGAAGTATTTTTCGCTACCAACAATGGCTGATGTATCAGCTAGAAGTGAATAAGATGAATACTATTTACTATACTAAATACTAAATGAATATTTAGTATTTAGTTATTTTGTTAAACTATAATGAATACTAAATGACGTTTAACTACAATGACGATGACGATGACGATTAACTACAATAGATAAATAATATTTCAAATGCCACATTAGTTGTAATTCAAAACGATACAGGTATTTATTCTTTTGAAAACGATTATTTGACTCTAAATATGGTTTAAACTACAAGAAATTGATCAGTACGATATATTACAATAGTAATCAAGCATAATATGCTATTTAAGCAACTTTATTGGATACTATTATTTTCAGTCAAGCATTATATCTCTTGGTAAATAATGTTTTTTTTTTTGTTTATTACTGCCTTATCAAACTTCTACAGAAAGAAAACTTGTTTAGTTTGCATTTTTATCTTTAATTTACAGCTTTTTCATTTCAAACTTTGTTCGAGATGTTTTTATAATATTTGATGGGCAAAAAGCAATGACAACCAAATTTGGTCATAAGTCACATCACTGACTCTCTGACCCGTCCGAAGGCACACGGATAAATAACCGGACCGCCGGAATAGCAACGCTAGTAAGAACTGTAGGTTGAGTTCTAAGGGCCGTCACCGGTGGCAGTACAACCCTTCCTAAAGAAGTACGTCCCGTCATCACTGAGAGGAGCCAAATCCCCACCTATTCATGAATCCTCCAAGGAAGCGAGATACAACCACCATGCCACCACTATCTCATCCTCATTTCGAGGTGCCCCCCCCCCGAAGGGGGATAAATTTAGTTATAAGAAAATTAAGTGTAAAAAACAATTTATCAGTGTTTTATACACTTAACAGCTTTCAAATACCTTTTTGATTGCTTTTCTGTATACAAAGAACTAAATGTTAGAAAAATTATAAATTTCCTATCAGATTTCATGTCATGTTGATAACCATTACTTCAGTAATTTTGTTCGAAGAAATAAAATTTTTATCAATAGATAATTTTAGCAATAATTTTTACATCGCTAAATGCGTTAACGAACTGATCATTATACAAACAGAACATTTGATAAGAAAAAAAATGTTTCTAATAAATTCTCTAAGAAACGAATAAGTCGAACTTCTACTAGAATAAAAAACTTCAATTTATTTGGAACTCATTTTATATATTGTTTGACAACGGATTCTAAAACCCTTCGCGCTTTTGCGCTTGCGTTAGGAAGGGTTTAATTCGTCAAAATAGGGGTGAAAGGAACGATGAAAGGCGGGGATGTTTACATTGAACAATAAAATTAACTCGGATTACTCGCAGACTGAATTATAATAATACGACACTGTATTCGCGTACACGTGAAAAAAAATTGAACAAAAAAAGTATCTAATAGGACGAAAATCAAGGCCAAAGAATGACGAATAATTCCGGAAATGCGCTCATCCTTCCGTGTCTCTCCCCTAATGAGATAGAATCGTCGAAAAGTGGTCGTTTCAGAATACTGAAACGAACAGTATTTTTTCAAATTTTTTGCTTTTATTTTAAACTCTACGTAAATATGTATAGTTTGCTAAGAACAGGGGACTTTAATCTAATGCATAATCGGTTACTCATAATACAATTTAGTAAGAATGCAGCACTTTGTAAATATTTCTGTAATGTTTTATTCATTAAAAAGAACTATGAATAATTTATTTCTAAAAAGTAATAATTGTAATGACTACAGTTGTTAAAATTCTTTTACTTATTTCCATAACTTATACTTAACAAAGACTTCTATTTTTATTTTGAAATCATTATATTCAAAATAATTCTCCTTTCTTACTGCATAACACCTTTTAATCGGGAACAGCACAGTTTTTGACAGTTGTATCTATGCTCATTAATGAAGAAATTCAATTCTCTGTCCTGTTATATTTTTTTTCAACATATCAATTTGCAAAAAAGTCAATATAATTGATAACAAAAATTTTATAATTGTATAAAATTGAAAAAAGGGAAATCTGATTAAATATCATTTCGAGTCTTGACATTTTCGTAATCAATTCTCATAATTCTTGAGTAAATCGCAAATATTCAGAGTTTCTGAAAATTAGATAGGTACTCTTATTGCCAATTAAATATTTTCGATAATGTATAAGAATTTTTATCGGTTTTATTCTAATGTTCAGTCCATACCGTTATAATATGTCACTTAACTGCATTTTTTCTGGTTTAATTTTCCTAAATATTAAGTATTGTAGAGGAATTTCGTAGGAAATAATGGCAACACTCATGAAACAAGCTATAATAAATAAAACGCCTTCAGCGATGGAATATATATATATATATATCATTAACTTTCTGGTTGTAAATATATCTTGTAAATGAACTCTTTTCTTCCTTCTGCTTTTTTATAGTAAGTGTTTGTGTGTCAAGGCCATGAACACGTTTTTGGCAGCTCAATAGATATTCTAACACATTTATACTCAGATTTCTGCTAAATTTGTGCATTAAAATACACAAATATTTGTCGTTTAAGAACAAGTAAAAATTCCTTTCAATATATTACAATTTAAGTTAGATTAACTATAATCGGATCAAATTTAACTTAACACTTCAATCTCAGTTAATCAAACTAGAATTTAATTTTGAAACTGATTTAGTAAAAATTATTTTTTAAAATACCATTGATTTCTCAAAGTAGAATTTATTTTTTTCGGAGTTTCGAAACACAGCATTAATGACAAACAAGTATGTTTTGTGTGGAAAAGATGTAATACATTATAAATTTTATTAATTTCTTCAAATGCCTAAAACTCGAACCTCATTAACAAGATATCTTTTATTTAAACTAGTGGCCGTTATCTCCTAGAAACCTTTTCGAATGATTTCTAATTAAATTATTATTCACGTCGTACCGTGTAAAACTGTTTTACTTTGGGCAAAGACTTGAACTCAGATTTTTATTTTTATAAGTGTTCAAACTTCTATTTTCAGAATCCTACACTTGAACTTTTTGCGATTCCCAGTAAAGTAAACAAAGTTATTGAATATAAATTTTAGAAGCCTTTTTTTAGATGGACTGAAGTCAAGACCGGAAAAAGCGCTATAATTTTAGTAATAAAATTATATACCAAATTTCATTCATATAGAAAGTTACATTTTTCAGTATTTACATGCACGTGAATATATAGATTGAGAGGCGGTCATCAAGTTAACAGATTAGATTCAAAATCTGACGATACAAAATCCAGATCTATAAAAACTTTACACCTGTTCTCCTAATTATATTTACCAAGCTTTTTAGATTTTGTCCTTATCGAGTTTACTTTTACTTGAACAGCTAATAGATAATTTTCTGTGAATAGATTCCATTTAAAATGTGGTAGAAATCCTCAAATTTTATATAAAGACCACGTATCCAATTTCCTTCTTCGAGTTCAAGGTACTTTTTGTTATTGTGTTTTCGCACAGATAGACAGACGAAAATTCAAAAATTCGTTTTTGGAACTCAGGAAATTCTGAAATGTGAAGATACGATCAAATCTTCTTTGAATTTTTTTCTACGATAATAATATTTTTTTTATAGCAAGCAAAATTTTTATATTCAAGCAAAACGGAATTCGCACTTTGAATGATAGCTTCAATTCAATCTCAATCGAGCAAAAAGTCTATTAACAAAAAATACTTCTGACCTGAAAGAGTTAAAAAAAAATGGGATCTCTATTACGTAAAACTGAAAGTTAACCTTTATCTGTTCCATTTTACCAATCCAATATATTCTTTTTCGAGAATTGAGAATTTTTTTTGATACATTCAGATTGTCTCTTACATTTTTATTATTGGACCCCGAATTGGTTGAATTTCGTGCGACTTCTAGATTGGATTTCAACAAGTAAATGAAGAACTGGAACTTTGAAGAAGTTAAATTTTACAGATATTTCTCTAATGGATTCTTTTTTAGAATAATCATTCTTATCTTTTTTTAAGTTATATTCTTAAGAAGATAAACAGCAAAAAATCTCAATCAATGATAGAAATATTTTTATGATTTCTATGAATATTTGTACGATACGTAATAAATTTAAATTTGGAGCAAAGATGCCATATAATTTGCCATTAATGCCATATAATTAATATTCCGTCAGTTTTGTTACATGTGTAATAAACCATTATTTAGCAGAATAAAGTTTATATAATATTCATCAATATGAGTTATGATTAAGCGTTTAATAGGTTAGAATGACTTATATTTCTTTTAGGCTTAAGTCAAATACCACGCCTATATACCAAATATATAATTGTGTCCAAAACTTTTTACTATATTTGGTAATGCTCATTGCTGTCAATAACTAATCAAACCCATTCTGAATTATATTAAATTTTACGCAAAAACTATAAGGAAGAGCATTAGTAATTTACATACAAAATACTTTAAATTAATATATGCTATCATCTTTCGCATTCTTTAACTCTTGAGACATCGCAAAAGTAATTTCAATTTGATGTTAGCCCAAATGTCACCAATAAAAATATTATGGCTATTTTAACTGGAAGCAAATGTCAGTTAATATGTTATAAATGTAAGCTTGGAAAATGGTTTAACAAAAAGAAAACTACACGACTAACATTACAAATATATATCACTCTTTTTTACTTTTCTGAAGCTCTAAAATCCAATAGAAGTTGCGAGAAGCTTTTTTTTTGTTGTTCTGTTACAGGAAGCAATACTTTCTTTAGAATCTTTCCAAATTGTTTGCGAAGATCGGGATAAAAAAGCTCTTTTTTCATTTTCTCACATTTTAGTTCTTGAGTATTTCGTGGAAGCTTTGAGGAGTTAATATTAAAGCGTAGGTTGACACTTTATATAAACCGTGACATATCGTGTTTAAATGAATTTCGTACATTTTACTAGACTTTTTAATTCTTAGGCACCGTTAGTTTCTTCGTTTTTAATGATTTTTTTTAAAAAAAATTTATAGTTTAGCTCAGAAAAAGAAAATTTTTAGAAGCATGTTTATGTTTATAATAGCGTTATCTTGCTTCTGGACAAGTATTAAATTGCCTTGAAATTCTATATATCATGTTTTTTTTGTCACTTTTTGAATTTTTTTTTCAGGCACAAAAATTGACAATTCTATAGATTTTAATAAATTTAAAAGTACTTTATAAATAAAACTTTCAACTCAAGAATTTAACGATGGCTTTCAGTTCTTTTTTTAGTTCACGCTTTAAACTTTAACAATGATATCTTAAAAAATTCAATCATTGCTGTACAAAACAGACTATGGACTTGATATTTCACAAATAACAAATGAAACAGAGGAAAACTTTCTTACATCCACTCTTCCTTTGACACCATAAAATTTGTTTAATCTTTTGTTCATTTGTAGAAATTAAATACACTATAAAGCTTTCATGACCAGCTGTTCGCTGATCATCCATATATCCAGGATAATTGCTAAAGCAAATGCACCGTTTTCTCATCCATTAATTAACACTTTACAGATTTCATTAATTTTTATTACTTTCTCGTATACGTAGTATACAGAAATTATAGAAATCGTCGAAAATTTCAAACTCGAGATTTTTACGAATCTTTACATTTTAGATCTCCCTGAGTTCGAAAACACATTTAAAAAAATTGTCCATCTGTCTGTCTGTGACGAAGATAACTAAAATATGCTGTGAGCTAGATGGCTAAAATTTGGTATGCAATTTTTGCACCAAATTCGCAGATTTCTGCCAAATTTTATGTAGAATCTGTTCTGAGGAAGTCCATCTGTCCCATTGTTCGAATGTAAGTGAACATGATAATTAGAAAATGGAGATAAATAGATAGATAAAATTATGCACACAGATTTAATATCTATAATGTAGACACCTGTCAAATTTTGAGTTAAATCCGAAGTGGGGTTGACTGTCTGTCGGTATGTACCTTCAGAAACATGTAAACGCAATAGTTCAAAGACGCCATGACTTAAATATATAAAATTTGGTATGGAATTTTGCAACTTTAATTGTTGTTCTCAGTCTTGTTTTTGCTTCGATAGGTTACGGAAAACGTGTCTAAAGCACAAATTCGATTTTCGGATACTGTTAATGCATGCCAGGGATTGATCGCCAAAATTATCGCCAAGGATGACACCATAAATTCAGTAAAAATGTCAAATTCAAGCCGAAAGTAAATTTTTCTTAAGTATTGTGTTTCAATGCCTTGTAAAGCGTTCTCTGGCATTTGAAATTTATTAGAGAATATACGAGAACGTTTTGGGGAAACCACTCCCGCAGGTTTCATATTAAATTAGTGCAACCAATTACTGAAGGGTCATATGAAAGTTAAATGTATTTCATATTTATATGAAAGTTTAATGTATTTCATATGTATATGAAAGTTAAATGTATTTCATATGTAATCATTGGTGCTCTTTCCTATGCTCCACCTATTCAAAGAGATATTTTAAAAACGTTACTTCTTTTTCTTTGTACATGACAATTATTATATAAAATATCTAATGCACCGATTTTGTTTATATTTTTTTCCTATGTCAGCTGATAATTCCAAGATACGTTATCAAGTGTCGGGTGTTCCTTCATTTATTAAATTATTGTAAATATTGGAAAAAAGAAATATTATAGAATTGCATGCATACAATGCTACAGATTAGAATTATATATAATATTATCAAAAAATGAAAAGAAGGAACCGATCGTCCAAACGATCCTTTGATCTTTTCATTTAAATTCATGTTACATAAAAAGTAATTACAGGTAAAAACTTCAGATCTGTATCTGAATTATCTTTTGAAAAAGCTGTCTTTGTCGTAAAATGCCAGTAAATACTTTTCTATCACTCTGAATTCGAGAAAAAAAACATATTAGAATATGTATTAATGTCAAATAAAGGTTGATTTTCACAAAAAAAAAAGTCTCACTTTGCGATATCTGAATCTGGTAAAACAAAAAAGTTGTAGCGATTACGAATGTAGCAGTAATCAAGAAATGAATCCAAGCTTAATAATCGAAACAAATTGCTTATCTTCAAATATAATTTTTAGCCTTTTTTTTTTCTTAAGATTGTCCAGTATGTCACTATTTGAAAGCGTCGAATAACACTTTTAGGTTAGGATTTTTTTCCGGTCAAAGAATTCTGATTGATAGAAATAGTAATTATAGGCAGGTTTCAATGACCTTGATTTTCTCAACAGAGTTTAGTTTTTCAAAAACTAATTTAGATAGCCTTTTTAACCTTTAATGCTTTTTAGTTTCAAATTTTTATCTCAGTTTGATATATTTGCATTTAAATCTAAGGAGTTAGATGTTCCACCTTCCTTCTTTTCGTATCCTGTAGCATATCCGGGTGCAAAATCAGAAACCTGTTTTGAATTCCGAATTGCTGTTATGCAATTTTGTCCATGCCAAACTGGACTGTTATCTAATTATTATGCTGTTGTACGAATAAATTATATTCGAAATACATTATGGCATACATTATTGTATACATTATTATATTATTATATACCTTATTATTATCTGACATATATTATGTAAGTCAGCTTTATGAAACAATAAAAAACAAGCAAACAAAGAAGCCGGATATTTATAAAAATAACAGCGGAATATTTTTCAGCTGAAAGTCAGCATATTTTACTTTTGAAGCCTATTCACAAAATACAATGAACAGGCAGAAAGATTTGCATAACTTTCCTGTTTAACTCACTCAGAAACTCTCACCAGTCTGAAAATGCGTGCCAAAATATGCCTTGACTATGTGTTCTTCTTTACTATTCCGTTTATTTTCCTAATTAATTTAGTGATTTACTGTAATGTCTAAGAGGCTTCAATTTTTTTATATGCTGTATAAATGTGTTTTAATGAAAAATGTATGCGCCATATCAGAAGGACTGTATAAAATCGCCTCCAATAATACTTTATTCATTGCTTTATCAAGAAATACATTGATCTAGAATTACAACAATTAGTCGAGAAATAATGAATAAAATACAAAAGTCGAGGAAAAAATGCCGTTGACAACAAAAATGATACATAGAATTTTTAAATTCGACTGTATTATACATACGTTGCATGCTTCGACTGGATTATGTCGAGCATGCTTTTACATACTGCTATTTAAATCACAGTATTTGTTTCTAAAAACCCTCCTTAACTTGAAATTGTTTTCATTTGAATAAACACAAGTTATAAAAATTCGGTTAATTTGTTAAGTTAATACATTAATAAAATATCTCTATAATTAGATTAAAAGAATGGTTGCGAATTTGGTATTTTCCATAACACAAGTATGGGAATTTAATGAACGCATTGTGAGGAGAAATAATTTAAAATCTGTCCGTGGATCGTGCGGTGGAAAGTCCAACAAGTTCAAAAGCAAATAATGCCACTTTATTCTTTACAAGCGAAACATAGACGAAACGTACACAAAATCACACTTGCAGTAAACAGTACCACATAAGCAGCAAATCGAATATAGAGAAACGTAACAAGACAAAGCGCTCAGAGAAAGCTCTAATAATTATCTATTTGACTTCAATTCAGCCAACCGATTTTTAGCTCTTTCTCTCGGCCTTTTTAGTTTCCATGATAAGACAAAGAAGCTTCCAGAAAGATATCGTAACTTCGCTCCTTATCTGTATATCACAAAAATTTCATCAGTTTCAGAACTTTCCTTCTTTTCCATCCATAATAGCTAAATTTGTCTTAAAACCTGAGGCACTGTCAGCCGCCACCTTTCAATATCCGTTTGATTTATCTATAATCTTTTCATAAAAATAATTGAGTAGGAAATGAATATGGAATTTGCGTTCATATTTAGTTTGAAATATACTGAATATTTATATTATTATCAAATAAAACTAAGATTCTAGAAGTTTCAGAAATGTTTGTTATTTAAATTTGTCTCCAAACCAGGGGCAAAGTGATCCGGTATGTTTCAATATCTCTCACAGCTATCTGTAATCTTTCCATAAAAAAAGATTATGCAGAAAAGCAATACTACAAATTCGTATTAATGTTCAATTTGAAATATACTGAATATTTATAATAATGTCGAATAGAAACTGAAAACCGTTTGATGAGCCAACTAACGAGTTGTGACTACTTCAAATGTTTCAGATAAAACCAGTTTTCTATTCAGACGGTGTGAAAGTTTCTCGTTCCCAAAAGTTTTATTATTTTTTTTTGTGTGAAAAGAATAAACATTTGCCTTCAGCCAATTAAAGGGAGTTGATTGCATTTTAGAAAACGCTGGAATGTTTTTGATTGATGTTAAATAGGAAATTCTCACGCTTTTGTTATTAAAAAACATTCTGGTATCTGTTGGAAAAAAAGAGAGAAAAAGGTTTCAAAATATAGTATTCTTTTTAAATAGGAAGTAGCGAAGCATGGACTGTCAGTTCTTATTTAACCTGCCTGTGAATTCCGTCATGCTTCAAAGGAATGATGTTTGATTAAAAGCAACATTGCGAAGTGACTGAATGCATGTCATGAATGATACATTATTTAAACTAAAAAACAATGGTTTCTTTTTCATTATGAATTACTTTTCATTATTTATTTAGAGATGCTGGTATAAAAAATAGTGGGTTAATGAATATTCTTTACATGGTAAAAATTCAGGGAAAATTCATCCAGCCCTTCAAAAGAAATTCGAAAGAAAAAAGAATGCGTAAATCTGAAACTTTTCGGACAGATGGTGCTCAGAGTTCAGAATCAAGCTCAGAATAGAAAGTTCAAATGGTGCTTATTTCTATTCTGAATAATTAAGAAAATATATTATATGTTTTGAGATTTAAAACTGCATGCTGTACACTGCACCAAAAATATTCCATTTTTATAAATTTGTTTATTTCATTTTAATTAAACAATGAACTTTTATTTTTAGCAAGCTAACGAAACCTTATTTTTAAGCGCTTTGTTAAGATTCCTCTAGCAAAGATTTTTCTTCATTCGAAATTATTAATTTATCTGCAATAAGAATTTTTCAATCTCAAAATACCTATACAATCGTAACTGAAATTTGCTGTCACTTTTCAATAAATCTCAACATGGTTCTTGAAGACAGCACATTTATTAGACATAGAAAAGGAAAAG
>JAPMOR010011467.1:25388-44177 GCA_026543865.1 Argiope aurantia
ACACACACACACACACACACACACACACACACACACACACACACACAGACTATGCTAGTTATAGAAACAGATTTCTTCATAAGAAATATGTCTAAACTATTTTCTTTGGGAACATTTTCTCTAAGAGTAGACATAATATTAAAGATATCATGAAATAGTTCGTCTTGACTACAGTCAAAATTTTTTCCCAAACATTTTTTCACCAGAAAACTGTCATTTCGCTTTCCAGACAGTTTGAAAGTTTTTGGGAATGGTATGTGCTTCTTCACTAAAATGATGGCTCAGATTTATGTGTCAGAGAAACAGAAAATGTATGGTTTTCTCTGACCATTGCGATTTGTTCAAACTTGTTTGAATTCAGAGATTTAAAATTCCGATTTACACAAATGTTTGATAGCTATGAATAGAAAAATGAAAGTTTATTTAAAATTTTTTTCGAGGAAATAGAATTGAAGATCATACCAAGGATAGAGAGAAAAACACCAACGCATATACATATTGGACGTTTTGGACGTTTTTCTCTATTTAAATTACGTTATTTACATCTGAGAATTCTGAACTTTATATGTAAAAAAACTTTATCTGTACCAAAATAAAATTGAATTACTTTGTATCAAGTAATATGGAAAAAAAATATGGAAGAAGATTCGAGATTCATTCACGAGATTCAACTTAAAACATTATAAAATAGAAGTGCTTTAAGTTTAAATCATCCATTTATTTTATTCTTAAAATCTTTCTCTTAATTCTAGAGTGAGCAAATAATATGTTTAATACTATCCTACCATATTTTTGTATAAACGAAGTAGCTAAAGCAATGAAAAATATTATTGTAAGATATATTTAAAAAATTATAAATTTTAGAGATAAAAATTCTGCAAAATTAAAATTGATATCACTACAAAAACTATCCTTTTGGAGTTAAAATGATATACAAATAATTTGTGAGTGATATAACGCACTAGAGTTATTAAAGAAAAACTTAACCCTTTATTTGGAGCGGTTATCAAAAGAAAAGATGCTTTCACTGACTATTTTGAATCTAAAACTCCAAATATAGGTACTGGATGCATGCCTTTGTACACAGATTTCTGGGTAATAATTAAAATATACTAATTTAAGTAAATTTCTTATAATTAATGAAACTGATAAAATTAAAATAAATTTATAAAAACAACTGAATATATTAGACATATCTATTTACTTAATAAGTGCACTTCAAATTTTTTTTCAAGTTTCGTCATTTGCCCATTAAATATTGATATTAGTTTAAAATAAAAATGCACAAAAAATTATGAAAATTCCTTTCATTTATGAATATGTTTTTCTCAAAAGGTAGCGAATTTAGCTGTTCTAGATTGGCAGTTTCCCCTGTACAATGTTTTGAACATTATGAATAATGCATTTCGATCTCATTTTGCAAATATATGAAAATCAATGAATATTATCATGTAAGAGAATGACAGATATTCTATCATGATTACATTTCTAATCTACTTAGCGGAGAAAATTTATTGGCTCTAAAATGAAACCATGATATGTGTAAGAGCACGTCAAGTTAATTCATTCTGATATTCGTAGCAAATCAAGTGCCGCGTAACATAAGATTTCTTGCAGTTTCATTTATCAAACGTCTGTACTATGAAATGCACCCATATTTCTAAGAAGAAAAATCAAAGAAAATTTTGGAAAAAAGCTTAAATGTTCACTAAAATTCGTATGCTTAAAACCCCAGTGAGAGCGGTCTTAAATATTTTCACAAACTCCCTAAAACAAGTATTGTCCTCATTCCTATCTGCATAAAGCTCCAAATATTGGGTAAGGCTGTTAATGGAACCAGCGTTGTGATTATTATTTTCCGTACACTAGACTTGCATGAAACTGATGAAAGCTTATAAGCCAGTTAACAGCTACGCTGCACCAGCAACTGCTTTTGTATCGTGGTCATGTTACTGGGCAGCGAACCATAAGGTCCCAGGTTCTATCCTCGCTCATAATAATCCACCACATTGGTGACCTCGGACGATGAACCTTCAACCTTCGTACAGCTGTTGTGGTGCCATCTACCCGCAACCGAAGTCGTCAGACTCACTTGACGCAGCCACAGCAGCACTTTGAATATATTTACAAAGACATTACTTTCAAACATTTTACAATCAACTTCGCCTTCCTATCTTTTATGCATTATATGATATTTTATATAATGTTGCCACTTCATATATTTCAAATATAATAAGAGATTATTAAAAAAAAGCCATCTTATTTTCATCAGATTTGTGAGTATATCTGATTTCAGTTTCGTTGATTAGAATCAAACGTGTTTTAAAGCAGAAAAGATGTTTTCGTTACGAAAAATCGTTTGCCGGAAAAACAAAGCAAAATAATTTTGGAAAAAAAATGACAAAACTTTATAAAAATTCACGCTTTTCAAGCAATTTACGTGTCAAAAGTTAGGAAGAATAATTAAAGATGTAAAAAGCATTTGTTTTAGAAATAAAAGAAATTATGTGTTATATATAAAATAAAAATATTAGTTCATGACAGGAAAATGAGCAA
The DNA here is from genome assembly GCA_026543865.1 of Argiope aurantia. Classification (NCBI taxonomy): domain Eukaryota; kingdom Metazoa; phylum Arthropoda; class Arachnida; order Araneae; family Araneidae; genus Argiope; species Argiope aurantia. The sequence continues at coordinate 27,945 of JAPMOR010011467.1, forward strand.
GAAAAGGAAATTTTTAAAAAAACTCTTTGTTGTCCACTTTGCTTTTCACGGATGCGAATTCCGCTTATATTGTATTAATAAGAATAGTTGATTGAATGTGCTACTATGCATTCAAGTATTTTTGAAAAATAGGTATCATGAAAAATACAACAGGTTCACCAAAATGAATTAAATTGTAGGTTTATCACTTTCATTTTTAAATTTATTCATTTTAATGCTTTCAGACGATAACTCCAATATAATAAAAATATTCGAAGGAAAAGATTTCTGTACTTAAATATTTTGATCTTAAAATTAATTTAGTGGTACTGGTCTTCCCAAAACTTTCTCGCATACACTCTAATACAGGTATTATCCAAAGAATGCCTTTCATGGTACGGGTGTGCAATAGTTACGAAATATGCGTGAATATTGCATTTTTACAGAATTTATCGAGTCATCCTTGGAGAGTTATTTGGCGATTAATCTTTGGTATGCGTTAATAGTAACCGAAAATCGAATTTTTGTTTCACAGGCGTTTTCCCAACAGATTGACACAAAACTATAATTCTATTTTTGATAGATTTAAGTCAGTGCATTTTGAGTTATCGTGTTTACATGTTTTTGAAACTACAGACCGACAGACAGTCAACTCCTTTTTGGATTTCGCTCAACATTTCGTAAGGCATCTATACCAAAGATGGTAAATCTGTGTACTGAATTTGATCTATCTACCTCTTTTCGTTTTGTCGTTAGCCTTCTAACTTATATTCGAACAGTTGGACAGACATACTTCCTCTGAGCGGAGTCTGCTCAAAATTTAGTAGAAATTTACATATTTGGTATAAAGGCAGTATACCAAATTTTATCCGTCTAGATCAAAGCATTTTTGAATTATTCTTTGTGACTGACAGACAGACGGACATTTTCCAAAAATGTGTTTTTCGAACTGAGGAAGGTCTGAAAAGGGAAAATTCTTCAAAATCTCGAGTACGAATTTTTAGACGAATATTATGCTTTCTGTTTGCTACGTATACGAAAAAGTAAAAACACCTTTGAATGATATCAGCGAATATTCATATATTTAAAAATTATAATTCCGGTACGTCAGATGTAAATTAACATATTTTGACATTTTTAATGGGCGAGATGACAAAGCGAATATAAGTTAATAATCTAAACATGCTTAAAATATTTCCTTTCCATGAAAGTAGCAACATGAAAATAATTAACTATAATAATTAAGAATGGTATAGCGTCCCACCCACCGAACCTAGGGGGAGTAAGAACAAAAAAATTAATAAGGATTGTATTAAAAGGTGGAAAAGTAAGTAAGAAAGGTATAGGTATATGTACGTTGGAAGGGCGCATATCAAAAATTTATCCTGGGGCGCAACTCAGCTTCCGGCGACTCTAAATATTATTAAAATAGTGTAGTATTAAAAATGGTTTGTATTTGTATATCGTTCAATGAGATTAGCAAAGCGGATTTAAAAATATTTCAATAAAATGAAATTATTTTTTGTGATTTTGTATGACAGGGAAGAAAATAGTGAAGGAGTTAAAGAATAAATTTAATGAAAATAGTTTTTAAATATGCGTTTTTTTTGTGACCTGAAGTTGTGTTAGATATATATTTGCATAAATGTTCTGAAAAGTAGCATTTTGTTTCATTTAAATAATTTCTTCTTTTTGGTCTATACCAAAAATGTTTCGGAAACTTAAAATCATATCTTTTTTTTCCCAAATTCACAACTAAATAGTGGCACTATTAACAATCGATATTTAATTACATTAATCGATTAACTGATAGTTTAGTTTTCAAAATATTTTTTAAAAAAGTCCATTATCAATATTAGTGTACAATAGTTGAATATTCAAGATAACGAGAAAAGGAATTAAATATGGATTTCAAAATTCAATCTTAACAAACATGCATCAAATCAGGATATGTAAAAATGAATAAAAATCCCTCTATTATTAAAGAAAGTACAGTAAGTTTTGTTAGACCCTAAATATGCAACTAATAATTTATCTATATAATTCCATCTATAAAAGTGGTCCCTTGTAAATTTGCTTGCATATTCTCCAATGAAGACCTTATTTCTGTTCTACCCCATAAAATTCTAAACATTAGGTAAATTCGCGAATGCTTTGCTTGGTATCGGCGAACGATAATTATGAAATATATATCTTTGCCACGAATCCAGCATTTTTAACGAATCTATCATGCGAATATTTATTTTGGATGTCTTTTCCCTGACTAGTTGACAAGAAACTGCAGTTGTAATCTTAAGATAAGAATTTTATGCATGTGAAAGTACAAACCGACAGACGGCAAACTCTTCGTCGTTTGTTTAAAAGTCTGATAAGTAGCTATAATTTAAATGCCGAATTTTTTATTTCAAATTTTGTTTATCTAGATCTTTACGTTTTTGAAATGATCGAGTTCAACTGTATTTGAACAGTCAGCCAGACAGACTTTCTCCGAATTAATTTCTTTCAAATTATGATAGAAATCTACAAATTTGAATTAAAATCCTTATGTCTAATTTCTGCCGTCTAATATAAAGCATTTTTGAATCATCATATTCACTAACAGATAGACATAATGCCAAAAAATGCTTTTTTTCTAACATAAAAAAGTCTGTAACATGAAGATTCGACAAAATCGCGAGTTTGAATTTTTTGATGATTAAAATGCTTTCTCTATACTTCGTATGTGCAAAATTAAAAAGTGTTGATTATTAACTCATTAACTTTAAAATAACGAAATTACACGAGGATCTCGATCTTCTTTTTGATAATTCCAACATTTCTGTAATTAACTTTTGTATATTTTAAAGTAATATCAGGAAAATCTAGAAGGGCATTTACGTTTTTGGGTTTACGAATTTTTTTGGATGCAGATATTGTATTTATCGTCTTAAACGAGCGTATCACATTTCATTAAATGGAAAGGCATTAAATTCTTCATCAAATTACAGTTTTCACTCTGGAAACATCGGTCTTTATTGACTAAGAGCATACTATTCTTTTAGGTTGTCTCGTTTGTATAGTGGAATAAAAAGCTAAACGAAAAGGGTGCGAAGGCGTGATATTTAATGTGTTCGAGGTTACATAGGCCACTGCCTAGTAATGCTCAACTTAAAGGGAGGAGATCATGAGATCATTTTTGGGTAGTTCGTGGTATGGGCTAAACCTTGAGGTCAAAGGGGTCCAGGTTCGAAACCCGCTCCATTAAAGATCCTTCGTATATAGGGTCTGGTACGCTATAAATCTTACGGCATGCGACAAACACCATCCCGTTGAGTGGCACAGAAATTAGGAGAGGAGATGCTAGCTCAGCTGTCGTCCTCGTCATCTTACTGGAGTTCGATAAAATGAGACCCATTTCAAAATGTTTTAGTCTGCTTTTGAAATGGGGCATTAATATAATTAAAACTAAACTAAAAAAAAAACTCCAAGAGCTATGCTATTGAACTCCTCCAAATTAAAATCAAGTATGATTTAAAAGCCAAAATGTTATCTTTAAGACTTTAATTTAGAATTCATTTATTTTGAGTGACTTTTCATTTTTATGCAGTTTAAAACTGAACATTTACATTTTTCTTTGTACTCACTACACAAAAACCAATTCCTATGATGATAAATTGCAATTAAATGCTTTGTTATTGAAATTTGCCATTATTTTTGTTGCTTAAAGGCTTTAAATATAAATATTAATTAAATTTAAAAATATCTGGTGTTAGACATGTGAAAAAAAGTGGCATGCCAAGGGTGTTAACGGAGCTTAATTTGACATAGTTAGAAATAGTAATAGGGGACCGTAATATATTGCCATTTATATTGCCATATATTGTAATTAATTCATTTAATGAAAATAACAGATAGTGTTTTTCTTTTTATATTTTTGTTTTTAATTTGTAAGGCGCCAACTATATTAACAAATATACGTCAATTACTTTATTTAAAAAGTCATATTTGAAAAAAAAAATGGTAAGTTTTAGCAGATGTTAGAATGTTCCCTCAAAGAATCATTCCTAGTTAAATTATTCCAAAACTAGCTACTTGACTTTTTAATAAACGTTTTTTTTTTTCCGAGAATTCTTTTCGTTGCCGGAAATTTGTGAAAGGAAAAATTGAGAATTTTTTGCCTCGTCGAGTAACTGGAGAATGCAGCTCTCCGGCGGACGATAAAAATTTTCGCAGGCGTTGCTTTTTCTGGCAGGTTTTGAAAGGCAGGGAAGAACAATATCTTTTATGTTGGTGAGCGACGCGGAGAATTCAGTTTCATGTCAAATCGTTCGATTTGAAAGCTAAAAAAATTTTTTTTTAAGTATTTATATCAATGCTGCAAATACCTTTTAGATTGTGGTTTAAATTTTGCCTACTTCACAAGACTAAAAATTCATTAAAATAATTTTAAAGCAATGAATAAAATATAGGCATTTTCATCTTAATCCAAATTTATAAAAAATAGACATTTTTAAGCCATGAAAAATTTAATAGATTTTTAGCATTTTTATTTTTTACGAAATATATACAGAGAAAGTATTGCAATAGCAAAAAGATTTCGACGAATCTCCAAGTTTCAGACCTGGCTGAGTGAAAATGGAGATTTTTTTATTTCAATTAAGTATGAAAATAGAAAGTTTTGCAAATATTTATAAATCTGTAGAGGGACGAGACTCTTTATTATGTGTTATGCCATGGATGAAAGAATGAGTTCAGTTTCAGGAACTACTTTTTTATTAGCGGGTTAAGTTCCACGGCACAAACATTTAACACAAGCATATTGAAGAACAAGGCATAGAACAAATACACACGGCAAGCAAGGACAACACAAGAGACAAGAATGAGGAATCATGGGAAAACATGGCTCTTGATAGGTGGCTCTAGTAGCGCCACCTATGAAGAAAGGAGAAGGCAGTAATTGTAACCGCTACAAATTATAATTCAAATAAAGGACACATTTTAATAATAAAGGGCTACTGAATGATATATTTCTGTATAAATTGCATAATCGATAGTTTTTCTCGTAGAGATCTTAGCGATTCATTGCTGGGGCAAGTTTAATACACAAGCAAAAGAAAACTGAATGTGCATTTTGGACGTCTTTTTCCGACTGATTGAATTCAAATCTCTCCCTGAATTGCAACTGTAGTAACGAAATTTTAATATCAAATTTCACTTATTTATGTCATTGTATTTTAGAGTTCCCCATTTACATATATTTAATATAGTTTTGCAGATGAGGGATCAAAAACAACACAATTTTGTAATTAACTGCAATTTCTTTTTCTATCGAAGGGATTGGTTTGTACGCAAGGAGGACGCGTCTGTTTATATTGAAACACAAGAGCAGAAATGTGTGAGAAATTTTACCCTTAGTGCTTTTACTAAGACATTCTTATAAGGATTTCTTTGACTCGGTGGATTCAGGAAAGGGAATCTTAGATATCTTTTGAAGTTATGTCGTTAATGATTGGATTTTTATCTTTTTGGTTGAAGCATGAAGATTAAAGCGTCAGCAATTTTTTAGACCGCATGTTAAAAATTATGAAATAAAAAATGTGCTATTTGGACCAGGAAATACGAGAAAATTTTAGAATAAAATAACATTGACTAATTTAAGATAAAAAAAATAGGAAAATAATTTATATATAAATTAAATTAAGAGATATCATTGCTTTGACATGAAAGCCGGCAGAGTGTGAATTCTTTATGTATTTGATTCCGAATAGGATATAAATCTAGGTTTTAGATGTTAAATCCATGTGTTCAATTTTATCTATTTGTCTCTATTCATTTTGTATTTATCGTGCTAACTTATTTTGGGACACCCGGACAGGCAGACTTCCTCAAAATAAATTTCGTTGAAAATTTGTCAATAATCAACAATTTTGTTGCAACATCCATATGCTGAATTTCATTTTCTGAACTCAAGGCATTTTTAAGTTATTGTAAGTTCAGAAAGACATAATTCCAAAAATGCGTTATTTGGATTCAGAGGAGAATTTTTTCTTAAATATTTTGAAGCGGAAAAGAAAATAATGCTTTGAAACATATTTAAAGAGAAATATATCACTTGAAAACGTAATTTCTTTTCACATAATTCACGAAAAATTACACTAATAATAAATACCTTAAATATTAAATTAATTAATACATTTTTATTATTACTCAAATGCAAATTTGTAAATGGCGATTATTTCTATACTCCACTTACAATTAAATAAAAACTTAATAATTTATAGTTGAAATTAAATGCATCAAAATATAACAATTAAAAAGTAATATTTTTTTTAGATTTAAGTATAAATAAGATAGCTAAAATAATTCTTTTATAAGCCGATTTTAATAATTTACTCATGTGATTTCCAAAAAATTCCAAGAAAATTCGTTACTACAATCAGTTATATGTTCAGTTTATATTATTCTCTAATTAATTCATATAATTAATTTCTATAATCCATTTATTATTAAATAAAAATCTAATAATTTCCTGTTGAAATTAAAGGCATTAAATTCTAACAATGACTCCACTCTGTGGTGTCGCTAAAACTTTCTCGCGTACTCTATAATAAGCATGAAAATGGCATTGGCGTATAATAGTTACGAAATATAACTTAATTAGCATTTTAATGAATCTAATATGTTATTATTATCGATTATTTTGTCTATTAATCCCTGGCATATCGTTACTGGTGTCCGAAAATCGAGTTTGTGCTTCAGACATGCTTTTCTCAAACAGTTTGAATAAAGATTTGACGCAAAACTGCACTTGAAGCCCCAAAACCATATAACGAATTTGATATATTAAAATCATTTCGTTTTTGAATTATCGCTTTTACTTATTTCTGAAAGTACAGACCGACAGGCAGTCGACCCGTTGTTGGATATGGCTCAAAATGTAACATGTGTTTACAATATAGATGTTAAATTTGTGCACCGAAATTTACCTATCTAACTCTCTTTGTTTTGGTGTTATAATGTCAGTTTATATTCGAACAGAAGGACAGACGGACTACCTCTGAACAAATTTTACGCAAAATCTGGAAGAAATATTTGGTGTAAAGAACGCATACCAAATTTCACCTATCTAGCTGAAAGAATTTTTGATTTATCTTTGCCACACACAAACAGACATTAACCAAAAATTGTGTTCTTCGAACGCAGGCGTCTAAAACGTAGAGATTCGTCAAAATCTGGAATTCTAATTTTTTGACGTTTACACTACTTTCTTTATACTACGTATACGAGAAAATATAAATTATAAATGTTAATGTGCAATTTTTAAATGCAAGTCTAAATAAACTGTTCAAAAGAATTCTTTTGTCCGTCGATTTTAATAATTTATTCATGTGATTTATAAAACATTCCAAGATATTTTGATCTAAAATTCTTATTCCATTTGAAAAACTGAACAGATCCCTGCATACTAAAAACCTCTGAAAACAGAAGATCTTCCATTATTGGTAAATTTATAAGAAATTCATTCTGCATACTATGAGTTTATTGCGTTAGCTTTTGATTTTTGTTCCGTATTCAACCTGAATTCAGAGGTTTATTTTTCAAAGAGCAACTGCATCCCGTCGGGAAGTCTTTGAAAACAGCCAAATGGACTTCCTGTGAATTTGCAGCTGTCTTTCACAGACAATACAATCAAAATTTTTGCCAAGTGAAAGCCTTTTGTTTTTATTAGCGCCAACATCCATCCGGCCCATTGGGGAGAAAAATAAACAAAATCGGAAGAACAGTCTGTACTGAGAGAAGGTCCCAGCAGCATATGGTTGGAATAACAACCATATTTAAATATCTATATGCGTTGAAGGCACGTAAATTCGATGAAGAGTATAAACTTTCCTCTTTCGAATCAGACATGGAAATAGTTCCACTGCTCGACTTATCTCGTCTGTCTGGGTGTCTGTTTTGAAAAAGCGGTACTTATGTTACAGGAAGTGGACTTCAAGAATTTTAAAAATATATACTGTATTTTTTATCATTTATTTAATTTTATTTTTTAGATGTTAATTTTTAATTTTATTTGAATTTTTAGAATGATTTTTGATTAAATAAAATTTAGAATTATTTTTGATTAATTAAAATTTAAAATTATTTTTGATTAATTGAAATTTAGAATTATTTTTGATTAACTGAATTTTTAACTTGCATATTTTGACTACTTTTAATCGGAAAATATAAGATTTCTTTGTAATGTTAGTGTTGTTTTTTGTAAGGGTTTTGCTTTCATGATTAAAAAATAGGCAAAAAATTATCATATTCTATTTTAATTTATTTACTACTTTAATTTTTATTTCTGTTTTCATAGAAAAAAATTTCCTCGTAATGTTAGCGTTGTTTTCATAAGATTCTTGCTTATATGATTAATAAAAATGTATTTAAAAACATGCAAAAAATAATTATAAAATGCAAAAAGTAATTTTTTAAAATCAAAAACTTGGAGGTCAGACATAAAATATTGAAAGCATAAAGCCCTAATACAAATATATTAAACAAATTGGAATCTTAAATTTGTTTTTAATAGATTTTAATTTTTAGTAAATGATTAAATATTTTCTTTATTTTGTCAGTTCAAGATGGGCTCCTTTATACAATAATACACCATCATACACTAGAGGGTATTTTGTTCCATAATTTAGCACATTAATAGAAAAGTATCTTTTAAAAACATTTCTTTATTTTTTTTATTCTTTGATATTTATTATATTTTTCACAAGTCATTATTATAACTACAGGGGAATCTTGCCGTCAATATGTCTCAAATTCCCTCTACATTTTTTGTCGCTTCACATAAGGAATCAAATTTAAATTCAAACTAAGTAATTCATTTTTAATTAGGATCTGAAAGCATTAAAGTATTTTATTGTCATCGTGACTTCACATATGAATTTATAAAAATTTCGAAGAGCAGCACATCAGAAAGTGAGAGAAATATCAATAGCAAAACTTCAATGTTTAAAAGCATGAGCGTATCAAATAGAAATGAAAATGTATAAAACTTTACATAAAATTTCTGAAGCGCATGCTTCGACTATTTTCAAATGAAATTTTCATTTAGTTTCCATTCAGTAACTTCAAAAAACTTGCCATTGCAAATATTGCTGATTCTTTAATTTTCCTAGCTCCACCGCGTCGAATTTTTAATCTAAAATTTTGATAAGTCAGCAGTTTTTTTACCGGCTAATTAATCAGCCGAAATTACCTTTGCAGATTTTTTCTAGCATATTATGACATAATAAATATCACATTACATAAAATTTAAATTTCTTCTTATAAAATTCACATTTTAATAGAAAAATTTTGATTATGTTATTTTGAAGTCATCGAATTTCACGATAAAGAAATAGAAATTAGAGCGAATTAAAAGAATTATTATTTCATGGCAAGAAATACTAAATCATGAATTTCAGGTTTTTTTTGGATTTCAGCACCTAAATTTCAAATAAACAAATAAAACAATAAGGATAATTTTTACTTTTGATTTTTTTTTTGAAATAATTTTTTAGAGATTTCAAAAAAGACAAATTTAAAATGAAAAGTAGAATTTGGAATAAAATTGCACATACAGAAACTTAAAACTTTCATTTGCAAAAGTTTTACTTTCATCTTGTTAATTTAATAGAAAAATTTGCTTAAATTTTTTTTAATTATTTAAATGTATAAATACCATTTTATGTCAAGATAAAATTTGGTATGAAGTAATATATATTGTTGAATATAATTGTATGAATTTAGAAGCATCAAGCAGCAAAAATGAATGTTATTAATTTATTTTTCTGACCAAAATAAGCAAAAAAATGACTATTAATAAAACGATAAATTTTCGTATAAAATACAAATAAGCTAAAAATTGTTTTTATAAATATTTGCAAGATATATTTGAACAACTGGCAACACTTCGTTTGCGATTTCATATTATCGTCTGAAAACAAATTTATTTTTAAGAAGGTATAAATTTTAATTTCTCCTATTTTCCAAAATGGCGAATGCAGCTAAGAAACGAATTTACATTAAAATATTTTCTGTTTTCAAATTCTGAAGCCAAAAACTTAATTCATTTGTTTTGAAATGTATTAACTAACATTCTCAAAGGCACCTTTATTATTTGTTAATATTCGACAAAAGATTCATCTGAGCAAGCAATTTATTTATTCTGTAGGGAAAGCAAATTAATTCCACGAAGTGGACGATTTCACGCACAGCTGTTCTTGATAGTAAAAAGCGCGGGAAAGGGTTTAGAACCATCTGCCTACATGGTGGAAGAGAGAATAAGCCTCTTTTCCTTTCAATATATCGTTTTTACTGGAACATTTCTGGATATGGAAAGGAATTAACGTTTTATAATTTCGGATCTTCAGTTTTTAAGGTAAGACTCCTTTTGTTTAATAATAACAATTTTCATCTGCAAATATTTTAAGTCCTGGGGTTTTTTTCTCAATAGAATAGGCTATATTTTATATCAATTTAGGTGATTTTGATCGAAACAAGGCCTGCTGAATGAAATGAACTGTATGAATTTCACACATTCTGACAACTGGTGCACGATATCAATACTTATTAAATTAAGTGCGTGGCATTATTCCGTAGTAAAACTCATTTACTATCGGGTATCTTGCTTACTTTATAGATGCCTCGAAATTATATAATACTAAATACTTGAACCAACATCAACTAAGAGTAACTATTAAAAGGGCACTGTACAGATTAAAAATTATGGCAGTATGTTACATCTAAGGTTTTATTTAATTTCCTTTTTTATAGCCCATTGATTAAATACTACTCGTTATTTTAATTGATATTTTAACTATTTATTATTTCATGCAAGCAATGTGAGTTTTAATTTCATCATTTTAAATTCGTTAAATAGTGTTGATCTTTATTTGTTCATTATTTTAATAAAACAATGAATTTTAAACTTCAAAATGATAATATTTTTTTTACATTTATGTTTATAAATATACAAGTTTCTAGAAATAATTTCGCTATTTATTTACCATATTTAAGCCAAAAGTTACATATGAAGAATTCCCCAACTCAGTCCGTGGATTTCCCCACCGAATGGCATATAGAACAAAATCATTTAAAAAAAAATTGGTTGAAATGAAAGTTTTTAGTTCACGTTTAAAGTTTGCACTTGATGTATATTAAATGCTAGCCAGTGTAAAAACATTATTAAATTTACTATTTTAAAAATCCATTAAGTCAGCGGAATTCTTCCACTTTCTCCTATGGTTTTATTTGGCTTTTTCTTATTTCCACAATTCAAACTTCATGGTTTACCGTTTCGAATCTATTGAGGCAATAAAAAAACATTGGCTCCGAACTCGAAAAGAAGTTCAGGAAAATGACTTTAAAGAATATTTTATAGAGTGAAAAACTGTTAGTAGAAGTGCATTACGGGGGGAAAAGATTGGCTGAAATAAAATAAATATTGATTAGTAAATTGAACACCATTTTTTACTTTGTCGCATACGAAATATAGAAAAGGTATTGTAATCGTGAAAAAAAAATGAAGAAATTTTGACGTATCTCCATATTTTAGTTCCACTTCAGTTTGGAAAACATATTTTTGGAATACGTGTCTGTCTGTTTATCATTCCGACCGTCGATGTATTTGTCTATCTGAGACAAAGGTAATCCAAATGCGCTTTGAACTAGATAGGTAACATTTGGTATAATTTCTTTATATAAGATTTGTACATTTCTATCAAATTTTGGACAAAATTTATTTAGAGGAAGTTCGTCTGTTTGGCTGTTCGAATATTAGGTAACTCTACAGTTCAGAAGCGAAAAGAGGTAGATAGAAAAAAAATTTGATACACATATTTAACATCCCTATTTTAGACACCTATAACATTTTAAGCTAAATCTAAGAAGACATTGAACGTTTGCCGATCTCTACTTTCAGACGCTTATTAACGAGATCACACAAAAACGCAGATTTAAATTGATCAAATTTGGTAAATGATTTTATTGTTACATTTGATTTTTTGTGTCAAATTTTGGTTTCAAGCCGTTAAAAAACACACATCTAAAACATAAATTTTATTTTCAGATACTATTAAACGCATGCCATTGAATAATCGCCAAAATACTCGCCAAAGATCACATGATAGAATCAATAACGAGCAGGATTGGTCTACTTAAAACTTTCTCGCATACTCTATAATAAAGGTGTTATCCCGAGAATTCTTTGCATGACATTAGTGCACAATAGTCACGAAATATTAACCTTTGGCGTGAATTTAGCATTTTTACTGTGTGATAATTAGCGAATATTTTGGCGATTAATCCCTGGCATGCGGTTAATAGATCCGAAATTAGAATTTGCGTTTTAATAGCGTTTTACCCAACCGATTAAAACAAAAATTTGACTTTACACTACATTTGCAGCTACAAAACTCCATACCAAATTCGATAAATTTAAATTATTATGTTTCTGAATTATCGCGTTTCTGGAAATACCGATTGACGGATAATCATTCCCTTGCCGAATTTGGCTCTAACTTTGATACTTGCCTACGCTATAGACATTAAATCAGTGAACCGAATTTTATTTATGTAGTTCTTTTCGTTTTGTAGTTATTGTATTAACTTTTATTCAAACAGCCGGACAGACAGACTGTGACGTCTCTTAAGAGCAATAATGGTCAACAACCTTTTCGTGCAATATTTTTTTAATAGGTAATTATTTACACACATCACATACACATATATGAAGATATAAAGTGGTTTTATTTATACATGAAGATATAAAGGCCATATTCCTTGAAACACATCACAGACACCGCTTACCACACAACACCATTTTCACATCGCTCCTTCATGCCATCTTTCGTTCTGGTCATTTTTCTAGAGTTCGTTCATAGAGGGCGCTAGTCAGTATAAGACTTTCCCAGAAGAGAATTTGCTAAAAATTTGATAAAAATCTACAAATTGTGTATAATGACCGTATACGAAATTTCAGTCTACCAACTCTAAGGCTTTTTGAATTATCTATGTTACAGGTAGACAGACACATTGACATTTCCCAAAAATGTATTTTTCGAACTCGGAAAGATCCAAAAAGTCCCGAGATCGAATTTTTCGATGATTACTATATATTCTCTATATCATGATACGATAAAGTAAAAATGCTGAATTCACGCCAATAGGTAATATTTCGTAACTAATGTATGCCAATGCCATGTAAGGCATTACGTGTCTTATTCAATGTTCACAATGATAACATTTTATTAAAGAGTAAGGAAGATAACATCTTAATTTGAATATGGGAGAAAGGTTTAGGGAGATCACAACCACTGACTTTAATGACATCATTCACACTAATTTTGTGTCACTTTAGTATATATGAAAGTAACATAATTTTTTACGCCATTCATTTGAGTTATTTTTGGCGGAATTTTTTACTTGCTGTTGAATTTCAAACTATATTCTATTTGCAAACGATATTGATATATTAAGAAAAGAATTCGAATATCAGTCTTTTTTTTTCTAAAGAAAACATTTACTATATAAAAATGCTAAAAACAACCTAGATTCGTTTGGAAAGTTCTCGAACTGAAATAATTTATTTTGCCTAACTCTTTTATTTGAACTCGTGAAATTCAAAGATTGATTCGTTAAAAACTATTTCTGGATAGAATAGCGTACTTCCTTCATAATTTCTACGTTGATCAATTATTTTCATTCGGAAAAAAGGCTCTCTATCAATCTCTGTGGGATCCTCTGGGACAGCACTGAGTGACACGTCCTTGTATTTCCTAATAGGACGTCCACTCGACGTCACGGCCACTTCTTGAGATCTGATTTATGAAACGCGAGCGCTCTTGAGGGTGCAGATATGCTTTCATACGAAACAAGCGTTTTCGACGAAGATATAAGATTTGTGATTGCGCGTCAACGATGATGATAGAAGTATAAGTTATTTCTTTTCTGATTTTGAAATTTAGAATAATATAATTTTGTTATTTTTCGTCAGTGATTTTGCGGTGGATATGGCAGTTATTTTTACAAATTGCGAACGATTCTTATGTATTAGGTTAAAAATAGTTATTATTTAAATAATTTTAATCTAAAAACTTATGTGCATTGATATTGGTTTATTGAATCCTATACCAATAATTGATTAAATAAAAGTATTAAAGAGTTATATCTCCGTTTTTTTTCTGTTGATTTCTAAAATTCATTTGTAATTTTATTCATTTTTCTAGTTATCAGTTAGTTTTATTATTCCTCAACGAAACAAAATGAATATAACTAGATAATATATATATAATTTATGAAAAAAGTTGATATATTATATACAACATCATGCATTTTCCGTCTAGTACTAGAACAGAAAATCTATTAAGTTCAATGCTATTATTTTACAAATAATATTAATAAACATCTGGTTATAATTATATCTGGTAATATAAAAATGTTGTTTTTTTAGAAGAGAAATCTGAACATTATTTATTTTCTACTTCATATAAAAAATTTTACACTTTTTCAGTTTCTGGTATACATAATGTAGAGAAAATATCGTAATCTTAAAAAATTTGGGTTTTTGTTTAGTTATATTATTGTAATGTTTTAAAGTAACACTAGGGCTATTTCGGGATAGATATCGGAATTTTGAACAGATGTTAGATGACGAGGACGACACCTGAGCTGGCACTCTCCTCTACAAAATTCCACACACATCAGCGGAAAGACGTTTGAACCTGACGGTTTTGAATCGTACTAGTACGGCTTACACGACAAACCAGAAACCCTTTTGTTCCGGAATCGAAACATTACCACCAGGCCACCGCAGCCCTTCAAAAAATTCGAACTCGAGATTTTGACGAATTTCCGTGTTTATTCCTACCTGAGTTCAAAAAACACATTTTTGGGAAATGTCTGTTTGTCTGCCTGTGACAAAGATAACTCAAAAACGCTTTGATCTAGACGGATGGAATTTGGTATGCAGTCTTTATACCAAATTTATCGTTTTCTAATAAATTTTTAGTAAAATCCGTACAGTGTTCCGACTTTCTGCCTGTTCGAATATAATTTAACACGATAACTACAAAACGGAGAGATGTACATAGAAAAAATCCACAGAATTATAAATATCTATATTCTGGACACCTATCGAATTTTGAGCTAAATCCATCAAAGGGTTGATTTTATGTCGGTCTGTACTTTTAGAAACATATAAACACGATAACTCAAAAACGGGATTATTTAAATGTATATAATTTAGTACGAGATATTGTGACTACGAGTGTAGTTTTGGGTTAAACTTCCGTTTCATTCGTTTCGGAAAAACGCATTTAAAACGCAAATTCGATTTTCAGATACTATTAACCACACGGCAGGAAGCAACAGCCTAATAACTCGCCAAGGATAACATGATAGATTTTAAAAATGCTAAATTCATGCCAAAGGTGAAAATTTCTGTAACTATTGTTTACCAATGCTATGCAAGGAGTTCTTGTGGCAACACTTTTATTAAAAGAAAGTTTTGCGGAGACCATTGTGGGTTTTCTCACTTTTTTATTTTCGATGGGTGTTGATCTCACATCATTATTATGTTGATAAGGAAACTGTTTCTTAAAAAAATAGCGTGGAAATAAATTTGTGGGCGAAAACAAAGATCAAAGACATGAAAAATGAGTCGAAAAGTTTGGAGAAGTGTGAAAAAAATAAATGAAAAATTTATTCTATTATTTTAATTTAAAAATAAAGTGGTAATCTTAAACATTAGCAAGCTATTTCGTTAAAATAATTTCTGATTAAAATAATAATTTGATGTTATATTTCTAAATCCATTCTTATCAATTCCTCTCTATCTTTTACATTGAAAATGTTTTTATTCCTGTAACTATTAAATATAGAAATAACTATTTCGGGATTGAATGCAATTATTTTTAATGAACTAGAGTTATGCTGTGTTTACAAACATTTACATCGCTAACATAATACCGACCTCGTTTTTCTTAAACATTTGCCATTCGTAACTTTTTTTTGAAAGAAAGCGAACCGTTTTCATTTTCGTGGGATCTCGTAATGGTGTATCTTCCGTTTTTAGAAATCATCTCATTGAGCGAAATCTTATGAATAATGCCATTGCCACTAGCGTTTAAAGAAACCACTGTAGATTTTTATTGTTGAATTCATTTCATAAAAGTTTTTTTTTATCTTTTCGTATACGGAATTACAAAGAAAATGTATTGTGATCGTCAAAAACTCTGAACT
>JAPMOR010011467.1:47331-69966 GCA_026543865.1 Argiope aurantia
GAAAATATGAAATTTTCTCTTCTTATATTCTTGTTCTTATATTCAATAAAAATAGAATTAGAAAATCTATTGTTCAACAAAATATATAGTTAGAGGGACTAGAGGAATAAATATATTTTTAATAAGTGTTTCTCAAAACCATATTCTAATTAAATTGAAATGTCTTCAAAATACTCCATGGGTCTTAATTTTAGAGGACATTACATCAAAATGATAATAAAGATTTCGGTTGATAAAAGAAAATTAGGAATGTATTTTATCTTTCAAATTATTTTAGAGAGTTGAAAGTCAATTTTAATTTAGAAAATCACAAAATTATTTAGAAAATTCAATTTCGTATTTTTCAAAAATTTACTTTTAATTACAAAATTATAGACAGTTTTGTTTCAAATAAATTTTTATATATATTTTAAGTGATATGTTTCGTTTTAATGAGGTTTTTAAAGATATATTAGCATATATATATATTATTATACCTGCATAAAAATTTCCTATTTATAATTTCGTAAAAGTTTCTAGTAGAGTCCACCGTCCCCTTAATTCATTCATTGATCCGCGTGCTCGTCTTCTTTTACTATTAAAGCCTAATTCTGTCTTGCTCGTGCCACAGTTTCCTGAATTACGAACACGAGAGTGTCAGTTTCGGATATTTACGTTCAAACGTGACGTCAATGCCCATTTGAACTCTGCGAAAGACGGATTTATAATCGGAATCCAATAACTCAATTTTCGACAATATTCGAAGGTGAAATTATAATAGCGCGTGAGTTGATTTTACGTAAGTTAATAAATAACAGATAATTAGACCTTATGAACATTTAGAAAAAAAATGGATGAATAGTTCTTAAAATTTTTTTGCAGTGTTGATGAAGAATTCACGGGGAACATTATTAGCATGTAGGGTTTTAGAGCTCGATTAAAATAATTTCATATAAACCCTATATGGACCTCAAAATAATGATTTGTAAAGAAGGAAAAAACAATTCATATTTTTGCCAACAGATGTAAAAGTGAGTTGGGTAAACAAGGTATTATAACGTAAAAAAAAAGAATGTTTTGTACTGCTAAAACTTAATGAACATTTTAACGCAAAAGTAAATTTTGAGCTGTTGACATTTAACTTTTAGAGAATGTGATTACGTTCGGAATGCATTTTTCGAAAAATGTTCGAAAATTATCATATTTGTGAATATTTGCATAAAAAAAGACTGAAAAATATTTATGAAAAAAAAATATATATACCAGTTAAGTGCCAAAAGTTTTTTAAAAATTTTAAAAAGGGCTTTTTTTGGTTAGAAAGATGTATAAAATAATAAAAAATTCTTCTAGTTTAGAGGTTTATCAAATGATTTGCTTTGCAGATAGCTTATGGAATATATTACCTGGTGCCTGAACTAAAAAATAAGCTGTGTTTCTAACAATTCTTTAAATAATGACTTTCGACTGATAAATGACATGACAGTTTCAACTTTTTTTCACATTGTAGCACCGAAACAACTATAAAATACTTCTCAATAAATATATTACTTATTCTCTAGTTCAAGAACTGCATAATATATTGAGAAATTATTATACCAAATTTGAACAAAAAAATATACACCAAAATTTAATTCACGAAGTTTTTTTATAAGACAATTCTGTCAGATTTTACATTTGAGAAAACAACATCAAGAAATGTAAAATAGCATTAAATCATATGTAAATTAGTTAATCATATGTAAATATGTAAATAAATATTAAAAAATCACAGTTTTGTTAAAAATCGACTTTTTATCATAGTCACCTTCCTAAATATTTAATTTCCTTATTTTTTCATTAAATTTATTAATTGTAAAATTAGTAAATTTGCAATTAAGACTTATTCATTTTATTTTTATATTTCACAATTCAGTATCGAAAGCATGTTCAATATTCTGTTTTGAACAGGTTATAACATAGTTATACTGAAAAATAATATTGAATTCTGAAAAATATATTAATTGCGGAATGTTTCGAGCTTCTTGGCACATATCTAACTGGCAATAATATACAATCCTCTATCAATGTATTAATTAAATACATTTATAGAGCACGCAAACCATTTTAAAAGAACAGGCAATCAAAAATTATAAAATTAAGATAAGGCAAACAAAAATATGCATAATACATATTCTAGCAATTTAATGCGAATTTTAAATGAAAAATAAAACATTTTTGATTAATAATTTTGTATTAAAATGGGCATTAAATGCTCATATAATACGTCATTTAAAAAAAATTAATTAATTTTATTGCTAACATTTTTTGTTGCTTTCAGTCCACTTAACTTTCTGGATGCATTTGTGAATTATTGTTTTATAATTCGATTCCTCGTTGTCGTAAATGGTATGCGTATAAAATGGATTTCTGTTTTGCTCAACACTTTTTTTGCGATTGAGTTTCAAATACATACACTTAAATAATGATACCTTATAACAGATTTATACAAATATTGGATCATGTAGAATGTATTGATACAATGTTTTGCTACTACGAAATTTCTGCATTGAAGTTTCTATCAAAGGCGAATTTTTTTCATTACCGTTTTAACACTGGCACTAACAAGCGAGATTATAAATTCATGAAACATTGAAAATTGCTTTAAATTTTATCATCGTTTAACATACCATTCTAACAAACTGGATTGAAAGCATCATATTTGTGTATTATAAACTAGCCGCCTTTGGTTAATTGTTGCTAAAATGTTCAATTAAATATTTTATATAACTGGGTGTCATAATAGGCTTTTCAGCGAAATATTTTTAAGCTTCAAATTTTGATAGTCATATACTATTATGTAAGCCTTAAGGCGTTCTGTTCATTGCACTAAGCATCTCTCTCTTGTCAGCGCCCATAAAATTCAATTTTAAATTAAAGTGGAAACGATGAAATTGCAATTAATATAAAGGTAGTTTTTAATGAAACCAAGCACGTCTTTAAAAAAATAATATAGGAACTGAAAGCATAGTCGTCCGCATTGAAGTCTTATATGCACTGCAGAATAATTTTCCTGATTTATGATATCCCCAAAATTTTTTCAACACAAATTTCACTGATTCATCGTAAAATCCCGCTTTTAGTTTTATTTTCAAAAAATGTGAATAATGTCTACGATAATATAGATTTTTTTCCGGTTGATAAATATGCTTCAAAAAATTATGAAGTTCAAATTTTAGACAGTTCTTTGGTCTTAAGGAATCATATTCTGCAAAATTTTAAAATAATAAATAAACGTTTCTATCTTTTGTAATCAAATCTGACCGACTTATGAAGTTTTTAATATTACAATTTTAGAACAATAAACATTTTCATAGTTTATATCAATCACTGTTGAGAAACCCTGGGAGACGATTGCGTCTTTGAGACGGTCATTGAAATAATCTAAAATTTCCCATTTTTATAAAATAGTGATATTTAAATTTTCATAAATCTGTCAATTAAATCAATCGGCGTAATAATAATAATAAATAATAATCGGAATAATAATAATAATAAATAAATAAATAATAATAAATATGGAATAATAAAAAAATATCTTTAAAAAAAAAAGAGTTCTAGTGCAATTTTTTTCATTTAAGATATTAGCGTCTCAAGAATATTTTGTAAAATATGTTTCACATGGAGGAGGATATATATAAAAAAATTAAAATTCGTAATTCAGCATTTATTGACTCAATTTACATAAAATGTAATAAAAAGATTTGACAGTTTTAATTATATTTTATCAAAATAATTTCAATGAATATTATCGATTTATAATCAACAAAGAGGGTTTCCAATTCTTTCGATTTCATGGTCCTAATACCAATTTTCATTTTTCGCAATTAGTACTAAAAATTCATACTTTTCTATAGTAATCATAGTTTTTTTTTCTCTCATACAACTTTCTCTTCGACTTCAGAATACGTTTCTAGCTTATAGAAGCACAATTAATGTTATAAATAACATTTTATGAATCTTCTAGTCTAATTGTCTTCTCGTTCTCTTAAGATATTTTGAACAACCCCAGCATATTTTCTTTGTTTGCATAACTTTAATATCCACTTTGTTTCATAATCATGTCTCGATGATGTAAGTAATTTGCTTTAAAATTGGAACACTCTCTAAAACTAAATAAAAGATAACAATCTTTAAGGAACTAGCTCATTAACTCCTTGTGTAAGCAAACAGTTATATTGGACTTTTTTTCCTTTCCAAGTTAAATATTGGAAGTCTAGTTTAACCTTAATTTTAAGTTAAACATATACTTCTTAGAGAATAAGGTAAAAATCTATTATTTTTGTCTTCTTTTTGACAACAGCATGATTTGAACATCATTTCATTAAATTTCAATAAAGAAAGGTATATTAAATTGGAAATATTTTAGTAAATATTCTTCTTTGCCTTTAAACACTATACCTTAGTATCTCACGTAATTTCTGAATGAGAAATTAAGGTGAAAATTTACTATGATTATCATTCGAAATTTAAAAATTTCTATGACTCATATATACAATAAAGGAACGACTACACAATGTACATATATGTCTACGGAATGTCTTTATAATGCACAGACATTTTGCCGATTTCGTTATTACCATTACAAATTTCACACTATTCTAGCTTTTGTATCAAACAGTTAACAGTTTCATGAAATTGAAGGGATCAATTTCATGAAGGATTCACCTTCATGGCTTGAGAAATGTTATATTTATTGAGAATTGAACACCGTCCTTAGATAAATCGAGTTTTTTTTAAAATGTGGACGGGCTGTAGCGAAACAGGATGCCGACATCGTCATTTAATTGCGGCTCAAAATTAGCAGCTTAATCTTCAAATTTCCTTTGTATAGCTTCAAAGCTAGAGCGTTTATTTAATTAAATGAACTTAAAATTAATCGTTTGCTCTTTTAGAAGAATAAATAAGAACAATTCTTAAAAGAAATTTTGTTGGCAATTTTGAAAAATAGAATTTTAAAAATTTTATTTGTTTCTTACACTTTAATATTAAATTTATAATTCCTCATTATAATTACTATAGAATTTCGAATTCCGTTTTTTCACTAAATATTGTAAAACGCATTGAACGAAAATTTAATTAAATTAATTGATTAACTCAGAATGAAGCTCTGAAAATATTAAAATAATGTATTGTAATTTAAAATGTAAAGATGTAGAGAATTTCGAAGCCTTTACTTATAATGAAGTGAATGAAAGTTTAATTCCCTACTTAATTTTTATGAACACGAAATAAATCAAATTAAATATAAATAGGAAAATTCTAGAACATTTCATTCTAGAACATAACATATTATTAAAAATATCAGGCACATATCATTGCATCTGTATAGATAATATGATCTGCACAATTTCTATAAAATTCTATGTAATTATAATTTAGAAAAACAGTTCTTATATCAGCTAAGTAAAGTAATTTAAAAGTGAGACTCAGTGAATCTATATTAAAAATAAATAGAGATATTTTAAATTTTCTGGTAACAGATGTAATATGTTTAAAAACTAATTTTTAAGATTCTGTGTCTTTAAGATTCTTATTGTGAAGATAATAAACTGTGAATAATTTGAGAAAATGGAAATCTCTTTTGAAGTCACGACTTTACAATAAAATTGAATTACAAGTTCTTGTAAAAAAAAAGCATAGTTGTTTCATGAAACGGCAACGTTGCTCACCGTTCTGTCTGAAATTTTCACACATATAATTATTCTAATTTGCCTAAATTATTCAGTATTGATTTGACACTCAATTTTTTAATTTTACATAGAATTATGTAAACATAAATAAAATTCACTCTGATTATGTATGCATGTTCCACAGTTCCTGTCAAACAATTGGCTCTAATTCAGCAAAATTTTGCAGTCATATTAATTAAAAAAAAAAGGGAAAATATTGCCCACTTTTAAAATTCATAAAACGCTCAATTAATTAGAAATTAATCGAAATTTCCTTTTTTCCAGCAATAACTTCCACGAAAATTATTTAGGAAGAAATATTGTAACTATTTATTTTTAACTATCTTTAAATTTTAAATTATTCAGGAGGGAATATTTTAAAAATCTCTTTAGATTTAAAATTTTACCATTTCAGTAAAATCAGTTTCATTTCTGTTCAATATTTATTTCAAATGTTTTAAAAATAGTTTAATTTTAAAATACTTTTTGGTTTTTTTTTAAAATTTTCTGTCAACGAATTGCACAATGTGAAAGTATAATAATAGTTAAAAATTTATAATTGGAAATTTTAATGAATCACCATGTTTAGTTCTTTCAGGTCCGAAAAACACATTTTTGGACTCTGTCAAACTATGAACAACGATAGCTCAAAAAGATTTTCAGTTAGACGGATAAAATCACGGTAAATTAAGTTAGTCTGACAGTAAATATTTCTACTCCAAAATTACAGATCTATTTCAAATTTGGAGCGAAATTCATTCACATAAAATCTGTCTACCCACTTTTCTGAATGTAAATCAACGCAATAATTACAAAACAAAGAGGGTTATATGTAAAAAAAAATTGGAACACAGATTTAACACTTAAAGTGTAAATATGTGAGTCATATCACTGACTCTCCGACCCGCCCGAAGGCACACGGATAATAAATGCTGAATATATGGACCGCCGCAACAACAACATTGGCGGGAACTGTGATTGAGTTCTAAGGGCCATCACCGGCCACGGTACAACCCTTCCGGAAGGAAGTACGTTCCGTCATCCACGGGAGGAGTCGAACCCCCCCCCCCTTTTTCATGCACCCTCCAAGGTGGCGAGATCCAACCACCATGCCAGAAGCATCTCATACTCATTTCGAAATGCCCCCCCTCCCCCGAGAGGAATTGTAAATATGTATTGCATTTACTAAGAATCAAATAAAGCAAGGAGTTGACTGTATATCTGTCTGTTCACAAATAACTAAACGTGATAAGAACGCAATAATTTAAAAGATGTATGAAATTTGGTACATAAACAATTGCCTTTATTTCTACTTTATTGACTGATTTGTGTTTTCCTTGCTGGACAATAGCATCCGAAAGGAAAATTTGGTTTTCTGGAGAATTTTGTATTAACCCTATCTTTGCGATTAATAGTAAAAAACACCCGCCAAAGATCGCATGCTAATTTGTTCTTTTATTTACCAATGACATACAGTTAATAATACACAAGTATATATATTAGAGAGTGTGCGGCGCAGTTTCGAAGAGACCACTCCTGTTGATCAGTTTTTCGGTTAAGCAACATGATTAGACAAACAGGCAGAAAATGTGCTTTTAGGCGAAATTGGTCCAAATTTGATACAAATGCACAATTCAAGAAATAAAAGCACGGGCAAACAGAGAAAGTTCTAATGATAGATTTCATCCAAGATTTGATAAATTTTTTTATTTTGGTGTAAAGATCGGAAGATGAATTTTATATATCCACTTTGTTTGTTTAGTTATTTTTATACTATTTGCTGACAGACAGGCACAATCCTAAAAATAGAAGTCAAAGGCATCCATTAAAATCATTCTTCATTCATTAAAATCGCGAATAATTTTTGTAATGATTATACTTTTTTAAAAATCTGTATTTTACATAAAGAAACAATTTAAGTTCTTTGAAAGTAATTTTTTTAAACTCAAAGGAATATAAAATTGATCTCATATTTCTTTGAAAACAAATTTTTACTCTCGCATTTCATTCTATTTAAAACTTCTTTTGAAAATGAGTATCTCAAATGAATTGTAGAAGTTATAGAAATAAAAATACACATAGATTATAATTTACATCTGAAATATATTTCACGAAATCTTTATTTGTTATTTTTTTTTCTCTCCTCGATATTAAACGTAATTGCTGTCATGGATATTTTTATTATAATAAGAAAACAACTCTCTAATCCTTTGGCGAAAATATGAAAAAAAAATATATTTCAATTAAAAGCGCAACATCTACTCCATTCGAAGTAGAGATGAAAATAATTTTTTTCAGCATGAATAAATAAAATGTGAAGCGGTTGACTGAGAGGATATTTCTGAAAATGTAATTTTTTTTTCTATTTTATTATTATTAATGAAGATTAAAAATATGATAAGCCTCCATATAAATTGCAGCAAGAATCTACTAAATTTTAATGTTTTTCAAACACTTTAAACTTTATTTATTTTACATTTTAAAGACGGAATTTTTTAATTTATCCTTATAAGCTAGAGTTTTGAAATTATATATATTTGTTTATTCCATAACAATATACTACTGTTTAGATTTAATTTGCTGTGAATTGATTAATTCACTCAAATTTATCTTCGTATTCATCTCATTATTATTTTTATATATATAATACTGAAAACTTAAAAGCCAGTCAATATAGCACAATAAAATCTTAAGTGAGCCTAAAATATTTTTTGACTTGCCCACAAGCACTTATATATTCAAACAGTAACTGCGTAACTTTTTTTTTTTTTTTTGCTGAAACTTCGAATGATGGATAAGGTGTCATCAACATCTTGCTTGGTGTTCGATCAATTACGATTGACGCAGGCTAATAAGGTGGAAGTTGAAGGTCAAGGTCAATTATGAATGAAAATCGTCGTCGGAAAATTAGAATAATCTGCAATCTATTATATACTGAATGACCATACAATCCTTTTGTTCTCTAATATAAAATGCGGTACAGTTTGGAAGATATCTAACTTATTACCACTTTGACATGAAAATTCATTATAATATGAAGAAACCATGTGATTTTCAACCGTTGTGAACTCAATATAAGTACATTTCAATACCGGCTAAATGAAAATTTAATTATCAATTAAACTTCGCATGTTTATATTCATCCGCAGTTATTAGGGGATAAATTAGACTTGCTATGAAGATTCTAGCTAATGGCGAATTTTTTTCTCCTATATGAAATGTGTATATAACAAATTTCATCAAAATCCGATAGGCAGAGGGGAGCAGTCTGGATAAGATAAGTTTAATTAAACCACCCTATACAAAGAGAAAATAATATTGTGATTGCCAAAAAAATTCGACCTCAAGATTTTGATGTATTCCCACATTTTAAACTTCTCTGAATCAGATAATTATATCTATCACTCTGTATTCTTGTAAGTAAACAAGTTAATTCAACCGTTCCAATCTTTCTCGATAATCTCGAATAAACTTACCAAGCCTTACATGGCATCGGGATACAATAGTTACGAAATATTAACTTTTGATGTGAATTCAGCATTTTTACAGAATTTATCGTGTCATCTTTGGCGATTAATCCCTTGCATGCGTTAATAGCATAAAAATCGAATTTGTGTTCTAGACACGTTTTTCTCAACTGATCGAAACGAAAATTTGACACAAAACTGCACTTATAAAATCATGTACCAAATTTGGTATATTTAACTCACTGCATTTCTGAATTATTGAGTTTATATGTTTCTGAAAGTACAGACAGACAGACAGTCAACCCGTAGTTGGATTTGGTTCAAAATCTGACAGATGTCTACACAACAATATCGAATAGTAAATCCCTATATTTAAATATGTGTGTCGAATTTTATCTATCTAGCTCTGTTCGTTTCGTAATGATCGTGTTAACTTATATTTGAACGGCCGGACATGCGGACTTCTAAACAGATTTTACTCAAAATTTGTCAGCAAATTTTTTGTAAAGTCATATACGAAATTTTAACCACCTAGCTCGAAATGTTTTTGAGATGTCTTTGTTACAGACAGACAGACGGACGGACATTTTTCAAACATGTGTTTTCGGAACTCAGGGAGATCTAAAACGTGGAGATTTAGTAAAATCTTGAATTTTTTGATGATTACTATACTATAGTATTAACTATAGTACTATATATACTATAGTAACCAAACCGGTGGTTTGGTTATTATTAATACTAACCGGTTAGAATTAATAATAACCAATTGTTCACACTGATCGTAACAAATACATATCCATCAATGGTTTCTTTTAAACACGCATAACAGGTGGCAGAAAAAGAAAGCATTTTATCGGTAAGCATTTTATTACCACTTTGGTTTAATATACTATCGACTATAATCTCATCCCAGTTTTCGTCCTTTCTCTTTTTTCTTGCATCAGAGATATATTTCATATATTGTCAGTTTGTCATTTGGTATCCTGAGGAATTCTTAGGAAATGTGTGAAATATTAATCGCTTCTTACATCGTCGAATAATATGCGGCATTTTATAAAATTACAAGTATTTTACAGAGCGTCAATCCTTCATGCATTTTCAATATTATAATGATATTTATATCCGTTATG
Source organism: Argiope aurantia (assembly GCA_026543865.1). Taxonomy (NCBI): domain Eukaryota; kingdom Metazoa; phylum Arthropoda; class Arachnida; order Araneae; family Araneidae; genus Argiope; species Argiope aurantia. The sequence continues at coordinate 57,616 of JAPMOR010011467.1, forward strand.
AATTGCTGGGATTTCTTCATCTTTGATATATAAACTATAATTGAAAGTAATAATAGAATAGTTATATTGAATTGAAGGTAGTTTGTTTTATTGGATACCTTCATATCATTTCTTATGTTTTGAAATAGTATCTACATGTAAACGTTATCATGTTAAATTCAAACCAGTTTAAATTTAAAGCAAATATTATGTGACTTTAAAAAGGCGAAATGTGGTCTAGAATTAAAATATATATTTAAGAAATAAAAAAAATGTTACATTTTTATTAACTTGGAAAAGTTGAAGTTTCACAATATTTTAAGATGTTTTGTTCATTTCTTATCTATATTCACTAATAAATTCAGAATTTTTTAAATAATGAATAAGATAAAACTTATAAACTTTAAACGAGCAATTCTTGTATATATAAAAATATATTTCGTATATGTATCTCGGAAACGACTCTAGCGATTTAGGTCAAATTTTATCCTTAGTTAAGATTTTGTTTTTTAAGTTTCTCTATATAGGCGTCTTTCCTGAAAAAAAAATGGCGATTTTTCACGCGCACATACAAAACCATTTTTTAGGACTAATTATTAGATTCCTTTACTATCTACTCTCATGCTGACAATGTCATATGGCATCATCGCGTTAAATTTTTGTGGCATTTGCATTGTTACCATAGGAATATAACCTGCTGGTACCTCAAAATTTTGTGAGATGGCGCTATATGACATTATCCGAATACGAATATGTTCGGCTCACATCCAATAGCAACAATGCGATTATTGTGTTAACTACCAATTAATTTGTTGTGATGATGATGCTGTCGTATCCGCGTTAAAACGGAAAGGGGTTGCAGTAGCCACTGAGGGTAAAAACCCCTGAGTACCCAAGGGCAGAAGTCTGACTTCTAGCTCATATGAGGATGAAACTCACACACATTCGCTTACACAACCCCGTCTTACAGGAGGGGGGGGGGGAGGGGCACATTCACACACTTCACAGACAGAACACAGAACAACCATGCCCGAACCGGGACTCGAACCTAGGACACCCAGATCACGAGGAAGACGCGCTACCCCTATGCCAGGACACCTGCGATCATTTTGTTGTACAAGTAACATTACAGTATCTAAATATTTTCTTTAAAAATGCACGATTTGAAAAAATAAATAAATAAATATATAAAACCACCTGTTGAAGGAAGATTACAGGTACTTTAATAAAGTGGTTAAGAAACGCTTACTTTAAAAGTCCGAAAATTTATTTCAAACATCCATCTCATTCTTAATGTTGTATTTTAATGTGAATATTTCGATTCCAAAAAACGATATCAACATTACTCATCTGTAAGTGTATTCCATAAATTAATTTCGAAAAAAGTAAAGAAAGACCTTCCTAAATTTGAAAATCTGATATCTTCAGGGGATAATTGCATTCCGTATTTGTATGGAATTTCGGAATTACTTTTTTACTTTTAAAAATCAGGATTAAAAATCCTCATTATAATACTTATAATTAAAACATTAAACATATTTTCGAAGACCTATGTTCTGAATGAGGAGATTAAATTGTTAAAATTGTTTAAGGAAAACTGAATGTCTTAGGGTCAGAAATTACTGCAAAACTCCATTGTCAAGTTTTAATGAAAAATTAGTTGAATCTTCCATCCATTACATGCTTCCAGAACTTCTTAAATTGTCATGAATTTTCTATCTTCCTGATTTCTAATCCCCTTAAGTACCTGTTAATATGAATATTTCAATAGACATTTTTGCTTATAACGGAGTATTAAAATGCTTAAGTGAAAAGCCTTGACTCGATGAAATTTGAATTTTCATTTATTAGTTAATAAAAGTGTAAACACAGCAATTCCCAGAACAGGCTGCCCTCACCAAAATTTAATAATTATTTAATAAATGACTTGAAATGATGCAGTGAATAATTATTTCCAAAATTGGACCTTTTCTGCTATGAATGAAATTATTCATCTTTAGAAGATAGTTTACGAAAACAAATAAAATCGTAGAAACAATTTTTTTTAAAAATAATTTGTTCATTTGTAAAATATTACGATAAAAATATGTAAAGTTTAAAAGATTTTTTCTCATTTTCAATGTCTATATAAGCTTTAAAATGAAAGCACCTATAGAAACCTTAAGCATTTCGTGTGATTTATGAGCAAATTAGCTTATATATCCTCTGTTTCCCGAGATTAAAATGCTTTCATGTCCAATATTTTTAATGAAAAACTACTTTATATGAATCATTATAATATATAAAACTGCTTTATCGTCTGAAACATTAAAAAAAATTAAAATCGGAATATCAGTTAAACCAAACGATTTTTGAAAAGAATCAGTTGCTGATTTTTTGCATTTGCTATATCAATATTGGATGCTATGATATCATGCTATATTAATATATTAACATTTTTTTCACAAATATTGAAGTAAGGAATGCTTTAATGAAAGATTTTGGACATTTAATTAAATAGTTAATTTTTCACCAATAACGAAACTAATTCAATTAATGATTGATGCTGCTATAAATTGCTAATCGTCTGCTTCAAAATTTTTCTTTCAGTATTCCTTCAAAATTCTATAAATGTTATTCCACAACTGTTCTTGCTCTAATTAATTTTGAAAAAATACTGAAATTAGGAAAAAAAATAAGAAATGAAATTTAAATCACTGAAATGTAATTGTTTCTAACTTTAATTTCGAATAAAAATTAATTTTATGAGATGACATTTTCTAAAGATAAGCGGGGAAAATTGAATATTTGAATTTAATTTTTGATTCAGTGAAATATTAATAATGAATTTCGCTGCAGAAGAGAAGGTATATTTATACAAATTAATTTTATTTTTATTATGCTATTTTTATTAATTATTATTAAAGTAGCACATCTAGCCTCAGATCATCTATTTTTTCCTTTCAAAATCATCTTCCTCTATTCAATTATTTATTAATTTTTGAAAGATTAATAAAATTTAACGAAACAATTACTCGAAAGAAAATAAGTTTAATTGAGAGTGTAAAATTTTGAAATTTAATATGATATACAAATATTTCTGACGGGATTATTTGTTTTGCAGTTACTACTTAAAAGTAATATTTCAGTTAATTTATGTTTAATTGAAAAATTAATTACATTTTGCACATTGAAAAGTGTTAAATTCTTTCGCATGTCATTAATGCTATAAATGCAATGTTTGGCTGAATTACGTCTAGTTTCTTAAAACGAAAAATACAACACATATATCTAGATATGATTACATTTATTTATATTGATAATGAAATGTAGCCTTTTCTCATACATATACGAGATTATTATTAAAGTCCTTTAAACTCCATTAAACTACAAATGGCCATAGCCAGGGAAGTATGTGTACTTATATTAAAGTGACTATTTTAAATTTATTGATACAAGTTAGAGTGTCAATTGCGACGAAATAACGGAGTTATAAAAAGTAAGGAAAAAAAAGCAGATCTCCAGAAAGTTGAAATAGAGAAATATGCATTGTACCATAATAAATGCTCACGGAAATGTTTCATTAAAATTGGAGGAGATGTCAGCGATTAAAATTATAAACTTTCCGTGACTTGATAAAGGGTTCGTCTAAAATTTAAAAATGAATTCTATGATATTGCCATTCAGTTCAAAAGAATTAAGCAATGACGAAGTGAAATTTCAGCAGCGAAAAAAGGAAACAATAACAATGAGAAAAAAAAGGAGGGGATATGAAGACACATTTTTAAATTTCAGGAACGAACTTTTTTTTTCCAAGTTACAGAAACTTCATAAATGTAATCGCAAATATTTCCGCCAGTTTTACAGAAAACATCATGAACTGTTTTCATATATTTTTATTTTGGTATAGCATGCATTTTCTAACTGGAGTTTTTGGCTGATTTTTTAAAAATTAATTTTTGTAACTATAATTTCGCCACAGGCAGCCCTGCAATCTATCTCAATAAATTCATAGTCATCATAGCCGTTTGGAATTTAAGGACTTAAAAGGATTTCACCGATCATTCCAAATAAAGTATCTTCTCACTGAAGTCTAGTTTTAAAATATATTATTCAAATGAAACTATTCCTCATTTTTCATGACTGTTATTAAAGGCTCAAATATATCACATTTTTAACCATTGCAGATTAAGGAGAAAAAAGTTGGAATACCTACATGAGAATTTAAAAAATTAATCTCTTTATAGTCAATGTCACCTCAAGTTTATAGCAGGGGTCAAATTATAGATGACTACATTACTAAAAAACGACGAAGTAAGAAGATCTTGTTTGTGAATATTTAAGCAAACGTTCAGATAGTAGAGTAGTTTTATTTTTTCTGTAACTGTTTGATCAGATTTTATTTTATCTTCTGATGTTTCAAATTTATTATAATTAAGAAATAGTGTTTTATAAAGAGACAAGGGAAAAAATTGCTACGTCTCTATTTTTTAGAACAGAAATATTGCTATTGTGTTATTCACTTTTTTTGAGAAAAATTACAAATTACAGAATAGTATAACTGTTGGCGCAGAATAAGTATAATTGTTAATGATAAAGAAAAAAAATCAGAAAAATGCAATTTGCTGAAAAAAAAGAGTCGCAAAAACACATACGAAAAAGTTACCAACTTCTACAATTATTTCTCAGACAAGATGTTTGATTTTGAAATATAATTTTTAACTCAAACAGCTAGTTCACTTTAAACTCCTCGTTTGCAAACATAATAAATAATCATTAAAATCTTGCAACATTCCTCAAATATATAATATTTATTATATATCTCTTAAATATGTATCCATATGTAGAATATGTATAAGAAACATTTAATTCTTAAAAGAAAGTTGAGAAAAGTTGCAATTTTATAAGAAACTTAAATATATACTAGCCGCTTTTGACGACTAGTTGTTCGATCACCATATGAACAGCATTAATTTATCAATATACATCAACTTTGATGAATTGTTCTTATCATAACAAATGAAACTGCAATTTTCAATTTCATTTGCGAAATAAACAAACCTAGAGTATTCTAATTGGTTAGTTATGCAAGTACAGGATGAAACTAATTGGCGAAACTGATTCAGTTATTGAGGCTCGGAGCTTATTTTGTGATATTACTTGATATGGCGGGTGAATTATAGAAAGTGATTATTGATGACATATTTAGAAGTCAAGACATGAATTTCAATATGAAATAATAAGGATTAAAATCGGTTCAGTGGTTTTGACTGGTGAACTTTATTTGAAACCTGAAGACTATAACTTTCAAGCCTTTTTATTTATTGCAATCGTTACTGCAGTTTAAATCCGCTGGATGAAAGCATATCAAAACTAATTAAGCGCTTATGAGTTTTGACAAACCCAATAACTCCTTCAGAAATATCTTATGGTCATCGTCTATTTTTGAAAGCCAAACCCAATAACCCTCGCCTTTCTGTTTCATCTCTTTCTATTTCTGCAGACCGTAAATCGCCAGGGCGTTTTACTGGCTGAAGGAAGTTGGCGACATTATTTCTCAAGTTTGTGGAAAGGGAAATTTAATTTGCTTGGTCAACTGAGAGAGTCTACAAATCAGGACGCAGGAGAGAAAAAAAATAAACAAAATGTCCTCGTCTTTAGCTCCCTGAGTTGTTTATCGTGTGTCTCTTGGCTATAAACTAATGAAGAGAGTTAATGTATTACCCTTATTTTCTCTGAACACGGCTCGCGTCATGGATTGGGCTGATTTTGGGCGAGTAATCGTATACCAGGGAGATATTGCAAATTAGTAATATGGTGGGAAGCGTGTGAGATGGTTGATGGGCCGACGAGTGATTCAGGAAGAGTGAAAAGAAAATTTTGTACACATTTTTTCAAAAATTGAATTCCCGTAGATTCTGGATGTGATGGAGTTATGAAAAGGATATTCAAATGATTTTTTTTCCAGGTAAGATAAACATTTTCCTTTAAAATTAGTCTAATTCAATTTTTCAGATATGATTAATAAATTATTTGATTAGTGTTTCATTATTTAAATTCACACCTAAAATTTCTTTTTCGATAATTTTAGTAATATGATAAGAAAAAAAATTTCAGTTGTCCCGGATAAATTAATAGATGATTTAATAATAATCGTTTTCTTATTTGAACTGTTTCTTTACGTTTCTTGTGCTATAATTTTAGAAATATGAGTAGAATTTATATTTGCAGCAGTTATGGCTATAAGTAATAACTGATTTAATAATATTTTTCTGTTTGAGATGGTTCTTTATGATTCTTATTCGATAATTTTAGAAGTACGAGTAAAATGAAATCCAGTCATTTCATAATTAAGATATGAATAAATAATCGTTTACATATTTGAGCTGATGCTTTACGTTCCAGGTTCGATAATTTTAGAATTAGAATAATATTTAATATATGTATATATATTCTGTAGGCAATGAAATATTTTCAAATCAAAATTTTCTTATAATTTCACTGAAGAATTTGATATGTTCATTCAATAACGTTCAATTTTTGAGTAGGTGATAACTACTCACCTATTTTTTATTTAATATTCCTAATTTCTGAATAGTTACTTTTATAAAACTGTTTGAATTTTGCTTCTTGGTTTCTTTTTCGAGATGTAGCATTGATTTTTATAATTTCTTAATTCACGTTTTCTTTGCTGTTTTAGATATTTAAATGCCATTTTCTTCTATTCTAATTTTTCTTACTGAAAATTAAAAATGCAATGCATTTTTTTTCAATTTTGGTATAATAATTTCTCAATATAATTTGTAATTTTTTGAAGTTGATAATAAGAAATATGTTGATTTTTAAAAAGTTCGTTGAATTCTTCATAATGCGGAAATACAATATTTTAAGACTAAATTCATTCGGCTTACTCCCTTTTAACTAAAATGACCGTATTTCTTCGAATTTTCAAAATGCTTTAGATTTTTAACTGATATATTTTATAAATTTTTAAGAAATGAGCTAAGAGACAATTACTAAAATATGAAGAACTCAAATGCTTTAAATTTTAGTTTTGATCACAATCTTTTAAAGGAATTGTTTTATTAGATTCGTGATAGTTCCTTTTTCTTTTTAGTATACACAATTTTCAAAAAGAAAGAATTTTCAAAGCAAAGAAAAGAAGAATTTTGCATGTTTGTCTGTGAACATGATAACTCAGAAAACGCGTTGAGCTAAACGGATGAAATTTGGTACATGAACTAAGCACTAAATTTGCAGACTACAATATGAATGAAATCCATTCTTATGAAACTTCCATTTATAAGTGATTACTTACAAAAGACAATGAAATATGGTGATAAATTTAGTTACAGTTTTAAAGTGTGTATGTGCATATTTATTTGTATGAAACAAGTGCATTGATCAACGGGTTGGCCATCAGTCAATCTGTGCATTTCCATCGATGCAAATACGATAACTCAAATACGCAACGACATGGAGAAATAAAAATTCGTATTTGATTTTATTACTAAAACTGCTGTTCTATGCTAAAATTTAGGTTCGATCGGTTGACAAAAAGACGCCCAAAAAGCAAATTCAGTTTTCTTTGCTATACTATAAAGCAGAAAGCGTTGAGAATCTGAAAATATAAATATGAGCACTCGTAGCTTTCACAGCTTTGATTTAATAACTTTAGTAAAATCCAGATTTCTTTTCAGAATCCAACACATGAATTTTTTGTGTTTCGTTCTATTGAGATGAAAAAAAAAGTACGAGTTTTAAACTCCTATTTATGAACGATGTAGTTAATTTGACATATAATTACAGTTTTAGTCACACGATATCATACAAAATCGTTCATTTATTGTTATAATTATTGGTTATCGATTTTACATGTATGCGAATGTATAGACCGAGAGATGGTCAACTCTTTCGCTGATTTGGTTCAAAATTTGACAGATTTAGTTTAGTTATATTAACGCTCCTTTTTAAAGTTACGCTAGGGCTATTTTGGGATGGATCTCATATTTTTGAACCATGGGCAGATGACAAAGACGACATCTGAGCGGGCAGTCCTCTTTCCACACCACACCACACCAACGGGAGGTCGTTTGGCCCGGACTGATTTAACGTGCACCAGACCCGCTCACACGACGGTTCTTCGGTGGAATCGGGTCACGAATCTGAAACCCTTCGGTTCTGAAACCGGGACCTTACCACCAGGTCACCGCGGCCCTTAAAATTTGACAGAATCTGTATTTTTGATCATTAAATTATATAAGAATTTCATTTATCCAGATCTTTGCGTTTCGGATTTATTGTCTTCACTTGAATTGGGACAGATAAACAAACTTTGTGATTTCGCTCAAAATTTGGCAGAAATCTATAAATTTGATATAGACACCCTATATCAAATTCCCTGCGTTTAATTCAAACTGCATTTGAGTTACAGTCTTCACAGACAGATAGACAGACATAATTCCAAATATGTGTTTTTCGGTTTCAGGGAGGGCGAAAACGGGGATTTACATCAAAATTGTTAGGTCAAATTTTTCGACGATCACAATATTTTATCTTAATTTATGAGAAATTCAATTCAATTGTGGATCTAGAAATATAATTCAATTAGGTTTTTTAAACATTAGATTGATAGATAATAACATTCTATTGCAAATTAATACATTTTAGAATTTTCTTTCAGTTAACTGATATTAAGTTTCATTTACCGTTTGTTGCACTTAGAGCGGTATTCTTGCTAACTGACAGGAGCTTCAGAAAATAAACAGAGAAATCACGCCGTAATCCTTTATGTAAATATGGCGAAGTGTCCTTTTTCGAACACTACCTTTTATCAAGTCCTTTAAGAATGACACTTTGACAGATAAGAATCCAAATTTTTTGTTAGTGTTTGAAGAGCATTTATTTTTTCTTCAAATCCTGTGAATAAGCTTATAATTTTATTAAAGATAATTGAAATTTTTTAAATCAGTGGCATTGAACAAAATCGTGATTTTTTTTTCATTTATAAAGCTTAACAAAATGTGCACTTTTTTTTTTACTGCGACCACTTTTTTTGCTGATTCCTTATTATTTTAAGGATTTCTTTTGGATCACTCATTGGGAAAAAGGCTAACTTTTTACAGTGCTAAAATCAAAACTGATCTGCATGTTCAAAATAATTGGCAAAATCAAGTTCGTAGCTTCAGTCATTGCATGAAATTTGAAAACATAATTAATAATAAAACCTCTGGACACCTGTATATTTCATTATTAATCATCGCCCTCCACTCTCCATTTCCGAATAAACTATCAAAACAGAACCAAAAAGAATACTTTTCCGTAAATGCTCTGCTCTCAGTAGAATTAAGATAATAAAAATATCACTCAAGTTTTATATTCAATATTCGTTTCAATAAATATTTATACTAGTTCAAGAAGTTATTTATTACTGAAAGAATGAGCTAGTTTAATTAAAATTATTCATATTTGTATTTCTTATGGTGCCTTTTAACTCCATATAAAAAAACTTGCAAAAAAAGTATATTTCCCCTTATGATTTATAACTAACTTTTTGCAAATAAATTTTATTTTTTGATGGCATTGATTTGAGATAAATAGTAGATCAGCGCTATTGTTATGAATTTTTTCTTATACGAAGTATAAAGAAAGTATTGAAATCGTCAAGAAATTTGAATTCAATATTTTGAAGAATCTCTACGTTTCAAAACAAATTATTTTTTTTAAAAAAAAGATTATGTTTGTCATGATGATAACTGCCAGCGCCCTGACATAGGTTTAGCACGTCTTCCCCGTGATCTGGGCGTCCCGGGTTCGAGTCCCGGTTCGGGCATGGCTGCTCTTCCTCTTTGTTTCATCTGTGAGGTGTGCGGATGTGCCCCCCTGTAAAAAGGGGTTGTGCAAGCGAATGTGACGCATGAAGTAGCTAAGTCGTACTCTTTGTCCTTGTTGGCGCTACTGAAAAACAGGAGACGCCTCCTCGGCTTAAATCGTTGACAGATAATTGTTAGCGGACTTGTAAGGTGCCCTAAATCACAACAACGTCATGATAACTCAAAAACACTTTGTACTAGACAAATTAAATTTGGCATGTAATTGAAATCCACTTGTAAGAAATATGTTTTTATTGCCTTGTAAAATGAAATTGATTGCTATTAAACTCAATGAGTAATTTAATTTTGTGCATAGATTTATAAAAAATTGTTCATTACATTTTCAACCAAATCCATCAGAGTATTAACAGTTTGTCTGTATTCTTTAGTTTGTATTTTAAGCTCGGTACTCAAAAATGCAAAAACTTAAAAAATGTATGTGATTTTATTACTAAAATTATTATTCTCTTTCAAATTTTGATTTTAACCTATCGAAGAAATTGGCACCCAAAATATATATCTGGCTTCCTTTTCTTTGAAGGACAAAACTTTTATGTGAGTTCGCACTCATATTCGAAGTCCAGAATTGTGTATAGGGATAAGGACTATCACTTTTATTAGAATATGTGGGAGGAAAACACTCCCTCTGGCTTTCTATGAAATGAGGACCTGATCAATCTAGAAAATTATTCGCTGAGTTTATTTAAATCTTCGATCGCATTTAATTAATTCTAACTAAATGAATAAATTAAAAAAAAGGTACAATAGTTTTTTCAGCATAAAAGCGCAATAAATGAATAATTAAATATTTGATTTATAACTTTATTCACAGAAAAAAATCCTAAATTAAATGAATTCCTGTTTATAATCGAAAGCAATTCTGGATAAAAAGAACGGAACAAAAATAAGCGAATGAATATCGAAAATATTTGTCAAAATATTACGAGTTTTCAGATGCTGCAGTGAATATCACACGTTTAGTAAACCAAGAATTTATTTCAAAGGTTTCCTCCATGAAAGGCCATTTTCTGAACAAAATTTTGCTTTATCATTGATGCGAAAATCCATTTGATCACTTGTGCCAATTGAATTTTTGCAATCATGAAATTGTGAGAAAGGTCAAATAAGGAATTATTATATTCGTAATTTAATTATTTATAAATCAAGAAAGTAACAACGCCTACTGTGACCATTATTACGCTCTGAAAATATTCATTATTTAAGGCAACACTTTTGCTGATTCCAGCTCTAAAATGAGAAAATGTTTATCTTTCGATATAAGAGGTTGTTTGAATTCAGAAATTAGAGATAAATCCCTCTTCATGTAAAGACAAAATACAAAACGCCTACGCGAAAACGTCCTACGCATGAATTGAGAAACAGAAGCAAGACTGTTTTCCTCGGCTTTTGGTATTTCGAAAATTTTACATTAGAAAATGTTTGCAGTTGCAGACGATAATAAAATAAAAATGAAAAAAAAAATTAATTCTGAGGAGCAAAATATTTTTTGTGAAGAAAGAAAAAGAAGGATTCAGAGACTTTTGTCAAAGTAAAAAAAGTAAATATTAGCAATTTGACCAAGGCTCAAAATACTTTAAATACATTTTGTTAATAGTTAAAAAAAATTGAAATTTAAGTAAAATGGGAGAAAATGGATGTTGAATTAATATAAAATCTGATAATAATCATATTCATAATTTTTCAAAGATTTTTCTTTATAAAATTTAATTTTATTGCATTTTTTTTCTAGTTTAAATAGATTAAAAATTCCATCTATTTCCCAGTTTAAACAAGTCAACCTTTTTTATACTTAAACTTTTCCATAACTGATTTTCGATTTATTTCTTCTTGGAAGCTTAATTACTTATTAACAAAAGATTTCTCGACTGGATTTATCGGATTAAGAAATCATAAAAATAATTTAAGACATTATTTTTATTAGCTAAATAAAGAACACACATTTTTATTTGTTTTATGTCTGTTAATATTTAATTTAATTATTATTATAAATATCATGGTATCTTGAAATAAATTTATTTTTTATCAACTAATAGGAATTTATGGAACAAAATTTAATAATTTAATTAATTCGTTATTTAATTGATAATTAATTCTCAAAAATAAGATTATAGTGTAATGCCATCGAAAAACCACATGAATATAAATTTTCAAGACTTTAAGCATAATAAGAAGTAAACGCGAAACTTATTAAGAAATTACGTCTTTATAACATAAAAAGAAAAAAAAACATAAAAACATTACATAAAAACAAAAGATGATTATAGAAATAATAATTAGAGATAAATTAACAAATGAATTTTTTTAGCTCTAATAGATTAAAATTTATATATCTTGAAATTTGAACTGCGATAATATAGTTGTAAGATATGGGCGTTTTTGCTGCGGTTCATAAATATAAAAGAAACTAAAGCGCTTTTGTTACCTTTTTGTGAGGAAATAAAAGAAAAGGGGGAGAAAAAAGAAGAAATGACACTAAGTTAAAAATATCATTCTTGGATTC
>JAPMOR010011467.1:74993-90853 GCA_026543865.1 Argiope aurantia
ACACACACACACACACACACACACACACACACACACACACACACACACATATTGATTTCATTTACTGCAAACGAAACCAGTGCCTTTACAGTTTCAAAGTAAAATTGCATACACACATATATTTGCATCCATACACTTCCCCGCACACATGCTCACACACATACACACACTCTATACAACGACCATGCTATCTGTTCTATGGGAAATTCTGATAGCTTGAAGTCATTGAGCAGTTTAATGCAGGGATTTTAAAAATCTCGTAAATTCCAGTTTAAAGAGGGATGAAAGATGTTAACAAAAGATTTGAATCCATTTGACTATAATTTTTGAACTACTGAATAAATGTTGAACATAGAATGTTATTCGAATTAGGTGGATATTTATTTCATCATAGTAAACAACTTTTGTTCTAAAAGTTTATTGATAAGCTTTTAGCTATCTTTTAGGAATTAAGAGTAGATAATATTTCTTATAGATAAAAGGTACATGGATATGTTTATTCATTAAACGTTTAAGTTAAGTGTAAGTTCATAATAAAATGAAAGACCGAAGAGTAGAAGTTTCGAAATTAACTCGATTCTGTGGCAGATACATTATTCTTACGGAGTATATATTTGCGCTTAATCTAAACCTAATAGAATATTTTATTTAAGACCAGCTTCCTGGCCTAGGTATAACGCTTTTTTTCCCGTTAGTTGAGTGTCCCAGGTTCGAGTTCTGGTTCGGGCATGGATGTTCTTTACTTGTGTTCTGTCTATGAGTTTTGTGAAAGAACCTACCCCCTCTTTTAAAAAGGAGCGGTGTAAGCGAGTGTGTAAGTGTTATTCTCGTATGAGTTAGAAGTCAGACTTCTGCCCTCGGGTACTCAGGGCCTTTGCCTTCAGAAGGCTACTGCTCAAATTCGTCTTAAATAGCTGATTACGTCAGCGGGCTTGAATATGACAAGTACATAAGTAACGAAAATATTTTTTTTACTCCATCCGGTTTTCTGCTAAATTTTTAAAAAACCTGCTTTTGGCTAGTTGAATAGAAATTCCATTTTCCGCCTATATTTTCTTATTTAAAGATATCCACTTGTACATCTGAATGACACATATATAAACAAATAAGTAGAAGTGCCTACTTGAGGAAATAAGCAAAAAGAAAAAAGCAATAAGAAAGCTAAAACAAGATCTTCCTATGTTTTAAGCATTGACTTATATTTTTAGAAGTTAATGAACCCATTCATGAATTGCATCAGACACAGGATTGCATTAAACCTTGATACCCTTTTAAAAACGAATAAAATTAATGCACGAGAGGGTTGAAGTTACTTTGAAGATTTTGGAAGATATGAAGAGCTTTAAACTAACTCTTTCTAAGTCCGCACAATAAGCTTTTGTTGGTATCGGCGCTGTTAGATCTAGCAAAATGTGTGTGTGTGGATGTGGAAAAACAAAAATAAAATGTTTTGCTTTAGATAAGTATGTGACAGAATGAAGTGTTTATGAACCGCACAGAAAGAGGAAGAACCTCTTCTCATTTGATAACTATTCTTATTTGAAATGAAAAATGATGATTGGTGTCGTAAAGATACAATGGCGTAATTTCACTTATTTAAAGCCAGGCGTGGCCATCGCAAAATTAATTGATTAGACACGTGGATTTGTGTTTATCTCCATTTGAGAGCACAGACAGTGATTTGCAGCAAATTAGGCTTTAAATCTTCTCGGTGGAAAAATGTGGGTTTGAAAGTTGTCATTTTATTTTCATGCAAAGAGGAAAGTGATGAAATTTGAGATGTATTATTTCTATGATTAAATCCAGCATTTCCCATTTCAGAGTCGTCCCTTGTTGCTATTACTTCAGAACATAGATAGTGATTCGCAACAAATTAGGCCTTAATTCTTCTCGGGGTTGGGATGTGGTTTGAAAAATTGTCGTTTTATTTTCATTTAAAGAGGAAAGGGACTGAACTTGAGATACTTTTTTATTGACTATAACATTTTCCCTTTTGAAATCGTTACTTATTGCTTTTATTTGAGAAATTAGACAGTAATTTACAACAAATTAAGCCTTAAATATTCTCGGGGGGGGGAGAATGTGGTTTGGAAAATTGTCGCTTTATTTTCATTTAAAGAGAAAAGGGACTGAATTGGAGATACTTATTTTTGTATGATTAATTCTAGCATTTCTCATTTTGGAGTTTTCATTTTTGCTATAATTTTCAAATTAATTGCACATGCAATTCAAATTATTGCCAGCTAAGTTATATATATGATAGCACACGACCTATGGAGACATTATAGGAGTACTCACATTAAATCATTATCTTCTATCAAATACATTTTATAGCAGGCTATAATGCATATTCATTATATATTTTTTGAAATAGATTGTGAAATTATTAACAAGCATGGAATGACGCTGGAAGTTAGGGACTTAGATAAACTGGAATTCTTATTTCAAGGTAGCTTATGCGCCCTTCGAATTTTAATTATAATTATTAAACATTTTTTTTTCCATAAATATTTCCAAAATCTAAAACAAAGAAAAGTTTTGAGCTTTTCAATGACTGCCTCAAAAAAGATATGTTTTGGATAAATATGTGAATTTTAAATATTTTGAGTTAAATTTCCAATGGAAAAAATAAAATTGATTTAATTATATCCCAATAATTAAATCAACATTCCTATTTAATGACACTGATATCTATTTTGAAGTTACCTTTAACGTTTGTCTTCTGATATGTATAGGTATATAGTGGTGAGCTGTCTATGTTTACTTTGCTATTGAATGATGTTAATAAACCTGTTTATACGACAAACAAATGAGTTTAAAGAATATTTACTTAAAACTTCATATATCAATATTTGTCCTGTTTCTCTGGATATTATACATAAGATAAACATTGATTATAATTATAATTATTTAGGAACATGCAGACTGCCTAGCAATTTTTTTTCTAAAGATAAATTTTAATCGATTTAATTAAATTAATTTGTACTAAAGGTATTTTTTTATGCATATTCTTTAGAAAAAGTATTAAAAAAATCTGAAATGTTGTTTGGTATTTAACAAATATTTTGGAGAGAATCAGTGTTTTGTATCCAAGTTTAGTTTAGTTATATTAACGTCCCGTTTTAAAGCAACACTACGGCTGTTTTGGGACGGACCTCGTAATTTTGAATTTGAGTCAGATGATGAGGACGGCACTTGAGCTGGCACTCACTTCTCCACACCAAACCACATCAGAGGGAGGAATTTTGATCGGAACGGATTTAGCGTGCACCAGACACGCTTACACGACGGTTCTTCGATGGAATCGGGTCTCGAACGTAAATGTAATTTTTATTAAATTTTGATTAATTTATTTTATGAATTATTCATTATTAATATACTTTTATATGTTAATAATAGATCATTCTGATAATAAATTTAATTTGTGTCATTTCACTTGAATGCTTTTTACTTATCATGCTAATATGTTTAAGACTATCTAAAAACATAATCAGCAATATTAAGGTAATTTAGTAAACTGGCTTGACGACAAAATTGCAGTTCAGTTCCAATTTTTAGAGGAAAGTGGCCCGAAATGCGTATTCAATTAACTATCATTCCCTTAAATTACGCTGTATTATATAACTGTTTATATGGAAGCGTTTAAGGAAGAAAACTATAGCTCGTTAAAACTTGGAAAAACAAACATTTATTTCACTTACTTTTTAAAATAAAACATTTTTAAATGATTCGCATATGAGACTAGATGATGCATTTACTGCTAGATATTACGATTGGAGAATGAAAATCTACTCCTTAATATAGTAAAGTGCCGAATAAAGGCAAGAAATTTGCTTTTTCTTTATATTAAGATTCATTGATTAGTTCTGTTGTATAAACACACGCAATTACAACCATTTTAAACTAGATATTTAGCCGGTTTTCTTTTCCACTACTTTTATTTTACTTGAGCGTTTTTCTGTTTCTAAAGGTAGGATTCTATTATAGAATTTACATTCATTTGCTGATCATATCCATTTCAAATATCCATTTATGGTTTTTTTTTTTAATTTTCACTAAACAGTTTCTCTGCAATAAAAAAATAAAAACGTAATGATATTGCACAAAATACATCAAAGAAAACAAATTAGATATTTGAAGCAAAAGAAAATAGTTCTGTTAATTTATTAATGTTAAATTGTTATTCATGTTAATTTATTAATTTAAACAAAAATCATATTGCATTTGTAAATAATCTGTAATTGGAATTGTTTTTTTTTTGTTTTGCACAAGTTGAAAATCATTTCTTTTTTAAAATTAATATTAAACATTAATTAAAAATCATATTAAAGAGCTAAGTAAATAACAGGTTTATTTCAAAATATAAACACTTTCTGTTTTTTACAAGAAATTAAAAGAAGATAAAAATGGAATTAAATATTTTAATTTGCTGGGCATCATATGAAAATTAACGAAACCTTTCTTGTTAAATTATTTATCCTTTTGCATCGGCACTTTAAAGAAATAAAATATTTCTAAACAATTCAAATGCATTCTTGAATAAATACATGCTTCTACAATGCCTGTCTTTCTTTTATTAAAAAATCATTTTGTATTTAAGATTTTATTTTCTAAGATATGAGAAATTCGTATTATTTCTTAAAGTAAAGCGTTTCATTCGCATGAGGATTATACAAAAAACGTAATTTTCACTTGCATTGTACACGTGGCTGCTTTTTCCAATTAGTAATGATTCATATAAAGAATTAATTGGTATGAAGTAAATGGAGTTTAATAGAATTGTCTGCCTTTATTTAATTGTTTTGAACACAATTAACTTTTATAAAAGGGTTTATGCCTATATTCGAAAAAAAAACTCCTCTAAGGACAGAGAGATATAGTTCAAATTTCCTTTCAAAAAGGTTTTAAACAATATATATATATATATATATATATATATATATATTCTTTTGTATGTATGCAAATATTTTGAAATAGTTTTATTTTAAAGAATAGATGGTAAGAACAATGGTTGTGGAGGTTTCCTGCATATTTTAGCAAAAACAAAATAAATAAATAAATAAATAAAATAAAAAAATAAAGATATGCATTTAATCTTTTCTCCCACCTATTGCGAAAAGCAAGAAGATAAATTTGAATAACCTCCTATAACCTCCTATTGTTGCAATAATGCATGCGAAAAGAACAATTGATGTCTTTAACTTTATAAAAAGTATCAGACATTTCAATTTAATATTATTATTTCTTTAATTTATTATTTAAATGCATGAAACGTTCTGAAAATAAAAGGAAAACCTTTGTTAAATGAAACTTATTTTCATCCTTTAATGGATTAATCCATTAAATATGTTATTTTAAATCTCATTAATAATATGTTTCAAAAGCCTCAGGCGTTATATTTTGCTTTTTATTTCTCATTTACTAATTGAAAGTATTGCAATTGCCAAATAGAGATAAAATATGCTCGATATTTTAACATATCACTACATTTCAAATGCAACTTAAGTCCCCAAAAAACCTCATTTTTGTAATATGTATGCGTGTCTGTCTGTTCAAAACGCTTAGAGTTTGACGGGTGAAGTTGGGCATGTGGTTTTTTTACACCGAATTTGTTGATTACTATCAAACTTTATGCGAATAACATATACGTGAAGTCTATTTATCTGATATATAGATGATAATAACCATGGAAAGGTTTAATGAACATTATTTTGTTACTAGCCACGTTTTGAAAACCAGCTTGTTCGGCCAGATTATTAACTCTTTAGGCAATTAAACACTTAATATTCAATGAATTAAAAATTTGTGACATATTATTTAATGCTTCTGAAAAAGAATGAATGTTATTGAATTAAACTAATACAAGTTTTACAACATTTTCAGCAGTTAAAATTATGTCTATGCAGTTTGTGTTTTTAATGATTCCATGATAAATTGAATAAATTTGACACAGTCTTTTGTTTTGTTTAAATCTTCACGCAAGACTATTTGAAGGATGTTTTTTTTTGTTGATGTTTAAAGATTTACAAGCATCACAGCGGTTTTCTGATTCTAAATCACACATTATTTTAATAATTTCTTATATTTTAGAAGAGCATTCGAAAAATTTCCTATTTCGGAAATTGATTTAGAGGAACATGATTGCATGTTTATCATTATCCAATGTGTTTTTTCCAAACAAAAGGAATTTAAGACACTGGGTATAATATTTCCACTGAACGATTTTCATCAATTGATACTGTCTCGAGGCGGTTTTATCAAGTTTTATATCATATTTAATTATATTTCTTTGTTCTATCTTAATAATTTGACCCAAAAAATATTTTTTCAAAGGAAAGGCCATATCTTTTGGTTTTAATAATTGCACATAATTTTTGTCAATAATTTAACAAACATTCGGAATTAAATCACCATGCATGATTATACTTGCAGTTCAACTGTATCCCAATATTTGAAAATATTAAATAAAGAAGTTTTAGATTAAAAAAATAGACACATTCCTTAGCATATTCAAGTCTTAGTTCCTAAACATGCCTCCACAAAATTTCTTATAAATTTCACGAATGTTTGAATTTGTAGGATGCAAAGACAGATATATTTTTCTGGCATAGTAATAAGAGGATATTTTGTGAGAAACTTTTAAAAATAATTTTTAACTTCAATTATGCAACATTTAGATATACAAAAGGCATTTTTTTCACAATCTTAAGGAGCATAAACAAGTTTTGAAGCACATTTTTATAAAAGAATATAGTTTTCTACGTATAAAAAATTGCGGTGCTTCCCGAGAGTTTCACTGAACCGCTGATATTTCACAGAACAATAAACTCAAGAAGATTGCATAAAAACTACAAAGAAAATTGCTTGGGTTGCATTCCAAGGAGTAATTTAATTAAAAGTTAACAAAACCATCTTGTTTTAAATGAAGATGTAATATTTTAAAATATTTGTTTTTTAGATTTAGTGGAATTTTTCCGTATTTTTATTAGCCTGGAATTGTTTCATATTATTAAAGGTGGAATTTTGAATTCAATTTTTTGCTCTTTTTGCTAAGTTAGTTTCCGGAATCTTTGTACATTTGTTAGTTACCGTTGGCATTATACTATTTTAATATTTTCGGCGTTTAATTATAAGTCAATCGATTGATTTTAATGCAATTTCAATTTCACATCAAAGTTTCATTCTAGCTGTAAATACGAGGAACAGTTAAATATAAGATTGTATATAATTTTAACAATGAATTAAGTCTAAAAAGTATATTTAAATACTAAAAGGTAAAAAAAAATTTTAAAAATCATAAAAAATATTAAATTACAGTAAACATTATAAGAATGCAAATGAACAAAAATTTTTTAGATATTAAAAATATATTAGATATAAATATGGTTAAAATTCCAATTTATTTAGAATATTTTTATCATCTAATTTGATTAAAAATTACTAAATAATAAATATTTTGTCTTAAAAATCTTACTTTTTATTATTCATATAGCATATTTAAAATTGCTGCAGCTCTAATGCTACAACATGTAATCTTCAGGTTAAATATATCAATCTGCTACGAAATGTGTAATTACGACAAATTTTCATGTATTATCATATGGATTTATTTATCTTTCTTTAAAAACATCAGCTTAAACTTAACTTAAATTTTGAAATCTGCAGACAGATGCCTTTCCGAAACATTCAAATATCATTTTGTTTAATACCAGAATGAAAATGGTATTTTTTTGAATGATTGAGAAAAAGTTTAACTTTCTTCTTTATAAAGTATATAAAGCATAGTGTAACTATCAAATATTTCGACGTCAAATGTTCTACCAACTTCCTGTTTTAATCGTGGGATCCAAAATAGGATGTTTTGAAATTATATATATGTTTGTAAACTCGATGCACAGGAAAAAAAAGCAATAATAATAATAATAATAATATTTTTAGTTTTATTACTCAAACTCTAGGTCTTCAAATGCAACTAGACCAAATTCTATGAAGGGTTGATTGTCTATTGATTTGTTTATTCATGCGAGTATGAGAGGGATAGTTCAAAATCGATACAAGCTTGGTGTAGGAATTTCAGTATGTATCTAGCATTCCCGATTCAAGTTACAAAGATATAATTATCTTATTTTAATCACTCTATTAACATTATAATTAGGAAAAGTTGAAACAAATATATGAAAAGTATTTTTTGAATCCAAGTTATCTTTCAAACATTTTTAATTCGGCGATTTTGTTGATTTAATGAGAAAACTCTCAGTGATTCTTATGGTATCAATAGGTAATTAATTCCCATCAGAAATTTATTTTGGTAAACAGCAGCAACAACACATAATATCAATTTTTACAACACCTAAAACAAAATTATAAATGTTTAATACATGTCATGGAAAAACTTTAACATTGGAATAAATAAATTTTAATCAATAGCTGCAACATTTGAATTTATTATTAGAAATTATAACATAATACATAGTATGATATTAAAAATGTAAAACTCCATTGCAGTAAATTTTATAAAAACTTGCTATTGCAATTTCTTAAATGTCTTGCTATAGTTATTTTTTGTATTTGAAAAAAAAATTGTTTAATCGAAATTGTTATTAATTTTTATTAATATTACAAAAAAGCCTTCTTTGACGACCAGCTTTTTACCTTTAATCTTGTATTATTGGGATCTTAAACCAATGAAGAAATATGTTTGGTTGTTTAAGATTTCTCCTTTATTTGATATAAATAAAATTGTAACATTAATTTTCATGTTGCGTCTGAAAATTAAGAAGTGGTTAGGAAATTTTCAATGAAATTTTTATGGCTATTAAATTAATAATTAATTTTTTAATACTTAAATAATGTCTGCTTTACACTCATTCAGCATTACACTAGTAAGCAGCATAGAGACATCCCAATTTGATTCAGTAAACGAAATCAAACGACCAAAGAAAAAGAACTTATGGGAAACAGTCTTATTTAAATAAAGTTTGTTTTGCCTTATTGATATTCAATAAGGATTCTTGAAAACTTATCTTTAGTTTTCTTGTTACTTAAGTCAACAACTTTACCTTAGTTGGTTTCGAATTTGAATTCTCGAATTTAATGATACACGGAGATTGAAATTCTCTATTGAATGCAATTGTTTTTATATTTCAACTTGTAAACAAACACTGTCATTCGAGACGCGTAGTTAAATTTGATATTATTCTTTAAAAATAATTCACAACTTACGAGAAATTAGCTTTCTGCCTCTTTAAAAGTCATCTGTAACTCTCTGTAATTTTTCTAGAAAAATCTGAGAGGCATTAAAATTTTTGGATGCCACACGTCTTCAAATTTTAATCAAAATAAAGTTGCAAATCATGGAAAACATTATTCGTGTTGTGAGAATTTATATAAAAATGTTTTATATTAGAGATATAAAATGTACACGCTGTTAACTTAATAACTTTTGTTATAAGTGCTTGTTATTTTTAATTATTTTTAATTTTGTTCATACGCGTTAGAGAATTGCAAAAAAGTCTTAAATAAAGGTTGTGGAAATTCATTAAATAGTTAATACTTCATTAAATAGAAACTATGTTTCATAGATATAAAAGAGTGTTTCATTTTTAATGTTGCCATTTGCACACAATGAAAATTTATATAGATTTGTAATTTTTGTTACTATAAACTTGCAATCGCTACTAATGTTAATAAGCCAATGGAAATGCTATAAATATATATTAAACCATTTCACTTATCTTTTTCTCGGAGATAAATTAATTAAATTGAGTTTTCTATCATTATTTTAAAAGTTAATTATATTTTATGTAGAAAAATTAGATTTCAGAGGACTTAAAAACCTTTTAATACAGATTATAATTTTTAGATTAGCTATGAGTTTTAAAAATCATTTGACTCAACCGATACTCTTATTTTAATTAAAATTATAATAGCGGACTATAAGAAGATTTGGTGAAATATATTCTATATAAAAATATTATTGTATTAAAAATTTATAAATGTTTTTGAAAAAATGCTTTAGTTTACATCATGTTGCCATTCTGTCAAGTGCTATTATTGATTAAATAATTTCACCTGAGAAAAAATAAAGCAAAATAAAACCGATAAATATAGAATAATAAAAAAAGAGTTTTATCCTGATTTTTTGTCATTGGTTGAAATAAATATATAGGTATAGTTTGTGTTATCATCCAATGTAAGAAAAATTAGTCATTGATATCTATTGGGTTGTTCGGAAAGTAATTTCGTTTTTTCCCGACAGAGGATTTAATTGTATTTTTTTGCACCCAACTTCACATTTAAGTTAAGCCGTATAATTTTTATACGCTTTGAGAGCTCATATAGCAAGGCTTGTGTGTGAAAAATTCCAATTAATTCTACGCAGTAGTTTTTGGTTGGTGCCCTTTTAAATATGGAGAGCGATAAGCAGCATTTTCGACATATCTTACTGTTTTACTACAGAAAGGGTAAAAATGCTGTTCAAGCCAGAAAGAAATGGACCGATGTGTATGGAGAAGGTGTGTTGACAGTACGCCAGTGCCAGAACTGGTTCGCTAAATTTTTTAGACGGTAAAACCTTCACCTCAAATGAGGAGGTCAAAAACCACCTCGAACAGTTTTTTGGCAGCAAAGACCAAAAATTTTATGAGCGTGGAATTATGCTACTACCAGAAAGATGGCAAAAGGTGTTGGACCAGAACGGCAAATATATAATTTAATAAAGTATTTGTTTATTATACGAAAACTGTCTTTCATTTCCAAAAAAAAAATACGAAATTACTTTCCGAACAACCCAATAAATTCCAAACAGCAGGATTTCAAAAATATAATGTGATGAAATAAATTGTTTTAAGTCTGAAGTCCTTTATCACAGGGCTTAATCTTTTAAAGAGCGTACGGCGGTTTTAGTAAAAACTATAGAGTCAGTTCTAAATTTTATCTTTCGTAAATATTATTTGTTTGTTACATGCGATTAATACATTATTTCTGGAGTTCTTAACTGTACACTGTTAACATATACACAGTTTTCTGATGTGAAAAGCAAAATTTTAAGCTCTCGTGATGTTTATTGCATTACCCGAAAAACAAAAATTTTATTGAGAGGATGTAGATAACAAATATATTATATCGACGATAAAGATTCTCAGAGAGCATAACCCCTTATTTTAATACATTCAAGGTCTTTACATTTGTACTACAGATACACAATACATCTTTGTATATCTGTAAAACGGTTCCATTTCATTCGATGTTGGTATATCTGGCTTTTAATGGGGTCTCGATCATAAAAAAAAAAACATTTTTTCGGCCAATATCTTTTATATGCTTTTTCTCAAACAATCTCCTAAAAATACAACACTCTTAGAATAAGAAATAAGCACTCTTTGCTTATTATAATCATCCAAAATTTTCGATTCTAAATTCTTTTCAAGATCCTTTGAATAATTTTTTCCATTTCTGCTTCTATTTAAGTATCAAAAAGTTGAAACCAAGTCGTGAAATTCGATGAAGAAACCAAATCTTGAGAATTTTACTCCACGAAAACGCTGAAAACTTCGTTTATTACCGTAGCGGATATTAAACTTAATGGGACAGTTTACTACTTTCCTAACTCTGGTTTTTACGATCTTATATACCAGCAACACAGTCAAACCAATAGCCCCGGCATGAAAGTAGGGTAAAAGTCCTTCTTCTCAAGAACGTACCGGGATTTAATATGTGTAAATATTTTTGTTGGCTGCTTATAACACTTGCTCGATGTTAGTTGAACGACTTTGAAGAGGTCTAATTACAGAGCCAAAGCGTCAAGTGTTGGTTTATTAAATCGTATTGATATCATCGCACAGAGTTTCTTCGTTTTGCTGAGAGGCGAAAACAAACTAAATTGCTTTGGTTGACGAGATGATGGATTTATGGCTTACGAAAATGGCGCGATGACCCAATTATTTGATAATGGTTTCTGATCTTTCTTTATTTCGTGGAATGTTGCGAAATGAATGTGGGTCGCGATGATACAGTGACACAAATTTGGTTATTTATATCAGGGTGGGGTTGTGGAAGAATGGATTGATTAGAATGGCGAGATATATTTGACTTCAATTATTATTATTATTTTTTTACTGTTTGTTTAATAAAGATGAATGTCATGCCACACAGAAAAAAAATATTTGTAATTACACGAAAGAAAAAAATAACCACGTGAAAAGGAATAAAGAGAATATGCATTAGCATGTTTACGTTTCATGTTCTAAACGCTTTTATTGCTGCTATATGTTTGTAAGGATAAAATTTATTAAACGTTACTTCACTCATTACCTCATTTGCTAGAGATTTAAAATTTTATATATTTGTGTATTATAGGTGGCAATATATTATTTTAATGCATTAAGATCTTAGTTACAAATTTATCGCTTAATACAATTAAATTTTTATTTTACTAACTGCTTATAAATTTGAGAAAACATTTATAAATGAAAAGCGAAAAATTGGAAAATAATTAAAATAATAAATTCACACAACTTAGTAAATTTATAAAACAACATATTTAAATTTAATTTGTACAGATATATTTGTCGCTTCTAATTAATATATTAAAACGTTCCACATACAAAATATATGCTATTTTTACTTTCTTGTGTACGCAATATAGAGAAAGTATAGTAATCCTCAAAAGATTCGAACTCCAGATTTTGACGAATTTTCAAGTTTTGGACGTCCTTGACTTCGTAAATCACATTTTTAGAAAATATCTGTCTGTCTAACTGCGACAAAGAAAACTCAAAAACACATTGATCTAGACGATTGAATTTCGGTATGTGGTTTTTATTCAAATTTTCAGATTTCCATCAAATTTTGAGTGGAAGTCTGTCTGTCCAGTTGCTCGAACGTGAGTTAAATCGATAGTTATAAAACTAAGTCAGCTATATAAAATAATATTTTGTACCAGATTTAGCATATAAAATGTAGTTTCTTATCAAGTTTGACTGTCTGTACTTTCAGAAACATTTAAACACGATAATTCAAAAACACAATGAATTAAATGTAACAAATTTGGCATGACTACAAATGCAGTTTTGTGTCAAAATTTGTTTCGATCGGTTGAGAAAAACGTGCTTAAAACAAAAATTCGGTTTTCGGATACTATTAACTGCATAGCAAGAATTAATCGCCAAATAAATCTCCAAGGATGATACAATAGATGCTCAATGCCAAATTCATGCCAAAAGTCAATATTTCGTAACTATTGCACGCCAATGTAAGGCGCTCTCTGGCATGACAAGTTTACTTGAGAATATGCGAGAAAGTTTTGGGAAGACCACTTCAGTTGGTTTTCGAAATTCTCCAATAGGATTAGATGCCCTTGAGCTTCCATTAAGAAAAGAATATGTTTGGACACATATTTTGCAGATATATATGCTCATGACAGCAATGAATGGGAACGAAAAGAAATTGATCGATGTTCATAAAAATCTAAAAATGATTTTTTAATGGCTCTATTTGTATTTATATTTTATTGCAGTTATCATTTTCTAATCTTTAAGCCCTTCAATAATATATTTCAAAGCTTCAATTTTTTTAAAAAATTATCATTTTGTAAAGAAACAGCAACTTATTATTAGTTCCTTGTATACAGCTATTGAAATTTAGCTTGTTGCAATGGCGATATCATTTTGAATATCAAAAGTATTCAAATGAAAGTTTTATATAAGCTACCAGGAAAAATATATTTTGCTTTATATATGCAGAATCGATTTTTTTTTTACTATATGTATTCATATTTCACCGAATAATCAAAATGTATAATTGGAATTTTAATATGGAACTTCACTAACATATACTCAAACATTCTGTCCTCCAATTAACAAACTCTGCATGTTATAATGAAAGAAATTGTATTAAAACTAGGAATTTTTAAAAAAGAAAAGCTGTATTTCTTTTATAATATAAGTAATATTATTACAAAAATACCTATAAGTAATTCGCATTAAAAATGATTAATGAACGTTCTAAAGGCATGATCAGTTTTTTTTGTGAAAAACAGTGAAGACGAGTCTCTTTTTTTTTCTTCACCCATTTCTTATTGATCTCCTAAATACACTCATAATTAGATACTTTCAATGATTATGAATGATTTCAAATATATTCTTTGCATGGCTGAAATGTTTGTTCGTTCGTTTAAACTATTTTTAATTTGTAAAAAGAAAATGCCTAAATCCGAAAGTGTTCTAATACATTTGATTATGTAGTGTATTGCTTCAATTATTTTGTTGACAAAAAGTATTTAAATCTCCGAATTTCATCGATCATTTTAATCTCAACTCAACTAGTATCTAAATTTCAGCGTTCATTAGTCATGGTAGATTAACGCTCTAGAAGTTATACAAGAATGAGAGCATTTAAGAAGGTGAACCTTAGATTGCTTTTGTCTCTTGTATTGATGAAGCGGAAACTTCTAGAAATTTCCATATGGAGGACATTTGATATTCAACAGATTTAATATATATCAAGTCGATATATATTAAATCTGGTGTTAGCAGCTCTGGTGTTGACTATCGTCTCGAACCTCGACTCACCTGTCTTAAAATCAAGAATCCAACGCAATAAAGATATCGCTGCCATTCAATAACTGAAATAGATTCGAGAAGCTGTAGAATGGGATTTTAATGTAACTAGAAGCAAATTCTGAATGCAGCAGTAGTAATTTTCTATTGTCGTGTTTCATTTCTGAACTTCATTTTCTATTGTCTTGTATCATTTCTTTCGAAAATTTTGTGATCCAGAGGGCGATACAAATTAAATAGGAGGAATTGAGACCCCACCTACGCATAAATACTGGCTGGATCACAATAAAAATTGCATACTTTGCCGACTACGGTTTTGATTTCAGAAAATAAAATAAAATGATTACAAAAAGCAAAGATACTTCGGAACAGACGGAAAAAAAATTTATTTTAATCACATCATTTTCTGACTAAGAGTAAAATGAGCTGCTTTCTAAATAGATCGTTTATTTTTAAAAATTGCTACAACGACGTTGCATTTTAGAAGAAAGGTGAAGCTATCAAATTACATATGCAGACTACTATAAATGCATTTGTTGCAACTCATTCAAACAACTGTATTGAAACTTTTTTATCTCTCTTCGTTTCATTTGTTTTGCAATTTCGAAATGGTGTTTCTACAAACTTTCCGCTCTTCTCAAAGGTCAAAATCATCCGAGAAATGTTTTCAATAGTAATAGCTTTGAGTTTGGAAGATGAATTGTTATTTCTTTGATAAGTAAGTTTGATTTGAAACTCGAGATTCTGGCCGGATTTTTTAAAAAAAAAACCTTTTTCAACATCGTTTAAATGGAATTAAAATTACCCAAATTATTGCGTCTCATTATAATTGAGAAAAACGGTCACAGTTAAAAACATTTTTAGATTTTTAAATGAAGATTAATTTTAAGTTCTAAAAACCATGATACGAGAAACTGATCTTAAATTTTTTCGCAATCATAAAATGAACACCGATGCATATATGTGGTTGTATCTACTAAAAAATGGTATCTTGAAATACAAAACAAGTAATATACATAAAAAAAATCAAGCCATGATCGGGTATCATGATTTATTTATCGGATCGGATTTATTCATGATCATATGATTTATTTATGATCGGGTGTCGCGTCAGTAATCTCAGAGCTTGGCGAACTTTTTGCGACATGGCGACGGATTTGGCGACTTTGGCGACCAAATAGAAATTACTGGACAAATTTAATTAATTAATATTTAAAAAAAACTGTATTAACATCAAGTATCATCCACTACAAGTTTAAAAAATGCATTTGAACTTGAGTGGATAAATAATATATATATATA
>JAPMOR010011495.1:0-10729 GCA_026543865.1 Argiope aurantia
AATTTCATTTGTCTGTTTCCAAGCGTTTTTGAATTATCTTTTGTGTTCACAAACAGACAGAACAATAGACAGGCAGCAATTATGTGTGGAAATTTTCATAGAAATCTCCAAATTTGGTGCAAAAACCACATACCGAACTTCATTTGTCTGTTTTCAAGCGTTTTTGAATTATCGTTTGTGTTCACAAACAGACAGAGCAATAGACAGACAGCAATTGTTCCAAATATGTACTTTTCGGATCCAGATAAGTCTAAAACATGGAGAATCACGAGTTCGATTTTTATTTATTTATTTTATGCTTACAGTACTTTTTCTCCATATGCGAGAAAATGAAAATAAGTATAATTTATTATTCCCTGGCGTTGAATTATGAAAGAAAAGCTAGTTATTAAATATTTGTTCTGTGGTGATTCCAGGTTAGCTGTTTGCTGTGTGATGATCTGCTATTATGCAGCTGAATAACTGATCGGTCACGTGCAGGATTGATACCTTTTCTGTGTGTAAGATGTGATTGTGTAACAATGCTACTACTATTTCTCATTGTTCAGTTACATAGCAGCTTGTTACTCTGTGATTTGAAGCATGCAAGTGTTATTAATGTTTGTAAAAATAAAATGCTTAGTTTAGTGTTTTAAAAAGTCTTCTTTATTACTTTTTCTTATACGCAGTACATAGAAAATATTGTAATCATCAAAACGTGGATATTTTGACGAATCTCTACGCTTCAGCCCTCCCTGCGTTCGAAAAACACATTCCTGGAAAATGTCTGTCTGTGACAAACTTAAAAAAGAACAGCCAAAGCTAGACGGATGAAATGTGCTATACAGTTTTTACAACAAATTTCTAGATTTCGATAACTTTTGAGCAAAATTCGTTCAGATGAATTCTGTCTATTCAGCTGTCCAAATATACGTTAACACGGCAACTACAAAACGAAGAGAGCTAGATGGATGAAATTCGTTACACAAATTTAACATCTATAATTTATACACATATCAAATTCTGAACAAACTTTCTAGAGTTGCATTTTCAAGCTTGCGATTGTATGTACTTTCAGAAACCTGTAAACGAAATAACTTAAAAATGCAATGACTTAAATATATCAAATTTGGTATGAGATTATGTGACTACAAGTGTAGTTCTGTCTCAAATTTTTGTTTCAATAAGTCGGAATAAAACGTGTCTAAGGTCATACTTCTGACTCTCCGACAAGCCACGAAGGTACGCGGATTTAAACCATAAAACTGAATGACTGGACCGCCGCAATAGCAACACTGACAGGAACTACGGTTGAGTCCTAAGGGCCATCACCGGCCACGGTACAACCTTCCCCGAAGGAAGTACGTCCCTTCATCGATGGGAGGAGTCAGATCCCCCACCTATTTGTGTACCCTCCAGGGTGGCGAGATCCAACCACCATGCCGGAAGCATCTCATCCTCATTACGAGGTCCCTCCCGGAGGTTAAAACGTGTCTAAAACACAACTTCGATTTTCAAATACTATTGACTGCTTACCAAGAATAAATTTAAAAAATAAAAAATAAAAATAAAAAATGACCTAGCCAATGATGACAAAAAAATTCTGTAAACATGTTAAAATCACGTCAAAGTTAATAGATCTTAACTATGCAAGGCGTTCTCTGGGATTATCACCCTTATTAGAGAGTATGCGAAGAGGTTCCAGAAAGACCACTCCCGCTGGTTTTATTTGATTCTTCGGAGCAAAAAAACACCTTTGATAATTAATTGCTGGTCTGTTTTATTATTTTAACTGGTTTGCTTCCAAATTAGAAGCAATGAAAACGCCATAAAATTCATTAATAATGGTGGAAAATATTGCTGCAAATTAGATATAAAAATATTTTTTAAAATTTAGAAAAAAACCATGAAAAATAGTACTGCAGTCAAATTGGTATCATTAAAAAGATTTTTTTTTTAAATTTTAAGGTAGTGTAAATATAGTTTCTGTGTGATTATATTACTGAAATTTACCGACTAGAAAAAAAAATAGTTGAATTTCTAATTAATTGAAATTTTAATCAAAATTTCATAAAAATGATACACATTTTTAATTTTTTTATACACATTTACATTACAAGATACACATTTTTAATTTTTTTAATGTATTTTTCTCGCATTTATGTTTAACAGTCTATCCTGTTTAGCACCAACAGAAACACACATGTTCGCTTTTATTATTAGTTGAGATACGTGAAAATCCAGAAGAAGTTTTATATCGTAAATATTTTCACGGGAAAAAAAAGAAAAGGAAGCAATTTTTTTAATGAAGACGCTAACATGGAAATGAATAGTTCGTGGAGGAGGAAGAAAAGATTTAATTTCGTTCCGACTCGGGGAAGCGATGATTAGGGGGCGCCCCATCAGCGAAAGAAATCCTAAAATTCAAATTGATAGGGGCTGCAGCAGTGGGAGAGTTGTCTGGATCCCGATTCGCGATTTGCCTGCCACTGCCACCATCAACTAGGTTGCTGCATTTCCAGATCCACTTCAGTCGCCAACTTGGCGCTGTCTTAGATTTTTCAGTCGACTTACTTCTGGTAACTCAGTTAATAACTGTAACTTTAAGTAGCTCCCTTCTGATTTTTAAACTTTCTGTAATAATCTATAAAAATCGACATAAAGTAGTACATATTATAAGAATAATGAAACGAGCGACATAATTGTTAGGGTATGAGAAAATTAAAAAAATTAGCAAAATCTGACGACTTTTTTTCTCTCTCATTATTTCTTTGAAATTTGTTGGAAAAATTCAAAATCTTGCAGTTTTAGAAAAAAAATTTTAAAGCATTATTCATGCAAAAATTAAATATATTGAATTGTTTCAACTGTACTGTACTATGAAGCATATTGTGTTAATATGGTGTGTTAATAAAAAAGGAAACATTTCTGTTAATGACTTTTCAAAATTCTTTTCATACCTTAGATTTCTTTGATCGTTTTAAGGCTAATTTCATTAAACTAAGTTAAAGGGTTTTTGAAGCTAACTGTATTCTTACCAAAAGCTGCTATGTTTATAAAATATCCTGATCAACAATATTACGCGTTGTATGCCTCCAACTTACCAAAAAAGATTCTATTTTTGTTTGTTTGCTGTTAAATGTTTCGTTTCTAAATCATTTGATATTTGTATGAATTTTATATATAAAATGAAACGATTCAAAACTAAACAATTGCATTAATTTTGGAGGTGCAAACCTTAGTCTCGCAGAATTCTTATATGATGTCTGTTGTATGCTGTAAATGTTTGCTTTTACCATACTATTTTTCTTGTTTCTAACTGTTGTAGGAGTCCAATTTTAATGCAGAACAAAAACAGTTAGTCTTGTGATGGAAATGTTATTCCTATAATCCTGTAATGGAGTCAGTCACTAAAGTTATTCTATATTATGAAACAAAATGCTTTAAAAAACAATTTTTATGTGTTTTTAAGATATTATTTTATTGATATATCTATTTTTATTTAAAAATTTCTAATATTCAAATAGCAATTTGCAATATGAGACGAACGCTTATAAAAAAGTAGTCAATTACGATATTTCTGTTTAAATTCTTTATTACTTTAAACGTGTATTAACAGATATGAATCTGTTACGAACCCCGGGAGAATTTAGTTATAGAAGATATGAAGAATAGAGTTAGCTTGACTCTACGTAACCATTTAATTGATATAGCGTTAAATGTAGACAGACCTCCAAGATTTAAAATGAAACATATTTCATTGTTTTCTCAAACAAATTTTTCCATTGTGATTATTTTTATAAAGCAATTTTACGCTTAATTAGTAAAACTATTTGAATGAAAGATAATTCGTCATAATAATTATGCATGAAATAAATTTTATTCTATAGCTAATTTGTTGCAAACATAGTTTTAAATCCGAAATCTACTATTGGAAGTATATTTTTATCATGTATGTCATTGATGTTCTGATATATTTTTCTAATCGAAAACTTAACAGAATGTGACAGAAACAGATTTAACTGTGGACACATAGAAAACTTGGAGTGGTGAATTTCATCTCTAATATTTTTATATTAGTCATAAAATGAGATATTTCGTTAAATAGAAGATAGTGAAATTATCTAAGAGTTTGGTACACTCTGTTTGACCGGTTTGAAAATTGTTTCCTAATCAAATACGTGTATACCAAGAATATACAAAACGTACATTTATATAGTATATACAAAAACCCATGCCTGAAAATGATATTTCAACTATATTTTTGGTCATTTACAATTTCTTATGTACTATTTCTTGTGATTTTCGAGACCAAGATGTTTTGGTACTAAAGTCTCGGGTTCGAAATACGATACCATTGATGGTACACTTTAGAAATTGCCTCCTGGCAATTAAATCTATTTAATTAAACGTCCTTCCGTTTGTGTGGAAGCTTAGATTATGGGTTGTTGATTTAGGTATCGTTCAGTTATAATTTTAAAAAAAAGCCAGTGGGAGGTGTTCTCCAGAAAATTTTCTCGCATACTCTAATAAATTTGTCATGTCAGAGAATGCCTCATGGCATTGGCGTGTAATAGTTACGAAATAATAACTTTTGGCTTGAATTTAGCATTTTTACAGAACCTATCGTGTCACCTTTGGCGAGTTTTTTGGCGATTAATCCCAGGCATGCAGATAATAGTATCTGAAAATCGAATTTGAGCTTTAGACACGATTTACTCAATCGAATGGAACAAAGATCTGACTCAAAACTGCACTTGGTCACAAAATCCTTTGCCAAATTTGATATATTTAAGTCTGAAATGTTTCTGAATGTACAGACCGACAGGCAATCAGCTCTTCGTTAAACTAGGTTCGAAATATGACAGGTTCTATACTATAAATGTTTAACTTGTGTGCCGAATCTTATCTATCTAGCTCACTTCGTTTTATATTCGAACAGCCGAACAGACGAATTTCCTCTAAACAGATTTTACTCAAAATTTGATAGAATTCTACAATTTTGGTGTAAAGATGGTATAACAAATTTCAATCGTTTAGCAGAAAGCGTTTTTGAATTATTTTTGTCACAGACAGACAGACGAACATTTTCTAAAAATCTGTTTTTCAGACTCAGGGAGGTTTAAAGCGTGGAGATTCGTCAAAATCTCGAGTTCGAATTTTTTGACGATTACTCTACTTTATAAATTCTACGTATTAGAGAAAGTAAATAAGATGTGTTTCTCAAAATGGTCCTCGTGTTGTTTCAAAACGGGGCATTAATCTGGATGAACTAAACCCAAGATTTTGAACTCGGGTTTTTGATTCAACTGCTTCTGCATCTGGTGCGCTAAATCGCCAAATATTGATCCTCATCTTTTTGTGAACCAGTGAGTCTCAAATGAAGAGCGATACAGCGCCGAAGGATGTATGAAGTTGTCATCAGAAGGGGAGGGTCGGGGGACCTAACGACGTGAACTCTGGCAACAGCTGGCCCCTTTAATGTCTGCTCGTTTACTCGCCACCTTGTCTTTTGGTCTGAAATTGATTTCATTTCCGCGCGCTCTCTTTTCCAAAACTTCAATTCAGGCAGTGTTTTGAGGCCGAACTTTGGAATGGTGGATTGAGATTCTGTTTAAGGGAAAACTTATCCACATGCGGTTATTTTTCATCTGAGCCTTCGGTGAGAGATTTAATTCGGTTTCTTAGCCTTCGGTGAGAGATTTAATTTTGTGTTCAGAAGCGTTTGGGTACTTTGTTTTTATACAGTAGACATTTATTATTATTATTATCATTTATCTGATTTTATTTTAAAATACATTGAATAAACATCCCAAAACATTCGCGCATACTCTCTAATAAAGGTGCTATTTTAAAAGGAAAAAAAAACATGCTTCTAACTAGCGTAATTTTTGGGTGAATTTGGCATTTTTGCTAAATCTATCGAGTCATCCTTGGCGAGTTTTATGGCAATTAATCCTTGACATATGGTTAATAGTATATGAAAAACGAATTTGCTTTTTAAGCGTGTTTTTCCCGACTAATTGGAACAACCATTTGACACAAAATTATAACCTGTAGTCACAAAGTCACCTGTAGTCACAAATGTGAAATATTGAAATCATTTTTTTTAATTGTCGCATTTACATGTTTCTAAAAGTACAGATTGACATATGATCAGTTTTTCTCTGCATTTGCTTCAAAATTTGATAGGTGTTTACGCTACAGTTGCTAAATCTATGCACCAAATCTTATCTATTTAGTTCTCTTCGCTTTGTAATTATCGTGTTAACTTATATTCGTGCAGCCGGATAGACGGACTTCCTCCGAACAGATTTTACTCAAAATTTGATAGAAAAGGAAAAGTTTGGTGCAACGACAGTATACCAAATTGCATATGTCTAGTTCAAAACGTTTTTCAGTTATCTTTCTCACATACAGACAAACAGACGGACGTTTTTTAAAAATTTGTTTTTCGAACTTAGGGAGGTCTGAAACATAGAAATTTGTCAAAATCTGGAATTCGAATTTTTTTGAACGATTACTATACTAAACAAGAATTTTTTTAACGATTACTCTCTTTACAAAAAAGTAAAAATATTTTTTTTTCACATGTACAAGTACATGGTTAGTATGAATCATTTATAACATACGACACAAAATTCAATTGAGCAAAAACAGAATATTAAAAAAATAATAATTTTTTTCATAAATCGGGAATTTAGTAATTTATTGGCATCTAAGAACTAATTAAATTGAAGATCATATAAAGAAATATTTTTCATTGGCACATTAAATCATATCAATAGTGTAATAACAAACTAACATTCCGTCATTACCAACTCTGGAAAGCATAGATAATCTCATTTCCAAACAAAATGGTCGCCGTCTCAAGCTTCTTTAAATTTTAAGACAATTCAATTAATTTTGTCAACTAATACGTCCCTGATATATTTACCCTCAATTTAGACAAAGTTGAATAATTAAATTTATGCCATCATATTTCTGGATTTGTTATATTATTTATAATTTATTATTAACGTCTTTTTTATTAATAATCCACAAATCGAGTGAAATTTTGTTTGTAAAATGAGAGGTACTTTACAAGATCAAAAAGCATATGTAAGGAACTTAGTAGAGCATTGGGAGCGTTGGTTTAAGGCTCATTTCCTCTGAATCCCAATATTGCCAACAACTTACTTTTACCTTTTATTCAGGACCCAATCAAACTGATGAGCATTTTGAATACTTATTGCAAATCTAGTTTTTAGGATGCATCAAAATTTCATAACTCAAATTACTTCATACAAATGTGGAATTTCACCATATATCATTACTTCTCAATCTGTTTATAGTCAGTGATCAGGCGCTGTTAATAAATTGGTCAGAATATCATTTATATTATATATATCAGTGTGTGTTTATAAGTATGCGTGCGTGTGTATGCGCGTGTGTGTGTGATCGAGAAAGACAGATTTCAAAGTGGAAAAAGATCTAAATAATCCAGATGATCAGAAACTTCTATGCCACTAAGTGATATCAAAAAGTTTTGAAACTAAATTGAAACTTCCTGTCGTTGTCGTTTCCAGACTAACAAAAAAAAAAAAAAAAAAAAAAAAACAGGAAACTACTATATTGTCGTTGTTGATACACTAACAGATTACAACACAAAACTGTAAACATATTCACAGAGTGCATCGACACTTTAAAGTCATTTTGTTGGAAAACTCCTATCAGTTGCATTCTCTTTAACTCTTTCTGAAAATTTGTGTAATAATGGGGTTAGGGCATAGTGAAATTTTCCGATCTTCAGTCCTATTTCTTCTTATATATCCGGTTAAAAAAAAAAATCAAGTTTTGACTTCCTTACAGAAATTGTTTTGCCTATGGCCGAGTCTAAAAAACGCAATATAAGAAAATTTTTAATTTGACATGTACATCTGAATGTTTGTTATTGCCCTGAAAGAATCAGTAATGCTTGTCAAGTGATTCAGTCAGATTTTTTTACTTTCTCGTATACCTAGTATAGAGAAAGTATAGTAATCATAAAAAAATTCGGACTCGAGATTATAGCGAATCTCCACGTTTTAGATTTGCCTGAGTTCTGAAAACACATTTTTGTCCGTTCGTCAGTCTGTCTGTGGCAAAGATAACGCAAAAACGCTTTGACCTAGACGGTTGATATTTGGTATACAGTCTTTACTCTAACTTTGAAGATTTCTGTCAAATTTTGAATAAAATCTGCTCAGAGGAAGTTCGTCTGTCTGGCTGCTCGAATACAAGTCAACACAATAATACAAAAAGAAGAGAGCTACATGGATAGGATTTGGTGCACATTTTTAACATGTATAGCCTAGACATCTGTCAAGTTTTGAAGCAAAACCAATTACGGGTTTATTGTCTGTCCATCTGTATTCCCAGAAATATGTAAACACGATAACTGAAAAATGTAATAACTTAAATATATGAAATTAGGTATGAGATTTTGTGATCACAAGTTCAAATTTTTGTTTCAACCGCTTGAGAAAAACTTTTCTAAAGCACAAATTGGATTTTTGGATACCATGAACTGCATGCCAGGGATTAATCGCCTAGAAACACGTCAAGTATGATACTATAGATTTAGTAAAAATGCTGAATTCGCTCGAAAAGTTAATATTTCGTAACTATTATGCGCCTATTCCATGCAAGACGTTCTCTAACACGGCAAATTTATTAGAGAGTATGCGAGAAAGTTTTGGGGGGACCAGTCTCGCTAGTTTAAATATTACTTAGGAGCAATCTTTGGAGGCGAGCATTTTTGAAATTTTCAATAGTCCAAATGCCTATCCACAATTTTAAGAACAGCTCCTTTTTCGATGAATGAAAAATTACTTTTGATAATAATAAAAAAAAAAATCCTTTAAAAAAAAAAAAAGGGTTAATTAATATAAATAATAAAAATAAAATAAAAACACCCTTTATAATAAATTTCTTTAAAAAAATGTAGCAATCATTTCAAAACAATGTTACTTACATATGAACTGCATGCCGTTTTCAAACTTTAGCATGTCGAGCTTGAGCACAACATGTCTTCGGCAAATATAATCAAATTTTAGTTTGAAAAAACATATTAATGTGTGATATGTGCCGATTTGGGGGAGGGGATAATTAAAAGCTAGCATAGGTTAATGCTTACAATAAGTATCGAGAAAATTCTAATTCTCATAATGTTTAATATAAAAAAAATATGAATTGTTCCGGTGATTAAATCCATAACAATGCACATTATAAAAGCATTAAAATAATATGTTTCAATTAACTTTCGATTTTGTAATTCTTAAATGTATTTATTCATTTTTAGGCATACTCTCGGAGATGTTGCAAAACCCCTTAAGAGTTCCGTTCAGTACCTAGAGACAATTCTTCGGGACCAAATGAACTTATTGGTAAGTGGGAGAAGAGATCAAATATATTTCTATACTTTCTGACAGTTTCATGAAATTTTTATATGTCATTAAAATATATGTATTTTTGAACATAACGTATATACAATATGCGCCAAAATATGCAGTACTGAAATTTGCGCATCTCGAACACATAATTGCGTTTGTCGATGAGACATAGCTCCAGCTGCACGTATTTGCAAAAGTGAAAAGGAAGTTGCACTGTGCAGTTGTTGTTGGAAAAGGATCTCTGGATGGAGGAAAAAGATTTATAGTTGTGCATTATTTCCGCTCATACGGAAGCGGTCGTGCAGGTGGACTGAATTTGAAAAAGGTGGCAGAACAATTCCAAGAACCAAGTAACACCGTTATGCTATTTATTGTTAAAATATTTCGCCGTTCATGTAGTGTAATGTGTCAACGAAAGGGAATTATTATAGGAGAGTGTGTTCAACTATGAAGATCCCCCAAGAACTGTGCCTGCATTACGTGAGAAAATCATCTCTTTTTGCAGGAGTCTGCAGCAACCTTTGTTTGAGGATATGTTTGAGAATCTGCGTGAACAGTATGAACACTGTCTATAGCGAGGCGGTGCACACTTTGAACACTTACATTACGTATACCTTGGTAAATCAACACTCTAATAGTGTGTATATAGGTATGTAAATTTCTTTTAAGGAAAAATAAACTCACAGATGACAATAATATAATTTTGTTCATCTTTTCATTTCAGTACTGTATATTTTGGCGCATGCTGTATTTCGTCGAAATAATATGCGTCGGAAATATTATTTATATATTATTTATTTGCTTTTAAATATACGGAAAAAACATGGAATTCGAATTCTTATTTAGTCATGTTTCATTTGTTAATAATATTAAGGATGAAAAAGCATTAATTTCTCACAGAACCAACTTATCATATTAATGGCTAAAATAAAAGCTTGACTAAAGTAGAGAAAAATGTGGTCTGTTAACTGCGTTTGTAAATAATGAAACAGTTCTTAAATCTTTTTTCCTTGTATGTCAACTATTATGAACCGATTTGTCTAAAAACTTTATTTCTGGAGATTTCTCAATATGTAGAATCAGTTTAAAAACAAAAATTTAGGGTTTACAATTAGAAAGTTGAAAATTATTCAGAAATAAAGAATAGACGAGTGCTTATGTGAATGCAATTTACATATTTTTAAAGAGAGCATTGTTTATATTGAATTTAACTTTTATACATAACAAGTAAAAAAGTGTCCGATTGCATGTTTGACGGACTGTAAAATATTGAAAGTTTTATGGAATTGTATTTTAAGAATTTTCCATTTCTGAAGTAAATTGTTTCATTTTCCTAC